>JAVHNN010000428.1:0-67675 GCA_031439585.1 Pterocarpus macrocarpus
TCTTTTGGATATTGATTGAAAGCAAGTCTTAATCCTTGATGAATTGGTTTCTCTTTTCTCTTTGTAATTTAAGTTCTTTTGGATATTGATTGAAAGCAAGTCTTAATCCTTGATGAATTGGTTTCTTTTGTAATTTAAGTTCTTTTGGATATTGATTGAAAGCAAGTCTTAATCTTAATTGGTTTCTCTTTGTTCTTGAGTTCTTTTGAATTGAAAGGTTTCTTAATGAATTGGTTTTCTTTGTAATTTAAGTTCTTTTGGATATTGATTGAAAGCAAGTCTTAATCCTTAATGAATTGGTTTCTTTTTCTTTGTAATTTAAGTTCTTTTGGATATTGATTGAAAGCAAGTCTTAATCCTTAATGAATTGGTTTCTTTTTTGTAATTTAAGTTTTTGTTCTTTTGATATTGATTGAAAGCAAGTCTTAATCCTTGATTGGTTTCTTTGTAATTTAAGTTCTTTTGGATATTTTGAAAGCTCTTAATTTGTTTTATTGGTTTCTTTTGTAGTTCTTTTGAAGCAAGTTCTTTTTGGTTTCTTTTGTAATTTTCTTTTGGATATTGATTGAAAGCAAGTCTTAATCCTTGATGAATTGGTTTCTCTTTGTAATTTAAGTTCTTTTGGATATTGATTGAAAGCAAGTCTTAATCCTTAATGAATTGGTTTCTTTTGTAATTTAAGTTCTTTTGGATATTGATTGAAAGCAAGTCTTAATCCTTGATGAATTGGTTTCTCTTTGTAATTTAAGTTCTTTTGGATATTGATTGAAAGCAAGTCTTAATCCTTGATGAATTGGTTTCTCTTTGTAATTTAAGTTCTTTTGGATATTGATTGAAAGCAAGTCTTAATCCTTGATGAATTGGTTTCTCTTTGTAATTTAAGTTCTTTTGGATATTGATTGAAAGCAAGTCTTAATCCTTAATGAATTGGTTTCTCTTTGTAATTTAAGTTCTTTTGGATATTGATTGAAAGCAAGTCTTAATCCTTGATGAATTGGTTTCTCTTTGTAATTTAAGTTCTTTTGGATATTGATTGAAAGCAAGTCTTAATCCTTGATGAATTGGTTTTCTTTGTAATTTAAGTTCTTTTGGATATTGATTGAAAGCAAGTCTTAATCCTTGATGAATTGGTTTCTCTTTGTAATTTAAGTTCTTTGGATATTGATTGAAAGCAAGTCTTAATCCTTGATGAATTGGTTTCTCTTTGTAATTTAAGTTCTTTTGGATATTGATTGAAAGCAAGTCTTAATCCTTGATGAATTGGTTTCTTTTGTAATTTAAGTTCTTTTGGATATTGATTGAAAGCAAGTCTTAATCCTTGATGAATTGGTTTCTCTTTGTAATTTAAGTTCTTTTGGATATTGATTGAAAGCAAGTCTTAATCCTTGATGAATTGGTTTCTCTTTGTAATTTAAGTTCTTTTGGATATTGATTGAAAGCAAGTCTTAATCCTTGATGAATTGGTTTCTCTTTGTAATTTAAGTTCTTTTGGATATTGATTGAAAGCAAGTCTTAATCCTTGATGAATTGGTTTTCTCTTTGTACTTTAAGTTCTTTTGGATATTGATTGAAAGCAAGTCTTAATCCTTGATGAATTGGTTTCTCTTTGTAATTTAAGTTCTTTTGGATATTGATTGAAAGCAAGTCTTAATCCTTGATGAATTGGTTTCTCTTTGTAATTTAAGTTCTTTTGGATATTGATTGAAAGCAAGTCTTAATCCTTGATGAATTGGTTTCTCTTTGTAATTTAAGTTCTTTTGGATATTGATTGAAAGCAAGTCTTAATCCTTGATGAATTGGTTTCTCTTTGTAATTTAAGTTCTTTTGGATATTGATTGAAAGCAAGTCTTAATCCTTGATGAATTGGTTTCTCTTTGTAATTTAAGTTCTTTTGGATATTGATTGAAAGCAAGTCTTAATCCTTGATGAATTGGTTTCTCTTTGTAATTTAAGTTCTTTTGGATATTGATTGAAAGCAAGTCTTAATCCTTGATGAATTGGTTTCTCTTTGTAATTTAAGTTCTTTTGGATATTGATTGAAAGCAAGTCTTAATCCTTGATGAATTGGTTTCTCTTTGTAATTTAAGTTCTTTTGGATATTGATTGAAAGCAAGTCTTAATCCTTGATGAATTGGTTTCTCTTTGTAATTTAAGTTCTTTTGGATATTGATTGAAAGCAAGTCTTAATCCTTGATGAATTGGTTTCTCTTTGTAAATTTAAGTTCTTTTGGATATTGATTGAAAGCAAGTCTTAATCCTTGATGAATTGGTTTCTCTTTGTAATTTAAGTTCTTTTTGGATATTGATTGAAAAGCAAGTCTTAATCCTTGATGAATTGGTTTCTCTTTGTAATTTAAGTTCTTTTGGATATTGATTGAAAGCAAGTCTTAATCCTTGATGAATTGGTTTCTCTTTGTAATTTAAGTTCTTTTGGATATTGATTGAAAGCAAGTCTTAATCCTTGATGAATTGGTTTCTCTTTGTAATTTAAGTTCTTTTGGATATTGATTGAAAGCAAGTCTTAATCCTTGATGAATTGGTTTTCTCTTTGTAATTTAAGTTCTTTTGGATATTGATTGAAAGCAAGTCTTAATCCTTGATGAATTGGTTTCTCTTTGTAATTTAAGTTCTTTTGGATATTGATTGAAAGCAAGTCTTAATCCTTGATGAATTGGTTTCTCTTTGTAATTTAAGTTCTTTTGGATATTGATTGAAAGCAAGTCTTAATCCTTGATGAATTGGTTTCTCTTTGTAATTTAAGTTCTTTTGGATATTGATTGAAAGCAAGTCTTAATCCTTGATGAATTGGTTTCTCTTTGTAATTTAAGTTCTTTTGGATATTGATTGAAAGCAAGTCTTAATCCTTGATGAATTGGTTTCTCTTTGTAATTTAAGTTCTTTTGGATATTGATTGAAAGCAAGTCTTAATCCTTGATGAATTGGTTTCTCTTTGTAATTTAAGTTCTTTTGGATATTGATTGAAAGCAAGTCTTAATCCTTGATGAATTGGTTTCTCTTTGTAATTTAAGTTCTTTTGGATATTGATTGAAAGCAAGTCTTAATCCTTGATGAATTGGTTTCTCTTTGTAATTTAAGTTCTTTTGGATATTGATTGAAAGCAAGTCTTAATCCTTGATGAATTGGTTTCTCTTTGTAATTTAAGTTCTTTTGGATATTGATTGAAAGCAAGTCTTAATCCTTGATGAATTGGTTTCTCTTTGTAATTTAAGTTCTTTTTGGATATTGATTGAAAGCAAGTCTTAATCCTTGATGAATTGGTTTCTCTTTGTAATTTAAGTTCTTTTGGATATTGATTGAAAGCAAGTCTTAATCCTTGATGAATTGGTTTCTCTTTGTAATTTAAGTTCTTTTGGATATTGATTGAAAGCAAGTCTTAATCCTTGATGAATTGGTTTCTCTTTGTAATTTAAGTTCTTTTGGATATTGATTGAAAGCAAGTCTTAATCCTTGATGAATTGGTTTCTCTTTGTACTTTAAGTTCTTTTGGATATTGATTGAAAGCAAGTCTTAATCCTTGATGAATTGGTTTCTCTTTGTAATTTAAGTTCTTTTGGATATTGATTGAAAGCAAGTCTTAATCCTTGATGAATTGGTTTCTCTTTGTAATTTAAGTTCTTTTGGATATTGATTGAAAGCAAGTCTTAATCCTTGATGAATTGGTTTCTCTTTGTAATTTAAGTTCTTTTGGATATTGATTGAAAGCAAGTCTTAATCCTTGATGAATTGGTTTCTTTGTAATTTAAGTTCTTTTGGATATTGATTGAAAGCAAGTCTTAATCCTTGATGAATTGGTTTCTCTTTGTAATTTAAGTTCTTTTGGATATTGATTGAAAGCAAGTCTTAATCCTTGATGAATTGGTTTCTCTTTGTAATTTAAGTTCTTTTGGATATTGATTGAAAGCAAGTCTTAATCCTTGATGAATTGGTTTCTCTTTGTAATTTAAGTTCTTTTGGATATTGATTGAAAGCAAGTCTTAATCCTTGATGAATTGGTTTCTCTTTGTAATTTAAGTTCTTTTGGATATTGATTGAAAGCAAGTCTTAATCCTTGATGAATTGGTTTCTCTTTGTAATTTAAGTTCTTTGGATATTGATTGAAAGCAAGTCTTAATCCTTGATGAATTGGTTTCTCTTTGTAATTTAAGTTCTTTTGGATATTGATTGAAAGCAAGTCTTAATCCTTGATGAATTGGTTTCTCTTTGTAATTTAAGTTCTTTTGGATATTGATTGAAAGCAAGTCTTAATCCTTGATGAATTGGTTTCTTTGTAATTTAAGTTCTTTTGGATATTGATTGAAAGCAAGTCTTAATCCTTGATGAATTGGTTTCTTTTGTAATTTAAGTTCTTTTGGATATTGATTGAAAGCAAGTCTTAATCCTTAATGAATTGGTTTTCTTTGTAATTTAAGTTCTTTTGGATATTGATTGAAAGCAAGTCTTAATCCTTGATGAATTGGTTTCTTTTGTAATTTAAGTTCTTTTGGATATTGATTGAAAGCAAGTCTTAATCCTTAATGAATTGGTTTCTCTTTGTAATTTAAGTTCTTTTGGATATTGATTGAAAGCAAGTCTTAATCCTTGATGAATTGGTTTCTCTTTGTAATTTAAGTTCTTTTGGATATTGATTGAAAGCAAGTCTTAATCCTTGATGAATTGGTTTCTCTTTGTAATTTAAGTTCTTTTGGATATTGATTGAAAGCAAGTCTTAATCCTTGATGAATTGGTTTCTCTTTGTAATTTAAGTTCTTTTGGATATTGATTGAAAGCAAGTCTTAATCCTTAATGAATTGGTTTCTTTTGTAATTTAAGTTCTTTTGGATATTGATTGAAAGCAAGTCTTAATCCTTGATGAATTGGTTTCTCTTTGTAATTTAAGTTCTTTTTGGATATTGATTGAAAGCAAGTCTTAATCCTTGATGAATTGGTTTCTCTTTGTAATTTAAGTTCTTTTGGATATTGATTGAAAGCAAGTCTTAATCCTTGATGAATTGGTTTCTCTTTGTAATTTAAGTTCTTTTGGATATTGATTGAAGCAAGTCTTAATCCTTGATGAATTGGTTTCTCTTTGTAATTTAAGTTCTTTTGGATATTGATTGAAAGCAAGTCTTAATCCTTGATGAATTGGTTTCTCTTTGTAATTTAAGTTCTTTTGGATATTGATTGAAAGCAAGTCTTAATCCTTGATGAATTGGTTTCTCTTTGTAATTTAAGTTCTTTTGGATATTGATTGAAAGCAAGTCTTAATCCTTGATGAATTGGTTTCTCTTTGTAATTTAAGTTCTTTTGGATATTGATTGAAAGCAAGTCTAAATCGTTGATGAATTGGTTTCTCTTTATAATTTAAATTCTTTTGGATATTGATTGGAAGCAAGTCTTAATCCTTAATGAATTGGTTTCTTTTTGTAATTTAAGTTCCTTTTGACATTGATTGGAAGCAAGACTTAATCCTTAAGGAATTGGTTTATCTTTGTAATTTAAGTTCTTTTGGATATTGATTGAAAGCAAGTCTTAATCCTTGATGAATTGGTTTCTTTTGTAATTTAAGTTCTTTTGGATATTGATTGAAAGCAAGTCTTAATCCTTGATGAATTGGTTTCTCTTTGTAATTTAAGTTCTTTTGGATATTGATTGAAAGCAAGTCTTAATCCTTGATGAATTGGTTTCTCTTTGTAATTTAAGTTCTTTTGGATATTGATTGAAAGCAAGTCTTAATCCTTGATGAATTGGTTTCTTTTGTAAATTTAAGTTCTTTTGGATATTGATTGAAAGCAAGTCTTAATCCTTGATGAATTGGTTTCTCTTTGTAATTTAAGTTCTTTTGGATATTGATTGAAAGCAAGTCTTAATCCTTGATGAATTGGTTTCTTTTGTAATTTAAGTTCTTTTGGATATTGATTGAAAGCAAGTCTTAATCCTTGATGAATTGGTTTCTTTTGTAATTTAAGTTCTTTTGGATATTGATTGAAAGCAAGTCTTAATCCTTGATGAATTGGTTTCTCTTTGTAATTTAAGTTCTTTTGGATATTGATTGAAAGCAAGTCTTAATCCTTGATGAATTGGTTTTCTTTGTAATTTAAGTTCTTTTGGATATTGATTGAAAGCAAGTCTTAATCCTTAATGAATTGGTTTCTCTTTGTAATTTAAGTTCTTTTGGATATTGATTGAAAGCAAGTCTTAATCCTTGATGAATTGGTTTCTCTTTGTAATTTAAGTTCTTTTGGATATTGATTGAAAGCAAGTCTTAATCCTTGATGAATTGGTTTCTCTTTGTAATTTAAGTTCTTTTGGATATTGATTGAAAGCAAGTCTTAATCCTTGATGAATTGGTTTCTCTTTGTAATTTAAGTTCTTTTGGATATTGATTGAAAGCAAGTCTTAATCCTTGATGAATTGGTTTCTCTTTGTAATTTAAGTTCTTTTGGATATTGATTGAAAGCAAGTCTTAATCCTTAATGAATTGGTTTCTCTTTGTAATTTAAGTTCTTTTGGATATTGATTGAAAGCAAGTCTTAATCCTTGATGAATTGGTTTCTCTTTGTAATTTAAGTTCTTTTGGATATTGATTGAAAGCAAGTCTTAATCCTTGATGAATTGGTTTCTCTTTGTAATTTAAGTTCTTTTGGATATTGATTGAAAGCAAGTCTTAATCCTTGATGAATTGGTTTCTTTTGTAATTTAAGTTCTTTTGGATATTGATTGAAAGCAAGTCTTAATCCTTGATGAATTGGTTTCTCTTTGTAATTTAAGTTCTTTTTGGATATTGATTGAAAAGCAAGTCTTAATCCTTGATGAATTGGTTTCTCTTTGTAATTTAAGTTCTTTTGGATATTGATTGAAAGCAAGTCTTAATCCTTGATGAATTGGTTTCTCTTTGTAATTTAAGTTCTTTTGGATATTGATTGAAAGCAAGTCTTAATCCTTGATGAATTGGTTTCTCTTTGTAATTTAAGTTCTTTTGGATATTGATTGAAAGCAAGTCTTAATCCTTGATGAATTGGTTTCTCTTTGTAATTTAAGTTCTTTTGGATATTGATTGAAAGCAAGTCTTAATCCTTGATGAATTGGTTTCTCTTTGTAATTTAAGTTCTTTTGGATATTGATTGAAAGCAAGTCTTAATCCTTGATGAATTGGTTTCTCTTTGTAATTTAAGTTCTTTTGGATATTGATTGAAAGCAAGTCTTAATCCTTGATGAATTGGTTTCTCTTTGTAAATTTAAGTTCTTTTGGATATTGATTGAAAGCAAGTCTTAATCCTTGATGAATTGGTTTCTCTTTGTAATTTAAGTTCTTTTGGATATTGATTGAAAGCAAGTCTTAATCCTTGATGAATTGGTTTCTCTTTGTAATTTAAGTTCTTTTGGATATTGATTGAAAGCAAGTCTTAATCCTTGATGAATTGGTTTCTCTTTGTAATTTAAGTTCTTTTGGATATTGATTGAAAGCAAGTCTTAATCCTTGATGAATTGGTTTCTCTTTGTAATTTAAGTTCTTTTGGATATTGATTGAAAGCAAGTCTTAATCCTTGATGAATTGGTTTCTCTTTGTAATTTAAGTTCTTTTGGATATTGATTGAAAGCAAGTCTTAATCCTTGATGAATTGGTTTCTTTGTAATTTAAGTTCTTTTTGGATATTGATTGAAAGCAAGTCTTAATCCTTGATGAATTGGTTTCTTTGTAATTTAAGTTCTTTTGGATATTGATTGAAAGCAAGTCTTAATCCTTGATGAATTGGTTTCTCTTTGTAAATTTAAGTTCTTTTGGATATTGATTGAAAGCAAGTCTTAATCCTTGATGAATTGGTTTCTCTTTGTAATTTAAGTTCTTTTGGATATTGATTGAAAGCAAGTCTTAATCCTTGATGAATTGGTTTCTCTTTGTAATTTAAGTTCTTTTGGATATTGATTGAAAGCAAGTCTTAATCCTTGATGAATTGGTTTCTCTTTGTAATTTAAGTTCTTTTGGATATTGATTGAAAGCAAGTCTTAATCCTTGATGAATTGGTTTCTCTTTGTAATTTAAGTTCTTTTGGATATTGATTGAAAGCAAGTCTTAATCCTTGATGAATTGGTTTCTCTTTGTAATTTAAGTTCTTTTGGATATTGATTGAAAGCAAGTCTTAATCCTTGATGAATTGGTTTCTCTTTGTAATTTAAGTTCTTTTGGATATTGATTGAAAGCAAGTCTTAATCCTTGATGAATTGGTTTCTCTTTGTAATTTAAGTTCTTTTGGATATTGATTGAAAGCAAGTCTTAATCCTTGATGAATTGGTTTCTCTTTGTAATTTAAGTTCTTTTGGATATTGATTGAAAGCAAGTCTTAATCCTTGATGAATTGGTTTCTCTTTGTAATTTAAGTTCTTTTGGATATTGATTGAAAGCAAGTCTTAATCCTTGATGAATTGGTTTCTCTTTGTAATTTAAGTTCTTTTGGATATTGATTGAAAGCAAGTCTTAATCCTTGATGAATTGGTTTCTCTTTGTAATTTAAGTTCTTTTGGATATTGATTGAAAGCAAGTCTTAATCCTTGATGAATTGGTTTCTCTTTGTAATTTAAGTTCTTTTGGATATTGATTGAAAGCAAGTCTTAATCCTTGATGAATTGGTTTCTCTTTGTAATTTAAGTTCTTTTGGATATTGATTGAAAGCAAGTCTTAATCCTTGATGAATTGGTTTCTCTTTGTAATTTAAGTTCTTTTGGATATTGATTGAAAGCAAGTCTTAATCCTTGATGAATTGGTTTCTCTTTGTAATTTAAGTTCTTTTGGATATTGATTGAAAGCAAGTCTTAATCCTTGATGAATTGGTTTCTTTTGTAAATTTAAGTTCTTTTGGATATTGATTGAAAGCAAGTCTTAATCCTTGATGAATTGGTTTCTCTTTGTAATTTAAGTTCTTTTGGATATTGATTGAAAGCAAGTCTTAATCCTTGATGAATTGGTTTCTTTTGTAATTTAAGTTCTTTTGGATATTGATTGAAAGCAAGTCTTAATCCTTGATGAATTGGTTTCTCTTTGTAATTTAAGTTCTTTTGGATATTGATTGAAAGCAAGTCTTAATCCTTGATGAATTGGTTTCTCTTTGTAATTTAAGTTCTTTTGGATATTGATTGAAAGCAAGTCTTAATCCTTGATGAATTGGTTTCTCTTTGTAATTTAAGTTCTTTTGGATATTGATTGAAAGCAAGTCTTAATCCTTGATGAATTGGTTTCTCTTTGTAATTTAAGTTCTTTTGGATATTGATTGAAAGCAAGTCTTAATCCTTGATGAATTGGTTTCTCTTTGTAATTTAAGTTCTTTTTGGATATTGATTGAAAGCAAGTCTTAATCCTTGATGAATTGGTTTCTCTTTGTAATTTAAGTTCTTTTGGATATTGATTGAAAAGCAAGTCTTAATCCTTGATGAATTGGTTTCTCTTTGTAATTTAAGTTCTTTTGGATATTGATTGAAAGCAAGTCTTAATCCTTGATGAATTGGTTTCTCTTTGTAATTTAAGTTCTTTTGGATATTGATTGAAAGCAAGTCTTAATCCTTGATGAATTGGTTTCTCTTTGTAATTTAAGTTCTTTTGGATATTGATTGAAAGCAAGTCTTAATCCTTGATGAATTGGTTTCTCTTTGTAATTTAAGTTCTTTTGGATATTGATTGAAAGCAAGTCTTAATCCTTGATGAATTGGTTTCTCTTTGTAATTTAAGTTCTTTTGGATATTGATTGAAAGCAAGTCTTAATCCTTGATGAATTGGTTTCTCTTTGTAATTTAAGTTCTTTTGGATATTGATTGAAAGCAAGTCTTAATCCTTGATGAATTGGTTTTCTTTGTAATTTAAGTTCTTTTGGATATTGATTGAAAGCAAGTCTTAATCCTTGATGAATTGGTTTCTCTTTGTAATTTAAGTTCTTTTGGATATTGATTGAAAGCAAGTCTTAATCCTTGATGAATTGGTTTCTCTTTGTAATTTAAGTTCTTTTGGATATTGATTGAAAGCAAGTCTTAATCCTTGATGAATTGGTTTCTCTTTGTAATTTAAGTTCTTTTTGGAGATTGATTGAAAGCAAATCTTAATCCTTGATGAATTGGTTTCTCTTTGTAATTTAAGTTCTCTTGGATATTGATTGAAAGCAAGTCTTAATCCTTGATGAATTGGTTTCTTTTTGTAATTGAAGTTCTTTTGGATATTGATTGAACGCAAGTCTTAATCCTAGATGAATTGGTGTCTCTTTGTAAATTTAAGTTCTTTTTGGATATTGATTGAAAGCAAGTCTTAATCCTTGATGAATTGGTTTCTCTTTGTGATTTAAGTTCTTTTGGATATTGATTGAAAGCAAGTCTTCATCCTTGACGAATTGGTTTCTCTTTGTAATTTAAGTTCTTTTGGATATTGATTGAAAGCAAGTCTTAATCCTTGATGAATTGGTTTCTCTTTGTAATTTAAGTTCTTTTGGATATTGATTGAAAGCAAGTCTTAATCCTTGATGAATTGGTTTCTCTTTGTAATTTAAGTTCTTTTGGATATTGATTGAAAGCAAGTCTTAATCCTTGATGAATTGGTTTCTCTTTGTAATTTAAGTTCTTTTGGATATTGATTGAAAGCAAGTCTTAATCCTTGATGAATTGGTTTTCTTTGTAATTTAAGTTCTTTTGGATATTGATTGAAAGCAAGTCTTAATCCTTGATGAATTGGTTTCTCTTTGTAATTTAAGTTCTTTTGGATATTGATTGAAAGCAAGTCTTAATCCTTGATGAATTGGTTTTCTTTGTAATTTAAGTTCTTTTGGATATTGATTGAAAGCAAGTCTTAATCCTTGATGAATT
This sequence comes from Pterocarpus macrocarpus, assembly GCA_031439585.1. Lineage (NCBI taxonomy): Eukaryota > Viridiplantae > Streptophyta > Magnoliopsida > Fabales > Fabaceae > Pterocarpus > Pterocarpus macrocarpus. Next base: position 10,837 of record JAVHNN010000428.1, read on the forward strand.
GGTTTCTCTTTGTAATTTAAGTTCTTTTGGATATTGATTGAAAGCAAGTCTTAATCCTTGATGAATTGGTTTCTCTTTGTAATTTAAGTTCTTTTGGATATTGATTGAAAGCAAGTCTTAATCCTTGATGAATTGGTTTCTTTTGTAATTTAAGTTCTTTTGGATATTGATTGAAAGCAAGTCTTAATCCTTGATGAATTGGTTTCTTTGTAATTTAAGTTCTTTTGGATATTGATTGAAAGCAAGTCTTAATCCTTGATGAATTGGTTTCTCTTTTGTAATTTAAGTTCTTTTGGATATTGATTGAAAGCAAGTCTTAATCCTTGATGAATTGGTTTCTTTTGTAATTTAAGTTCTTTTGGATATTGATTGAAAGCAAGTCTTAATCCTTGATGAATTGGTTTCTCTTTGTAATTTAAGTTCTTTTGGATATTGATTGAAAGCAAGTCTTAATCCTTGATGAATTGGTTTCTCTTTGTAATTTAAGTTCTTTTGGATATTGATTGAAAGCAAGTCTTAATCCTTGATGAATTGGTTTCTCTTTGTAATTTAAGTTCTTTTGGATATTGATTGAAAGCAAGTCTTAATCCTTGATGAATTGGTTTCTCTTTGTAATTTAAGTTCTTTTGGATATTGATTGAAAGCAAGTCTTAATCCTTGATGAATTGGTTTCTCTTTGTAATTTAAGTTCTTTTGGATATTGATTGAAAGCAAGTCTTAATCCTTGATGAATTGGTTTCTCTTTGTAATTTAAGTTCTTTTGGATATTGATTGAAAGCAAGTCTTAATCCTTGATGAATTGGTTTCTCTTTGTAATTTAAGTTCTTTTGGATATTGATTGAAAGCAAGTCTTAATCCTTGATGAATTGGTTTCTCTTTGTAATTTAAGTTCTTTTGGATATTGATTGAAAGCAAGTCTTAATCCTTGATGAATTGGTTTCTCTTTGTAATTTAAGTTCTTTTGGATATTGATTGAAAGCAAGTCTTAATCCTTGATGAATTGGTTTCTCTTTGTAATTTAAGTTCTTTTGGATATTGATTGAAAGCAAGTCTTAATCCTTGATGAATTGGTTTCTTTTGTAATTTAAGTTCTTTTGGATATTGATTGAAAGCAAGTCTTAATCCTTGATGAATTGGTTTCTCTTTGTAATTTAAGTTCTTTTGGATATTGATTGAAAGCAAGTCTTAATCCTTGATGAATTGGTTTCTCTTTGTAATTTAAGTTCTTTTGGATATTGATTGAAAGCAAGTCTTAATCCTTGATGAATTGGTTTCTCTTTGTAATTTAAGTTCTTTTGGATATTGATTGAAAGCAAGTCTTAATCCTTGATGAATTGGTTTCTCTTTGTAATTTAAGTTCTTTTGGATATTGATTGAAAGCAAGTCTTAATCCTTGATGAATTGGTTTCTCTTTGTAATTTAAGTTCTTTTGGATATTGATTGAAAGCAAGTCTTAATCCTTGATGAATTGGTTTCTCTTTGTAATTTAAGTTCTTTTGGATATTGATTGAAAGCAAGTCTTAATCCTTGATGAATTGGTTTCTTTTGTAATTTAAGTTCTTTTGGATATTGATTGAAAGCAAGTCTTAATCCTTGATGAATTGGTTTCTCTTTGTAATTTAAGTTCTTTTGGATATTGATTGAAAGCAAGTCTTAATCCTTGATGAATTGGTTTCTCTTTGTAATTTAAGTTCTTTTGGATATTGATTGAAAGCAAGTCTTAATCCTTGATGAATTGGTTTCTCTTTGTAATTTAAGTTCTTTTGGATATTGATTGAAAGCAAGTCTTAATCCTTGATGAATTGGTTTCTCTTTGTAATTTAAGTTCTTTTGGATATTGATTGAAAGCAAGTCTTAATCCTTGATGAATTGGTTTCTCTTTGTAATTTAAGTTCTTTTGGATATTGATTGAAAGCAAGTCTTAATCCTTGATGAATTGGTTTCTCTTTGTAATTTAAGTTCTTTTGGATATTGATTGAAAGCAAGTCTTAATCCTTGATGAATTGGTTTCTCTTTGTAATTTAAGTTCTTTTGGATATTGATTGAAAGCAAGTCTTAATCCTTGATGAATTGGTTTCTCTTTGTACTTTAAGTTCTTTTGGATATTGATTGAAAGCAAGTCTTAATCCTTGATGAATTGGTTTCTTTTGTAATTTAAGTTCTTTTGGATATTGATTGAAAGCAAGTCTTAATCCTTGATGAATTGGTTTCTCTTTGTAATTTAAGTTCTTTTGGATATTGATTGAAAGCAAGTCTTAATCCTTGATGAATTGGTTTCTCTTTGTAATTTAAGTTCTTTTGGATATTGATTGAAAGCAAGTCTTAATCCTTGATGAATTGGTTTCTCTTTGTAATTTAAGTTCTTTTGGATATTGATTGAAAGCAAGTCTTAATCCTTGATGAATTGGTTTCTCTTTGTAATTTAAGTTCTTTTGGATATTGATTGAAAGCAAGTCTTAATCCTTGATGAATTGGTTTCTTTTGTAATTTAAGTTCTTTTGGATATTGATTGAAAGCAAGTCTTAATCCTTGATGAATTGGTTTCTCTTTGTAATTTAAGTTCTTTTGGATATTGATTGAAAGCAAGTCTTAATCCTTGATGAATTGGTTTCTCTTTGTAATTTAAGTTCTTTTGGATATTGATTGAAAGCAAGTCTTAATCCTTGATGAATTGGTTTCTCTTTGTAATTTAAGTTCTTTTGGATATTGATTGAAAGCAAGTCTTAATCCTTGATGAATTGGTTTCTCTTTGTAATTTAAGTTCTTTTGGATATTGATTGAAAGCAAGTCTTAATCCTTGATGAATTGGTTTCTCTTTGTAATTTAAGTTCTTTTGGATATTGATTGAAAGCAAGTCTTAATCCTTGATGAATTGGTTTCTCTTTTGTAATTTAAGTTCTTTTGGATATTGATTGAAAGCAAGTCTTAATCCTTGATGAATTGGTTTCTCTTTGTAATTTAAGTTCTTTTGGATATTGATTGAAAGCAAGTCTTAATCCTTGATGAATTGGTTTCTTTTGTAATTTAAGTTCTTTTGGATATTGATTGAATGCAAGTCTTAATCCTTGATGAATTTGTGTAATTTAAGTTCTTTTGGATATTGATTGAAAGCAAGTCTTAATCCTTGATGAATTGGTTTCTCTTTGTAATTTAAGTTCTTTTGGATATTGATTGAAAGCAAGTCTTAATCCTTGATGAATTGGTTTCTCTTTGTAATTTAAGTTCTTTTGGATATTGATTGAAAGCAAGTCTTAATCCTTGATGAATTGGTTTCTCTTTGTAAATTTAAGTTCTTTTGGATATTGATTGAAAGCAAGTCTTAATCCTTGATGAATTGGTTTCTCTTTGTAATTTAAGTTCTTTTGGATATTGATTGAAAGCAAGTCTTAATCCTTGATGAATTGGTTTCTCTTTGTAATTTAAGTTCTTTTGGATATTGATTGAAAGCAAGTCTTAATCCTTGATGAATTGGTTTCTCTTTGTAATTTAAGTTCTTTTGGATATTGATTGAAAGCAAGTCTTAATCCTTGATGAATTGGTTTCTCTTTGTAATTTAAGTTCTTTTGGATATTGATTGAAAGCAAGTCTTAATCCTTGATGAATTGGTTTCTCTTTGTAATTTAAGTTCTTTTGGATATTGATTGAAAGCAAGTCTTAATCCTTGATGAATTGGTTTCTTTTGTAATTTAAGTTCTTTTGGATATTGATTGAAAGCAAGTCTTAATCCTTGATGAATTGGTTTCTCTTTGTAATTTAAGTTCTTTTGGATATTGATTGAAAGCAAGTCTTAATCCTTGATGAATTGGTTTCTCTTTGTAATTTAAGTTCTTTTGGATATTGATTGAAAGCAAGTCTTAATCCTTGATGAATTGGTTTCTCTTTGTAATTTAAGTTCTTTTGGATATTGATTGAAAGCAAGTCTTAATCCTTGATGAATTGGTTTCTCTTTGTAATTTAAGTTCTTTTGGATATTGATTGAAAGCAAGTCTTAATCCTTGATGAATTGGTTTCTCTTTGTAATTTAAGTTCTTTTGGATATTGATTGAAAGCAAGTCTTAATCCTTGATGAATTGGTTTCTCTTGTAATTTAAGTTCTTTTGGATATTGATTGAAAGCAAGTCTTAATCCTTGATGAATTGGTTTCTTTTGTAATTTAAGTTCTTTTGGATATTGATTGAAAGCAAGTCTTAATCCTTGATGAATTGGTTTCTCTTTGTAATTTAAGTTCTTTTGGATATTGATTGAAAGCAAGTCTTAATCCTTGATGAATTGGTTTCTCTTTGTAATTTAAGTTCTTTTGGATATTGATTGAAAAGCAAGTCTTAATCCTTGATGAATTGGTTTCTTTTGTAATTTAAGTTCTTTTGGATATTGATTGAAAGCAAGTCTTAATCCTTGATGAATTGGTTTCTCTTTGTAATTTAAGTTCTTTTGGATATTGATTGAAAGCAAGTCTTAATCCTTGATGAATTGGTTTCTCTTTGTAATTTAAGTTCTTTTGGATATTGATTGAAAGCAAGTCTTAATCCTTGATGAATTGGTTTCTTTGTAATTTAAGTTCTTTTGGATATTGATTGAAAGCAAGTCTTAATCCTTGATGAATTGGTTTCTCTTTGTAATTTAAGTTCTTTTGGATATTGATTGAAAGCAAGTCTTAATCCTTGATGAATTGGTTTCTTTTGTAAATTTAAGTTCTTTTGGATATTGATTGAAAGCAAGTCTTAATCCTTGATGAATTGGTTTCTCTTTGTAATTTAAGTTCTTTTGGATATTGATTGAAAGCAAGTCTTAATCCTTGATGAATTGGTTTCTTTTGTAATTTAAGTTCTTTTGGATATTGATTGAAAGCAAGTCTTAATCCTTGATGAATTGGTTTCTTTTTGTAATTTAAGTTCTTTTGGATATTGATTGAAAGCAAGTCTTAATCCTTGATGAATTGGTTTTCTTTTGTAATTTAAGTTCTTTTGGATATTGATTGGAAGCAAGTCTTAATCCTTGATGAATTGGTTTCATTTTGTAATTTAAGTTCTTTTTGGATATTGATTGAAAGCAAGTCTTAATCCTTGATGAATTGGTTTCTCTTTGTAATTTAAGTTCTTTTGGATATTGATTGAAGCAAGTCTTAATCCTTGATGAATTGGTTTCTTTTTGTAATTTAAGTTCTTTTGGATATTGATTGAATGCAAGTCTTAATCCTTGATGAATTGGTTTCTCTTTGTAACTTAAGTTCTTTTGGATATTGATTGAAAGCAAGTCTTAATCCTTGATGAATTGGTTTCTTTTGTAATTTAAGTTCTTTTTGGATATTGATTGAAAGCAAGTCTTAATCCTTAAGGAAATGGTTTCTCTTTGTAATTTAAGTTCTTTTGGATATTGATTGAAAGCAAGTCTTATTTCTTGATGAATTGGTTTCTCTTTGTACTTTAAGTTCTTTTGGATATTGATTGAAAGCAAGTCTTAATCCTTGATGAATTGGTTTCTCTTTGTAATTTAAGTTCTTTTGGATATTGATTGAAGCAAGTCTTAATCCTTGATGAATTGGTTTCTCTTTGTAATTTAAGTTCTTTTTGGATATTGATTGAAAGCAAGTCTTAATCCTTGATGAATTGGTTTCTCTTTGTAATTTAAGTTCTTTTGGATATTGATTGAAAGCAAGTCTTAATCCTTGATGAATTGGTTTCTCTTTGTAATTTAAGTTCTTTTGGATATTGATTGAAAGCAAGTCTTAATCCTTGATGAATTGGTTTCTTTTGTAATTTAAGTTCTTTTGGATATTGATTGAAAGCAAGTCTTAATCCTTGATGAATTGGTTTCTCTTTGTAATTTAAGTTCTTTTGGATATTGATTGAAAGCAAGTCTTAATCCTTGATGAATTGGTTTCTCTTTGTAATTTAAGTTCTTTTGGATATTGATTGAAAGCAAGTCTTAATCCTTGATGAATTGGTTTCTTTTGTAATTTAAGTTCTTTTGGATATTGATTGAAAGCAAGTCTTAATCCTTGATGAATTGGTTTCTCTTTGTAATTTAAGTTCTTTTGGATATTGATTGAAAGCAAGTCTTAATCCTTGATGAATTGGTTTCTCTTTGTAATTTAAGTTCTTTTGGATATTGATTGAAAGCAAGTCTTAATCCTTGATGAATTGGTTTCTCTTTGTAATTTAAGTTCTTTTGGATATTGATTGAAAAGCAAGTCTTAATCCTTGATGAATTGGTTTCTCTTTGTAATTTAAGTTCTTTGGATATTGATTGAAAGCAAGTCTTAATCCTTGATGAATTGGTTTCTCTTTGTAATTTAAGTTCTTTTGGATATTGATTGAAAGCAAGTCTTAATCCTTGATGAATTGGTTTCTCTTTGTAATTTAAGTTCTTTTGGATATTGATTGAAAGCAAGTCTTAATCCTTGATGAATTGGTTTCTCTTTGTAATTTAAGTTCTTTTGGATATTGATTGAAAGCAAGTCTTAATCCTTGATGAATTGGTTTCTCTTTGTAATTTAAGTTCTTTTGGATATTGATTGAAAGCAAGTCTTAATCCTTGATGAATTGGTTTCTCTTTGTAATTTAAGTTCTTTTGGATATTGATTGAAAGCAAGTCTTAATCCTTGATGAATTGGTTTCTCTTTGTAATTTAAGTTCTTTTGGATATTGATTGAAAGCAAGTCTTAATCCTTGATGAATTGGTTTCTCTTTGTAATTTAAGTACTCTTGGATATTGATTGAAAGCAAGTCTTAATCCTTGATGAATTGGTTTCTCTTTATTCTTTAAGTTCTTTTGGCCATTGATTGAAAGTAAGTACTAGGCCTTGATGAATTGGTTTCTCTTTGTAATTTAAGTTCTTTTGGATATTGATTGAAAGCAAGTCTTAATCCTTGATGAATTGGTTTCTCTTTGTACTTAAAGTTCTTTTCGATATTGATTGAAAGCATGTCTTAATCCTTGATGAATTGGTTTCTCTTTGTACCTTAAGTTCTCTTGGATATTGATTGAAAGTAAGTCTTAATCCTAGATGAATTGGTTTATCTTTGACCTTTAAGTTCTTTTGGATATTGATTGAAAGTAAGTACTAGGCCTTGATGAATTGGTTTCTCTTTGTAATTTAAGTTCTTTTGGATATTGATTGAAAGCAAGTCTTAATCCTTGATGAATTGGTTTCTCTTTGTAATTTAAGTTCTTTTGGATATTGATTGAAAGCAAGTCTTAATCCTTGATGAATTGGTTTCTCTTTGTAATTTAAGTTCTTTTGGATATTGATTGAAAGCAAGTCTTAATCCTTGATGAATTGGTTTCTCTTTGTAATTTAAGTTCTTTTGGATATTGATTGAAAGCAAGTCTTAATCCTTGATGAATTGGTTTCTCTTTGTAATTTAAGTTCTTTTGGATATTGATTGAAAGCAAGTCTTAATCCTTGATGAATTGGTTTCTTTTGTAATTTAAGTTCTTTTGGATATTGATTGAAAGCAAGTCTTAATCCTTGATGAATTGGTTTCTCTTTGTAATTTAAGTTCTTTTGGATATTGATTGAAAGCAAGTCTTAATCCTTGATGAATTGGTTTCTCTTTGTAATTTAAGTTCTTTTGGATATTGATTGAAAGCAAGTCTTAATCCTTGATGAATTGGTTTCTCTTTGTAATTTAAGTTCTTTTGGATATTGATTGAAAGCAAGTCTTAATCCTTGATGAATTGGTTTCTCTTTGTAATTTAAGTTCTTTTGGATATTGATTGAAAGCAAGTCTTAATCCTTGATGAATTGGTTTCTCTTTGTAATTTAAGTTCTTTTGGATATTGATTGAAAGCAAGTCTTAATCCTTGATGAATTGGTTTCTCTTTGTAATTTAAGTTCTTTTGGATATTGATTGAAAGCAAGTCTTAATCCTTGATGAATTGGTTTCTCTTTGTAATTTAAGTTCTTTTGGATATTGATTGAAAGCAAGTCTTAATCCTTGATGAATTGGTTTCTCTTTGTAATTTAAGTTCTTTTGGATATTGATTGAAAGCAAGTCTTAATCCTTGATGAATTGGTTTCTCTTTGTAATTTAAGTTCTTTTGGATATTGATTGAAAGCAAGTCTTAATCCTTGATGAATTGGTTTCTTTTGTAATTTAAGTTCTTTTGGATATTGATTGAAAGCAAGTCTTAATCCTTGATGAATTGGTTTCTCTTTGTAATTTAAGTTCTTTTGGATATTGATTGAAAGCAAGTCTTAATCCTTGATGAATTGGTTTCTCTTTGTAATTTAAGTTCTTTTGGATATTGATTGAAAGCAAGTCTTAATCCTTGATGAATTGGTTTCTCTTTGTAATTTAAGTTCTTTTGGATATTGATTGAAGCAAGTCTTAATCCTTGATGAATTGGTTTTCTCTTTGTAATTTAAGTTCTTTTGGATATTGATTGAAAGCAAGTCTTAATCCTTGATGAATTGGTTTCTCTTTGTAATTTAAGTTCTTTTTGGATATTGATTGAAAGCAAGTCTTAATCCTTGATGAATTGGTTTCTCTTTGTAATTTAAGTTCTTTTGGATATTGATTGAAAGCAAGTCTTAATCCTTGATGAATTGGTTTCTCTTTGTAATTTAAGTTCTTTTGGATATTGATTGAAAAGCAAGTCTTAATCCTTGATGAATTGGTTTCTCTTTGTAATTTAAGTTCTTTTGGATATTGATTGAAAGCAAGTCTTAATCCTTGATGAATTGGTTTCTCTTTGTAATTTAAGTTCTTTTGGATATTGATTGAAAGCAAGTCTTAATCCTTGATGAATTGGTTTCTCTTTGTAATTTAAGTTCTTTTGGATATTGATTGAAAGCAAGTCTTAATCCTTGATGAATTGGTTTCTCTTTGTAATTTAAGTTCTTTTGGATATTGATTGAAAGCAAGTCTTAATCCTTGATGAATTGGTTTCTCTTTGTAATTTAAGTTCTTTTGGATATTGATTGAAAAGCAAGTCTTAATCCTTGATGAATTGGTTTCTCTTTGTAATTTAAGTTCTTTTGGATATTGATTGAAAGCAAGTCTTAATCCTTGATGAATTGGTTTCTCTTTGTAATTTAAGTTCTTTTGGATATTGATTGAAAGCAAGTCTTAATCCTTGATGAATTGGTTTCTCTTTGTAATTTAAGTTCTTTGGATATTGATTGAAAGCAAGTCTTAATCCTTGATGAATTGGTTTCTCTTTGTAATTTAAGTTCTTTTGGATATTGATTGAAAGCAAGTCTTAATCCTTGATGAATTGGTTTCTCTTTGTAATTTAAGTTCTTTTGGATATTGATTGAAAGCAAGTCTTAATCCTTGATGAATTGGTTTCTTTTGTAATTTAAGTTCTTTTGGATATTGATTGAAAGCAAGTCTTAATCCTTGATGAATTGGTTTCTCTTTGTAATTTAAGTTCTTTTGGATATTGATTGAAAGCAAGTCTTAATCCTTGATGAATTGGTTTCTCTTTGTAATTTAAGTTCTTTTGGATATTGATTGAAAGCAAGTCTTAATCCTTGATGAATTGGTTTCTCTTTGTAATTTAAGTTCTTTTGGATATTGATTGAAAGCAAGTCTTAATCCTTGATGAATTGGTTTCTCTTTGTAATTTAAGTTCTTTTGGATATTGATTGAAAAGCAAGTCTTAATCCTTGATGAATTGGTTTCTCTTTGTAATTTAAGTTCTTTTGGATATTGATTGAAAGCAAGTCTTAATCCTTGATGAATTGGTTTCTCTTTGTAATTTAAGTTCTTTTGGCCATTGATTTAAATCAAGTCTTATTCCATATTGAATTGGTTTCTCTTTGTAATTTAAGTTCTTTTGGATATTGATCGAAAGCAAGTCTTAATCCTTAATGAATTGGTTTCTCTTTGTAATTTATGTTCTTTTGGATATTGATTGAAAGCGAGTCTTAATCCTTGATGAATTGGTTTCTTTTTCTAATTTAAGTTCTTTTGGATATTGATTGAACGCAAGTCTTAATCCTTGATGAATTGGTTTCTCTTTGTAATTTAAGGTCTTTTGGATATTGATTGAAAGCAAGTCTTAATCCTTGATGAATTGGTTTTCTTCTTTGTAATTTAAGTTCTTTTGGATATTGATCGAAAGCAAGTCTTAATCCTTAATGAATTGGTTTCTTTTTCTAATTTAAGTTCTTTTGGATTTGATTGAAAGCAAGTGTTAATCCTTGATGAATAGGTTTCTCTTTGTAATTTAAGTTCTTTTGGATATTGATTGAAAGCAAGTCTTAATCCTTAAGGAATTGGTTTCTCTTTGTAATTTAAGTTCCTTTGGATATTGATTGAAAGCAAGTCTTAATCGTTGATGAATTGGTTTCTCTTTGTAATTTAAGTTCTTTTGGATACTGATTGAAAGCAAGTGTTAATCCTTGATGAATTGGTTTCTCTTTGTTCTTTAAGTTCTTTTGGATATTGATTGAAAGCAAGTCATCATCCTTGATGAATAGGTTTCTCTTTGTAATTTAAGTTCTTTTGGATATTGATTGAAAGCAAGTCTTAATCCTTGATGAATTGGTTTCTCTTTGTAATTTAAGTTCTTTTGGATATTGATTGAATGCAAGTCTTATTCCTTGATGAATTGGTTTCTCTTTGTAATTTATGTTCTTTTGGATATTGACTGAAAAGCAAGTCTTAATCCTCGATGAATTGGTTTCTTTTTGTAATTTAAGTTCTTTTGGATATTGATTGAATGCAAGACTTAATCCTTCCTTGATGAATTGGTTTCTCTTTGTACTTTAAGTTCTTTTGGCCATTGATTGAAAGCAAGTCTTAGTCCTTAATGAATTGGTTTCGTTTTGTAATTTAAGTTCTTTTGGATATTGATTGAAAGCAAGTGTTAATCCTTGATGAATTGGTTTCTCTTTGTACTTTAAGTTCCCTTGGATATTGATTGAAAGCAAGTCTTAATCCTTGATGAATTGGTTTCTCTTTGTAATTTAAGTTCTTTTGGATATTGATTGGAAGCAAGTCTTAACCCTTGATGAATTGGTTTCTTTTTGTAATTTAAGTTCTTTTGGATATTGATTGAATGCAAGTCTTAATCCTTGATGAATTGGTTTCTCTTTGTAATTTAAGTTCTTTTGGATTTTGATTGAAAGCAAGTCTTAATCCTTGATGAATTGGTTTCTCCTTGTAGTTTAAGTTCTTTTGGATATTGATTGAAAGCAAGTCTTAATCCTTGATGAATTGGTTTCTCTTTGTAATTTAAGTTCTTTTGGATATTGATTGAAAGCAAGTCTTAATCCTTGATGAATTGGTTTCTCTTTGTAATTTAAGTTCTTTTGGATATTGATTGAAAGCAAGTCTTAATCCTTGATGAATTGGTTTCTCTTTGTAATTTAAGTTCTTTTGGATATTGATTGAAAGCAAGTCTTAATCCTTGATGAATTGGTTTCTCTTTGTAATTTAAGTTCTTTTGGATATTGATTGAAAGCAAGTCTTAATCCTTGATGAATTGGTTTCTCTTTGTAATTTAAGTTCTTTTGGATATTGATTGAAAGCAAGTCTTAATCCTTGATGAATTGGTTTCTCTTTGTACTTTAAGTTCTTTTGGATATTGATTGAAAGCAAGTCTTAATCCTTGATGAATTGGTTTCTCTTTGTAATTTAAGTTCTTTTGGATATTGATTGAAAGCAAGTCTTAATCCTTGATGAATTGGTTTCTCTTTGTAATTTAAGTTCTTTTGGATATTGATTGAAAGCAAGTCTTAATCCTTGATGAATTGGTTTCTCTTTGTAATTTAAGTTCTTTTGGATATTGATTGAAAGCAAGTCTTAATCCTTGATGAATTGGTTTCTCTTTGTAATTTAAGTTCTTTTGGATATTGATTGAAAGCAAGTCTTAATCCTTGATGAATTGGTTTCTCTTTGTAATTTAAGTTCTTTTGATATATTGATTGAAAGCAAGTCTTAATCCTTGATGAATTGGTTTCTCTTTGTAATTTAAGTTCTTTTGGATATTGATTGAAAGCAAGTCTTAATCCTTGATGAATTGGTTTCTCTTTGTAATTTAAGTTCTTTTGGATATTGATTGAAAGCAAGTCTTAATCCTTGATGAATTGGTTTCTTTTGTAATTTAAGTTCTTTTGGATATTGATTGAAAGCAAGTCTTAATCCTTGATGAATTGGTTTCTCTTTGTAATTTAAGTTCTTTTGGATATTGATTGAAAGCAAGTCTTAATCCTTGATGAATTGGTTTCTCTTTGTAATTTAAGTTCTTTTGGATATTGATTGAAAGCAAGTCTTAATCCTTGATGAATTGGTTTCTTTTTGTAATTTAAGTTCTTTTGGATATTGATTGAAAGCAAGTCTTAATCCTTGATGAATTGGTTTCTCTTTGTAATTTAAGTTCTTTTGGATATTGATTGAAAGCAAGTCTTAATCCTTGATGAATTGGTTTCTCTTTGTAATTTAAGTTCTTTTGGATATTGATTGAAAGCAAGTCTTAATCCTTGATGAATTGGTTTCTCTTTGTAATTTAAGTTCTTTTGGATATTGATTGAAAGCAAGTCTTAATCCTTGATGAATTGGTTTCTCTTTGTAATTTAAGTTCTTTTGGATATTGATTGAAAGCAAGTCTTAATCCTTGATGAATTGGTTTCTCTTTGTAATTTAAGTTCTTTTGGATATTGATTGAAAGCAAGTCTTAATCCTTGATGAATTGGTTTCTCTTTGTAATTTAAGTTCTTTTGGATATTGATTGAAAGCAAGTCTTAATCCTTGATGAATTGGTTTCTCTTTGTAATTTAAGTTCTTTTGGATATTGATTGAAAGCAAGTCTTAATCCTTGATGAATTGGTTTCTCTTTGTAATTTAAGTTCTTTTGGATATTGATTGAAAGCAAGTCTTAATCCTTGATGAATTGGTTTCTCTTTGTAATTTAAGTTCTTTTGGATATTGATTGAAAGCAAGTCTTAATCCTTGATGAATTGGTTTCTCTTTGTAATTTAAGTTCTTTTGGATATTGATTGAAAGCAAGTCTTAATCCTTGATGAATTGGTTTCTCTTTGTAATTTAAGTTCTTTTGGATATTGATTGAAAGCAAGTCTTAATCCTTGATGAATTGGTTTCTCTTTGTAATTTAAGTTCTTTTGGATATTGATTGAAAGCAAGTCTTAATCCTTGATGAATTGGTTTCTCTTTGTAATTTAAGTTCTTTTGGATATTGATTGAAAGCAAGTCTTAATCCTTGATGAATTGGTTTCTCTTTGTAATTTAAGTTCTTTTGGATATTGATTGAAAGCAAGTCTTAATCCTTGATGAATTGGTTTCTCTTTGTAATTTAAGTTCTTTTGGATATTGATTGAAAGCAAGTCTTAATCCTTGATGAATTGGTTTCTCTTTGTAATTTAAGTTCTTTTGGATATTGATTGAAAGCAAGTCTTAATCCTTGATGAATTGGTTTCTCTTTGTAATTTAAGTTCTTTTGGATATTGATTGAAAGCAAGTCTTAATCCTTGATGAATTGGTTTCTCTTTGTAATTTAAGTTCTTTTGGATATTGATTGAAAGCAAGTCTTAATCCTTGATGAATTGGTTTCTCTTTGTAATTTAAGTTCTTTTGGATATTGATTGAAAGCAAGTCTTAATCCTTGATGAATTGGTTTCTCTTTGTAATTTAAGTTCTTTTGGATATTGATTGAAAGCAAGTCTTAATCCTTGATGAATTGGTTTCTTTTTGTAATTTAAGTTCTTTTGGATATTGATTGAAAGCAAGTCTTAATCCTTGATGAATTGGTTTCTCTTTGTAATTTAAGTTCTTTTGGATATTGATTGAAAGCAAGTCTTAATCCTTGATGAATTGGTTTCTCTTTGTAATTTAAGTTCTTTTGGATATTGATTGAAAGCAAGTCTTAATCCTTGATGAATTGGTTTCTCTTTGTAATTTAAGTTCTTTTGGATATTGATTGAAAGCAAGTCTTAATCCTTGATGAATTGGTTTCTCTTTGTAATTTAAGTTCTTTTGGATATTGATTGAAAGCAAGTCTTAATCCTTGATGAATTGGTTTCTCTTTGTAATTTAAGTTCTTTTGGATATTGATTGAAAGCAAGTCTTAATCCTTGATGAATTGGTTTCTCTTTGTAATTTAAGTTCTTTTGGATATTGATTGAAAGCAAGTCTTAATCCTTGATGAATTGGTTTCTCTTTGTAATTTAAGTTCTTTTGGATATTGATTGAAAGCAAGTCTTAATCCTTGATGAATTGGTTTCTCTTTGTAATTTAAGTTCTTTTGGATATTGATTGAAAGCAAGTCTTAATCCTTGATGAATTGGTTTCTCTTTGTAATTTAAGTTCTTTTGGATATTGATTGAAAGCAAGTCTTAATCCTTGATGAATTGGTTTCTTTTGTAATTTAAGTTCTTTTGGATATTGATTGAAAGCAAGTCTTAATCCTTGATGAATTGGTTTCTCTTTGTAATTTAAGTTCTTTTGGATATTGATTGAAAGCAAGTCTTAATCCTTGATGAATTGGTTTCTCTTTGTAATTTAAGTTCTTTTGGATATTGATTGAAAGCAAGTCTTAATCCTTGATGAATTGGTTTCTCTTTGTAATTTAAGTTCTTTTGGATATTGATTGAAAGCAAGTCTTAATCCTTGATGAATTGGTTTCTCTTTGTAATTTAAGTTCTTTTGGATATTGATTGAAAGCAAGTCTTAATCCTTGATGAATTGGTTTCTCTTTGTAATTTAAGTTCTTTTGGATATTGATTGAAAGCAAGTCTTAATCCTTGATGAATTGGTTTCTCTTTGTAATTTAAGTTCTTTTGGATATTGATTGAAAGCAAGTCTTAATCCTTGATGAATTGGTTTCTTTGTAATTTAAGTTCTTTTGGATATTGATTGAAAGCAAGTCTTAATCCTTGATGAATTGGTTTCTCTTTGTAATTTAAGTTCTTTTGGATATTGATTGAAAGCAAGTCTTAATCCTTGATGAATTGGTTTCTCTTTGTAATTTAAGTTCTTTTGGATATTGATTGAAAGCAAGTCTTAATCCTTGATGAATTGGTTTCTCTTTGTAATTTAAGTTCTTTTGGATATTGATTGAAAGCAAGTCTTAATCCTTGATGAATTGGTTTCTCTTTGTAATTTAAGTTCTTTTGGATATTGATTGAAAGCAAGGTTTCTCTTTGTAATTTAAGTTCTTTTGGATATTGATTGAAAGCAAGTCTTAATCCTTGATGAATTGGTTTCTCTTTGTAATTTAAGTTCTTTTGGATATTGATTGAAAGCAAGTCTTAATCCTTGATGAATTGGTTTCTCTTTGTAATTTAAGTTCTTTTGGATATTGATTGAAAGCAAGTCTTAATCCTTGATGAATTGGTTTCTTTTGTAATTTAAGTTCTTTTGGATATTGATTGAAAGCAAGTCTTAATCCTTGATGAATTGGTTTCTTTTGTAATTTAAGTTCTTTTGGATATTGATTGAAAGCAAGTCTTAATCCTTGATGAATTGGTTTCTCTTTGTAATTTAAGTTCTTTTGGATATTGATTGAAAGCAAGTCTTAATCCTTGATGAATTGGTTTCTCTTTGTAATTTAAGTTCTTTTGGATATTGATTGAAAGCAAGTCTTAATCCTTGATGAATTGGTTTCTCTTTGTAATTTAAGTTCTTTTGGATATTGATTGAAAGCAAGTCTTAATCCTTGATGAATTGGTTTCTTTTGTAATTTAAGTTCTTTTGGATATTGATTGAAAGCAAGTCTTAATCCTTGATGAATTGGTTTCTCTTTGTAATTTAAGTTCTTTTGGATATTGATTGAAAGCAAGTCTTAATCCTTGATGAATTGGTTTCTCTTTGTAATTTAAGTTCTTTTGGATATTGATTGAAAGCAAGTCTTAATCCTTGATGAATTGGTTTCTCTTTGTAATTTAAGTTCTTTTGGATATTGATTGAAAGCAAGTCTTAATCCTTGATGAATTGGTTTCTCTTTGTAATTTAAGTTCTTTTGGATATTGATTGAAAGCAAGTCTTAATCCTTGATGAATTGGTTTCTCTTTGTAATTTAAGTTCTTTTGGATATTGATTGAAAGCAAGTCTTAATCCTTGATGAATTGGTTTCTCTTTGTAATTTAAGTTCTTTTGGATATTGATTGAAAGCAAGTCTTAATCCTTGATGAATTGGTTTCTCTTTGTAATTTAAGTTCTTTTGGATATTGATTGAAAGCAAGTCTTAATCCTTGATGAATTGGTTTCTCTTTGTAATTTAAGTTCTTTTGGATATTGATTGAAAGCAAGTCTTAATCCTTGATGAATTGGTTTCTCTTTGTAATTTAAGTTCTTTTGGATATTGATTGAAAGCAAGTCTTAATCCTTGATGAATTGGTTTCTCTTTGTAATTTAAGTTCTTTTGGATATTGATTGAAAGCAAGTCTTAATCCTTGATGAATTGGTTTCTCTTTGTAATTTAAGTTCTTTTGGATATTGATTGAAAGCAAGTCTTAATCCTTGATGAATTGGTTTCTCTTGTAATTTAAGTTCTTTTGGATATTGATTGAAAGCAAGTCTTAATCCTTGATGAATTGGTTTCTCTTTGTAATTTAAGTTCTTTTGGATATTGATTGAAAGCAAGTCTTAATCCTTGATGAATTGGTTTCTCTTTGTAATTTTAAGTTCTTTTGGATATTGATTGAAAGCAAGTCTTAATCCTTGATGAATTGGTTTCTTTTGTAATTTAAGTTCTTTTGGATATTGATTGAAGCAAGTCTTAATCCTTGATGAATTGGTTTCTCTTTGTAATTTAAGTTCTTTTGGATATTGATTGAAAGCAAGTCTTAATCCTTGATGAATTGGTTTCTTTTGTAATTTAAGTTCTTTTGGATATTGATTGAAAGCAAGTCTTAATCCTTGATGAATTGGTTTCTCTTTGTAATTTAAGTTCTTTTGGATATTGATTGAAAGCAAGTCTTAATCCTTGATGAATTGGTTTCTCTTTGTAATTTAAGTTCTTTTGGATATTGATTGAAAGCAAGTCTTAATCCTTGATGAATTGGTTTCTCTTTGTAATTTAAGTTCTTTTGGATATTGATTGAAAGCAAGTCTTAATCCTTGATGAATTGGTTTCTTTTGTAATTTAAGTTCTTTTGGATATTGATTGAAAGCAAGTCTTAATCCTTGATGAATTGGTTTCTCTTTGTAATTTAAGTTCTTTTGGATATTGATTGAAAGCAAGTCTTAATCCTTGATGAATTGGTTTCTCTTTGTAATTTAAGTTCTTTTGGATATTGATTGAAAGCAAGTCTTAATCCTTGATGAATTGGTTTCTCTTTGTAATTTAAGTTCTTTTGGATATTGATTGAAAGCAAGTCTTAATCCTTGATGAATTGGTTTCTCTTTGTAATTTAAGTTCTTTTTTGGATATTGATTGAAAGCAAGTCTTAATCCTTGATGAATTGGTTTCTCTTTGTAATTTAAGTTCTTTTGGATATTGATTGAAAGCAAGTCTTAATCCTTGATGAATTGGTTTCTCTTTGTAATTTAAGTTCTTTTGGATATTGATTGAAAGCAAGTCTTAATCCTTGATGAATTGGTTTCTCTTTTGTAATTTAAGTTCTTTTGGATATTGATTGAAAGCAAGTCTTAATCCTTGATGAATTGGTTTCTCTTTGTAATTTAAGTTCTTTTGGATATTGATTGAAAGCAAGTCTTAATCCTTGATGAATTGGTTTCTCTTTGTAATTTAAGTTCTTTTGGATATTGATTGAAAGCAAGTCTTAATCCTTGATGAATTGGTTTCTCTTTGTAATTTAAGTTCTTTTGGATATTGATTGAAAGCAAGTCTTAATCCTTGATGAATTGGTTTCTCTTTGTAATTTAAGTTCTTTTGGATATTGATTGAAAGCAAGTCTTAATCCTTGATGAATTGGTTTCTCTTTGTAATTTAAGTTCTTTTGGATATTGATTGAAAGCAAGTCTTAATCCTTGATGAATTGGTTTCTCTTTGTAATTTAAGTTCTTTTGGATATTGATTGAAAGCAAGTCTTAATCCTTGATGAATTGGTTTCTCTTTGTAATTTAAGTTCTTTTGGATATTGATTGAAAGCAAGTCTTAATCCTTGATGAATTGGTTTCTCTTTGTAATTTAAGTTCTTTTGGATATTGATTGAAAGCAAGTCTTAATCCTTGATGAATTGGTTTCTCTTTGTACTTTAAGTTCTTTTGGATATTGATTGAAAGCAAGTCTTAATCCTTGATGAATTGGTTTCTCTTTGTAATTTAAGTTCTTTTGGATATTGATTGAAAGCAAGTCTTAATCCTTGATGAATTGGTTTCTCTTTGTAATTTAAGTTCTTTTGGATATTGATTGAAAGCAAGTCTTAATCCTTGATGAATTGGTTTCTCTTTGTAATTTAAGTTCTTTTGGATATTGATTGAAAGCAAGTCTTAATCCTTGATGAATTGGTTTCTCTTTGTAATTTAAGTTCTTTTGGATATTGATTGAAAGCAAGTCTTAATCCTTGATGAATTGGTTTCTCTTTGTAATTTAAGTTCTTTTGGATATTGATTGAAAGCAAGTCTTAATCCTTGATGAATTGGTTTCTCTTTGTAATTTAAGTTCTTTTGGATATTGATTGAAAGCAAGTCTTAATCCTTGATGAATTGGTTTCTTTTGTGTAATTTAAGTTCTTTTGGATATTGATTGAAAGCAAGTCTTAATCCTTGATGAATTGGTTTCTCTTTGTAATTTAAGTTCTTTTGGATATTGATTGAAAGCAAGTCTTAATCCTTGATGAATTGGTTTCTTTTGTAATTTAAGTTCTTTTGGATATTGATTGAAAGCAAGTCTTAATCCTTGATGAATTGGTTTCTCTTTGTAATTTAAGTTCTTTTGGGATATTGATTGAAAGCAAGTCTTAATCCTTGATGAATTGGTTTCTCTTTGTAATTTAAGTTCTTTTGGATATTGATTGAAAGCAAGTCTTAATCCTTGATGAATTGGTTTCTCTTTGTAATTTAAGTTCTTTTGGATATTGATTGAAAGCAAGTCTTAATCCTTGATGAATTGGTTTCTCTTTGTAATTTTAAGTTCTTTTGGATATTGATTGAAAGCAAGTCTTAATCCTTGATGAATTGGTTTCTCTTTGTAATTTAAGTTCTTTTGGATATTGATTGAAAGCAAGTCTTAATCCTTGATGAATTGGTTTCTCTTTGTAATTTAAGTTCTTTTGGATATTGATTGAAAGCAAGTCTTAATCCTTGATGAATTGGTTTCTCTTTGTAATTTAAGTTCTTTTGGATATTGATTGAAAGCAAGTCTTAATCCTTGATGAATTGGTTTCTCTTTGTAATTTAAGTTCTTTTGGATATTGATTGAAAGCAAGTCTTAATCCTTGATGAATTGGTTTCTCTTTGTAATTTAAGTTCTTTTGGATATTGATTGAAAGCAAGTCTTAATCCTTGATGAATTGGTTTCTCTTTGTAATTTAAGTTCTTTTGGATATTGATTGAAAGCAAGTCTTAATCCTTGATGAATTGGTTTCTCTTTGTAATTTAAGTTCTTTTGGATATTGATTGAAAGCAAGTCTTAATCCTTGATGAATTGGTTTCTCTTTGTAATTTAAGTTCTTTTGGATATTGATTGAAAGCAAGTCTTAATCCTTGATGAATTGGTTTCTCTTTGTAATTTAAGTTCTTTTGGATATTGATTGAAAGCAAGTCTTAATCCTTGATGAATTGGTTTCTCTTTGTAATTTAAGTTCTTTTGGATATTGATTGAAAGCAAGTCTTAATCCTTGATGAATTGGTTTCTTTTGTAATTTAAGTTCTTTTGGATATTGATTGAAAGCAAGTCTTAATCCTTGATGAATTGGTTTCTCTTTGTAATTTAAGTTCTTTTGGATATTGATTGAAAGCAAGTCTTAATCCTTGATGAATTGGTTTCTCTTTGTAATTTAAGTTCTTTTGGATATTGATTGAAAGCAAGTCTTAATCCTTGATGAATTGGTTTCTCTTTGTAATTTAAGTTCTTTTGGATATTGATTGAAAGCAAGTCTTAATCCTTGATGAATTGGTTTCTCTTTGTAATTTAAGTTCTTTTGGATATTGATTGAAAGCAAGTCTTAATCCTTGATGAATTGGTTTCTCTTTGTAATTTAAGTTCTTTTGGATATTGATTGAAAGCAAGTCTTAATCCTTGATGAATTGGTTTCTCTTTGTAATTTAAGTTCTTTTGGATATTGATTGAAAGCAAGTCTTAATCCTTGATGAATTGGTTTCTCTTTGTAATTTAAGTTCTTTTGGATATTGATTGAAAGCAAGTCTTAATCCTTGATGAATTGGTTTCTCTTTGTAATTTAAGTTCTTTTGGATATTGATTGAAAGCAAGTCTTAATCCTTGATGAATTGGTTTCTCTTTGTAATTTAAGTTCTTTTGGATATTGATTGAAAGCAAGTCTTAATCCTTGATGAATTGGTTTCTCTTTGTAATTTAAGTTCTTTTGGATATTGATTGAAAGCAAGTCTTAATCCTTGATGAATTGGTTTCTCTTTGTAATTTAAGTTCTTTTGGATATTGATTGAAAGCAAGTCTTAATCCTTGATGAATTGGTTTCTCTTTGTAATTTAAGTTCTTTTGGATATTGATTGAAAGCAAGTCTTAATCCTTGATGAATTGGTTTCTCTTTGTAATTTAAGTTCTTTTGGATATTGATTGAAAGCAAGTCTTAATCCTTGATGAATTGGTTTCTCTTGTAACTTTAAGTTCTTTTGGATATTGATTGAAAGCAAGTCTTAATCCTTGATGAATTGGTTTCTTTTGTAATTTAAGTTCTTTTGGATATTGATTGAAAGCAAGTCTTAATCCTTGATGAATTGGTTTCTCTTTGTAATTTAAGTTCTTTTGGATATTGATTGAAAGCAAGTCTTAATCCTTGATGAATTGGTTTCTCTTTGTACTTTAAGTTCTTTTGGATATTGATTGAAAGCAAGTCTTAATCCTTGATGAATTGGTTTCTCTTTGTAATTTAAGTTCTTTTGGATATTGATTGAAAGCAAGTCTTAATCCTTGATGAATTGGTTTCTCTTTGTAATTTAAGTTCTTTTGGATATTGATTGAAAGCAAGTCTTAATCCTTGATGAATTGGTTTCTCTTTGTAATTTAAGTTCTTTTGGATATTGATTGAAAGCAAGTCTTAATCCTTGATGAATTGGTTTCTTTTGTAATTTAAGTTCTTTTGGATATTGATTGAAAGCAAGTCTTAATCCTTGATGAATTGGTTTCTCTTTGTAATTTAAGTTCTTTTGGATATTGATTGAAAGCAAGTCTTAATCCTTGATGAATTGGTTTCTCTTTGTAATTTAAGTTCTTTTGGATATTGATTGAAAGCAAGTCTTAATCCTTGATGAATTGGTTTCTCTTTGTAATTTAAGTTCTTTTGGATATTGATTGAAAGCAAGTCTTAATCCTTGATGAATTGGTTTCTTTTGTAATTTAAGTTCTTTTGGATATTGATTGAAAGCAAGTCTTAATCCTTGATGAATTGGTTTCTCTTTGTAATTTAAGTTCTTTTGGATATTGATTGAAAGCAAGTCTTAATCCTTGATGAATTGGTTTCTCTTTGTAATTTAAGTTCTTTTGGATATTGATTGAAAGCAAGTCTTAATCCTTGATGAATTGGTTTCTCTTTGTAATTTAAGTTCTTTTGGATATTGATTGAAAGCAAGTCTTAATCCTTGATGAATTGGTTTCTCTTTGTAATTTAAGTTCTTTTGGATATTGATTGAAAGCAAGTCTTAATCCTTGATGAATTGGTTTCTCTTTGTAATTTAAGTTCTTTTGGATATTGATTGAAAGCAAGTCTTAATCCTTGATGAATTGGTTTCTCTTTGTAATTTAAGTTCTTTTGGATATTGATTGAAAGCAAGTCTTAATCCTTGATGAATTGGTTTCTCTTTGTAATTTAAGTTCTTTTGGATATTGATTGAAAGCAAGTCTTAATCCTTGATGAATTGGTTTCTCTTTGTAATTTAAGTTCTTTTGGATATTGATTGAAAGCAAGTCTTAATCCTTGATGAATTGGTTTCTCTTTGTAATTTAAGTTCTTTTGGATATTGATTGAAAGCAAGTCTTAATCCTTGATGAATTGGTTTCTCTTTGTAATTTAAGTTCTTTTGGATATTGATTGAAAGCAAGTCTTAATCCTTGATGAATTGGTTTCTCTTTGTAATTTAAGTTCTTTTGGATATTGATTGAAAGCAAGTCTTAATCCTTGATGAATTGGTTTCTTTTGTAATTTAAGTTCTTTTGGATATTGATTGAAAGCAAGTCTTAATCCTTGATGAATTGGTTTCTCTTTGTAATTTAAGTTCTTTTGGATATTGATTGAAAGCAAGTCTTAATCCTTGATGAATTGGTTTCTCTTTGTAATTTAAGTTCTTTTGGATATTGATTGAAAGCAAGTCTTAATCCTTGATGAATTGGTTTCTCTTTGTAATTTAAGTTCTTTTGGATATTGATTGAAAGCAAGTCTTAATCCTTGATGAATTGGTTTCTCTTTGTAATTTAAGTTCTTTTGGATATTGATTGAAAGCAAGTCTTAATCCTTGATGAATTGGTTTCTCTTTGTAATTTAAGTTCTTTTGGATATTGATTGAAAGCAAGTCTTAATCCTTGATGAATTGGTTTCTCTTTGTAATTTAAGTTCTTTTGGATATTGATTGAAAGCAAGTCTTAATCCTTGATGAATTGGTTTCTCTTTGTAATTTAAGTTCTTTTGGATATTGATTGAAAGCAAGTCTTAATCCTTGATGAATTGGTTTCTCTTTGTAATTTAAGTTCTTTTGGATATTGATTGAAAGCAAGTCTTAATCCTTGATGAATTGGTTTCTCTTTGTAATTTAAGTTCTTTTGGATATTGATTGAAAGCAAGTCTTAATCCTTGATGAATTGGTTTCTTTTGTAATTTAAGTTCTTTTGGATATTGATTGAAAGCAAGTCTTAATCCTTGATGAATTGGTTTCTCTTTGTAATTTAAGTTCTTTTGGATATTGATTGAAAGCAAGTCTTAATCCTTGATGAATTGGTTTCTCTTTGTAATTTAAGTTCTTTTGGATATTGATTGAAAGCAAGTCTTAATCCTTGATGAATTGGTTTCTTTTGTAATTTAAGTTCTTTTGGATATTGATTGAAAGCAAGTCTTAATCCTTGATGAATTGGTTTCTCTTTGTAATTTAAGTTCTTTTGGATATTGATTGAAAGCAAGTCTTAATCCTTGATGAATTGGTTTCTTTTGTAATTTAAGTTCTTTTGGATATTGATTGAAAGCAAGTCTTAATCCTTGATGAATTGGTTTCTCTTGTAATTTAAGTTCTTTTGGATATTGATTGAAAGCAAGTCTTAATCCTTGATGAATTGGTTTCTCTTTGTAATTTAAGTTCTTTTGGATATTGATTGAAAGCAAGTCTTAATCCTTGATGAATTGGTTTCTCTTTGTAATTTAAGTTCTTTTGGATATTGATTGAAAGCAAGTCTTAATCCTTGATGAATTGGTTTCTCTTTGTAATTTAAGTTCTTTTGGATATTGATTGAAAGCAAGTCTTAATCCTTGATGAATTGGTTTCTCTTTGTAATTTAAGTTCTTTTGGATATTGATTGAAAGCAAGTCTTAATCCTTGATGAATTGGTTTCTCTTTGTAATTTAAGTTCTTTTGGATATTGATTGAAAGCAAGTCTTAATCCTTGATGAATTGGTTTCTCTTTGTAATTTAAGTTCTTTTGGATATTGATTGAAAGCAAGTCTTAATCCTTGATGAATTGGTTTCTCTTTGTAATTTAAGTTCTTTTGGATATTGATTGAAAGCAAGTCTTAATCCTTGATGAATTGGTTTCTCTTTGTAATTTAAGTTCTTTTGGATATTGATTGAAAGCAAGTCTTAATCCTTGATGAATTGGTTTCTCTTTGTAATTTAAGTTCTTTTGGATATTGATTGAAAGCAAGTCTTAATCCTTGATGAATTGGTTTCTCTTTGTAATTTAAGTTCTTTTGGATATTGATTGAAAGCAAGTCTTAATCCTTGATGAATTGGTTTCTCTTTGTAATTTAAGTTCTTTTGGATATTGATTGAAAGCAAGTCTTAATCCTTGATGAATTGGTTTCTCTTTGTAATTTAAGTTCTTTTGGATATTGATTGAAAGCAAGTCTTAATCCTTGATGAATTGGTTTCTCTTTGTACTTTAAGTTCTTTTGGATATTGATTGAAAGCAAGTCTTAATCCTTGATGAATTGGTTTCTCTTGTAATTTAAGTTCTTTTGGATATTGATTGAAAGCAAGTCTTAATCCTTGATGAATTGGTTTCTTTTGTAATTTAAGTTCTTTTGGATATTGATTGAAAGCAAGTCTTAATCCTTGATGAATTGGTTTCTCTTTGTAATTTAAGTTCTTTTGGATATTGATTGAAAGCAAGTCTTAATCCTTGATGAATTGGTTTCTTTTGTAATTTAAGTTCTTTTGGATATTGATTGAAAGCAAGTCTTAATCCTTGATGAATTGGTTTCTTTTGTAATTTAAGTTCTTTTGGATATTGATTGAAAGCAAGTCTTAATCCTTGATGAATTGGTTTCTTTTGTAATTTAAGTTCTTTTGGATATTGATTGAAAGCAAGTCTTAATCCTTGATGAATTGGTTTCTCTTTGTAATTTAAGTTCTTTTGGATATTGATTGAAAGCAAGTCTTAATCCTTGATGAATTGGTTTCTCTTTGTAATTTAAGTTCTTTTGGATATTGATTGAAAGCAAGTCTTAATCCTTGATGAATTGGTTTCTCTTGTAATTTAAGTTCTTTTGGATATTGATTGAAAGCAAGTCTTAATCCTTGATGAATTGGTTTCTCTTGTAATTTAAGTTCTTTTGGATATTGATTGAAAGCAAGTCTTAATCCTTGATGAATTGGTTTCTCTTTGTAATTTAAGTTCTTTTGGATATTGATTGAAAGCAAGTCTTAATCCTTGATGAATTGGTTTCTCTTTGTAATTTAAGTTCTTTTGGATATTGATTGAAAGCAAGTCTTAATCCTTGATGAATTGGTTTCTCTTTGTAATTTAAGTTCTTTTGGATATTGATTGAAAGCAAGTCTTAATCCTTGATGAATTGGTTTCTCTTTGTAATTTAAGTTCTTTTGGATATTGATTGAAAGCAAGTCTTAATCCTTGATGAATTGGTTTCTCTTTGTAATTTAAGTTCTTTTGGATATTGATTGAAAGCAAGTCTTAATCCTTGATGAATTGGTTTCTCTTTGTAATTTAAGTTCTTTTGGATATTGATTGAAAGCAAGTCTTAATCCTTGATGAATTGGTTTCTCTTTGTAATTTAAGTTCTTTTGGATATTGATTGAAAGCAAGTCTTAATCCTTGATGAATTGGTTTCTCTTGTAATTTAAGTTCTTTTGGATATTGATTGAAAGCAAGTCTTAATGCTTGATGAATTGGTTTCTCTTTGTAATTTAAGTTCTTTTGGATATTGATTGAACGCAAGTGTTAATCCTTGATGAATTGGTTTCTCTTTGTAATTTAAGTTCTTTTGGATACTGATTGAAAGCAAGTGTTAATCCTTGATGAATTGGTTTCTCTTTGTAATTTAAGTTCTTTCGGATATTGATTGAAAGCAAGTGTAAATCCTTGATGAATTGGTGTCTCTTTGTAATTTAAGTTCTTTTGGATATTGATTGAAAGCAAGTCTTAATCCTTGATGAATTGGTTTCTCTTGTAATTTAAGTTCTTTTGGATATTGATTGAAAGCAAGTCTTAATCCTTGATGAATTGGTTTCTCTTTGTAATTTAAGTTCTTTTGGATATTGATTGAAAGCAAGTCTTAATCCTTGATGAATTGGTTTCTCTTTGTAATTTAAGTTCTTTTGGATATTGATTGAAAGCAAGTCTTAATCCTTGATGAATTGGTTTCTCTTTGTAATTTAAGTTCTTTTGGATATTGATTGAAAGCAAGTCTTAATCCTTGATGAATTGGTTTCTCTTTGTAATTTAAGTTCTTTTGGATATTGATTGAAAGCAAGTCTTAATCCTTGATGAATTGGTTTCTCTTTGTAATTTAAGTTCTTTTGGATATTGATTGAAAGCAAGTCTTAATCCTTGATGAATTGGTTTCTCTTTGTAATTTAAGTTCTTTTGGATATTGATTGAAAGCAAGTCTTAATCCTTGATGAATTGGTTTCTCTTTGTAATTTAAGTTCTTTTGGATATTGATTGAAAGCAAGTCTTAATCCTTGATGAATTGGTTTCTCTTTGTAATTTAAGTTCTTTTGGATATTGATTGAAAGCAAGTCTTAATCCTTGATGAATTGGTTTCTTTGTAATTTAAGTTCTTTTGGATATTGATTGAAAGCAAGTCTTAATCCTTGATGAATTGGTTTCTCTTTGTAATTTAAGTTCTTTTGGATATTGATTGAAAGCAAGTCTTAATCCTTGATGAATTGGTTTCTCTTTGTAATTTAAGTTCTTTTGGATATTGATTGAAAGCAAGTCTTAATCCTTGATGAATTGGTTTCTTTTGTAATTTAAGTTCTTTTGGATATTGATTGAAAGCAAGTCTTAATCCTTGATGAATTGGTTTCTCTTTGTAATTTAAGTTCTTTTGGATATTGATTGAAAGCAAGTCTTAATCCTTGATGAATTGGTTTCTCTTTGTAATTTAAGTTCTTTTGGATATTGATTGAAAGCAAGTCTTAATCCTTGATGAATTGGTTTCTCTTTGTAATTTAAGTTCTTTTGGATATTGATTGAAAGCAAGTCTTAATCCTTGATGAATTGGTTTCTCTTTGTAATTTAAGTTCTTTTGGATATTGATTGAAAGCAAGTCTTAATCCTTGATGAATTGGTTTCTCTTTGTAATTTAAGTTCTTTTGATATTGATTGAAAGCAAGTCTTAATCCTTGATGAATTGGTTTCTCTTTGTAATTTAAGTTCTTTTGGATTTTGATTGAAAGCAAGTGTTAATCCTTGATGAATTGGTTTCTCTTTGTAATTTAAGTTCTTTTGGATATTGATTGAATGCAAGTCTTAATCCTTGATGAATTGGTTTTATTTTGTAATTTAAGTTCTTTTGGATATTGATTGAATACAAGTCTAAATCCTTGACAAATTGGTCTCTTTTTATACTTTAAGTTCTTTTGGATATTGATTGAAAGCAAGTCTTAATCCTTGATGAATTGGTTTCTCTTTGTAATTTAAGTTGTTTTGGATATTGTTTGAAAGCAAGTCTTAATCCTTAATGAATTGGTTTCTCTTTGTCTTTTAAGTTCTTTTGGATATTGATTGAAAGCAAGTCTTAATCCTTGATGAATTGGTTTCTCTTTGTAATTTAAGTTCTTTTGGATATTGATTGAAAGCAAGTCTTAATCCTTGATGAATTGGTTTCTCTTTGTAATTTAAGTTCTTTTGGATATTGATTGAAAGCAAGTCTTAATCCTTGATGAATTGGTTTCTCTTTGTAATTTAAGTTCTTTTGGATATTGATTGAAAGCAAGTCTTAATCCTTGATGAATTGGTTTCTCTTTGTAATTTAAGTTCTTTTGGATATTGATTGAAAGCAAGTCTTAATCCTTGATGAATTGGTTTCTTTTGTAATTTAAGTTCTTTTGGATATTGATTGAAAGCAAGTCTTAATCCTTGATGAATTGGTTTCTCTTTGTAATTTAAGTTCTTTTGGATATTGATTGAAAGCAAGTCTTAATCCTTGATGAATTGGTTTCTCTTTGTAATTTAAGTTCTTTTGGATATTGATTGAAAGCAAGTCTTAATCCTTGATGAATTGGTTTCTCTTTGTAATTTAAGTTCTTTTGGATATTGATTGAAAGCAAGTCTTAATCCTTGATGAATTGGTTTCTCTTGTAATTTAAGTTCTTTTGGATATTGATTGAAAGCAAGTCTTAATCCTTGATGAATTGGTTTCTCTTTGTAATTTAAGTTCTTTTGGATATTGATTGAAAGCAAGTCTTAATCCTTGATGAATTGGTTTCTCTTTGTAATTTAAGTTCTTTTGGATATTGATTGAAAGCAAGTCTTAATCCTTGATGAATTGGTTTCTCTTTGTACTTTAAGTTCTTTTGGATATTGATTGAAAGCAAGTCTTAATCCTTGATGAATTGGTTTCTCTTTGTAATTTAAGTTCTTTTGGATATTGATTGAAAGCAAGTCTTAATCCTTGATGAATTGGTTTCTCTTTGTAATTTAAGTTCTTTTGGATATTGATTGAAAGCAAGTCTTAATCCTTGATGAATTGGTTTCTCTTTGTAATTTAAGTTCTTTTGGATATTGATTGAAAGCAAGTCTTAATCCTTGATGAATTGGTTTCTCTTTGTAATTTAAGTTCTTTTGGATATTGATTGAAAGCAAGTCTTAATCCTTGATGAATTGGTTTCTCTTTGTAATTTAAGTTCTTTTGGATATTGATTGAAAGCAAGTCTTAATCCTTGATGAATTGGTTTCTCTTTGTAATTTAAGTTCTTTTGGATATTGATTGAAAGCAAGTCTTAATCCTTGATGAATTGGTTTCTCTTTGTAATTTAAGTTCTTTTGGATATTGATTGAAAGCAAGTCTTAATCCTTGATGAATTGGTTTCTCTTTGTAATTTAAGTTCTTTTGGATATTGATTGAAAGCAAGTCTTAATCCTTGATGAATTGGTTTCTCTTTGTAATTTAAGTTCTTTTGGATATTGATTGAAAGCAAGTCTTAATCCTTGATGAATTGGTTTCTCTTTGTAATTTAAGTTCTTTTGGATATTGATTGAAAGCAAGTCTTAATCCTTGATGAATTGGTTTCTCTTTGTAATTTAAGTTCTTTTGGATATTGATTGAAAGCAAGTCTTAATCCTTGATGAATTGGTTTCTCTTTGTAATTTAAGTTCTTTTGGATATTGATTGAAAGCAAGTCTTAATCCTTGATGAATTGGTTTCTTTTGTACTTTAAGTTCTTTTGGATATTGATTGAAAGCAAGTCTTAATCCTTGATGAATTGGTTTCTCTTTGTAATTTAAGTTCTTTTGGATATTGATTGAAAGCAAGTCTTAATCCTTGATGAATTGGTTTCTTTTGTAATTTAAGTTCTTTTGGATATTGATTGAAAGCAAGTCTTAATCCTTGATGAATTGGTTTCTTTTGTAATTTAAGTTCTTTTGGATATTGATTGAAAGCAAGTCTTAATCCTTGATGAATTGGTTTCTCTTTGTAATTTAAGTTCTTTTGGATATTGATTGAAAGCAAGTCTTAATCCTTGATGAATTGGTTTCTCTTTGTAATTTAAGTTCTTTTGGATATTGATTGAAAGCAAGTCTTAATCCTTGATGAATTGGTTTCTTTTGTAATTTAAGTTCTTTTGGATATTGATTGAAAGCAAGTCTTAATCCTTGATGAATTGGTTTCTCTTTGTAATTTAAGTTCTTTTGGATATTGATTGAAAGCAAGTCTTAATCCTTGATGAATTGGTTTCTCTTTGTAATTTAAGTTCTTTTGGATATTGATTGAAAGCAAGTCTTAATCCTTGATGAATTGGTTTCTCTTTGTAATTTAAGTTCTTTTGGATATTGATTGAAAGCAAGTCTTAATCCTTGATGAATTGGTTTCTCTTTGTAATTTAAGTTCTTTTGGATATTGATTGAAAGCAAGTCTTAATCCTTGATGAATTGGTTTCTTTTGTAATTTAAGTTCTTTTGGATATTGATTGAAAGCAAGTCTTAATCCTTGATGAATTGGTTTCTCTTTGTAATTTAAGTTCTTTTGGATATTGATTGAAAGCAAGTCTTAATCCTTGATGAATTGGTTTCTCTTTGTAATTTAAGTTCTTTTGGATATTGATTGAAAGCAAGTCTTAATCCTTGATGAATTGGTTTCTCTTTGTAATTTAAGTTCTTTTGGATATTGATTGAAAGCAAGTCTTAATCCTTGATGAATTGGTTTCTCTTTGTAATTTAAGTTCTTTTGGATATTGATTGAAAGCAAGTCTTAATCCTTGATGAATTGGTTTCTCTTTGTAATTTAAGTTCTTTGGATATTGATTGAAAGCAAGTCTTAATCCTTGATGAATTGGTTTCTCTTTGTAATTTAAGTTCTTTTGGATATTGATTGAAAGCAAGTCTTAATCCTTGATGAATTGGTTTCTCTTGTAATTTAAGTTCTTTTGGATATTGATTGAAAGCAAGTCTTAATCCTTGATGAATTGGTTTCTCTTTGTAATTTAAGTTCTTTTGGATATTGATTGAAAGCAAGTCTTAATCCTTGATGAATTGGTTTCTCTTTGTACTAATTTAAGTTCTTTTGGATATTGATTGAAAGCAAGTCTTAATCCTTGATGAATTGGTTTCTCTTTGTAATTTAAGTTCTTTTGGATATTGATTGAAAGCAAGTCTTAATCCTTGATGAATTGGTTTCTCTTTGTAATTTAAGTTCTTTTGGATATTGATTGAAAGCAAGTCTTAATCCTTGATGAATTGGTTTCTCTTTGTAATTTAAGTTCTTTGGATATTGATTGAAAGCAAGTCTTAATCCTTGATGAATTGGTTTCTCTTTGTAATTTAAGTTCTTTGGATATTGATTGAAAGCAAGTCTTAATCCTTGATGAATTGGTTTCTCTTGTAATTTAAGTTCTTTTGGATATTGATTGAAAGCAAGTCTTAATCCTTGATGAATTGGTTTCTTTTGTAATTTAAGTTCTTTTGGATATTGATTGAAAGCAAGTCTTAATCCTTGATGAATTGGTTTCTCTTTGTAATTTAAGTTCTTTTTGGATATTGATTGAAAGCAAGTCTTAATCCTTGATGAATTGGTTTCTTTGTAATTTAAGTTCTTTTGGATATTGATTGAAAGCAAGTCTTAATCCTTGATGAATTGGTTTCTTTTGTAATTTAAGTTCTTTTGGATATTGATTGAAAGCAAGTCTTAATCCTTGATGAATTGGTTTCTCTTTGTAATTTAAGTTCTTTTGGATATTGATTGAAAGCAAGTCTTAATCCTTGATGAATTGGTTTCTCTTTGTAATTTAAGTTCTTTTGGATATTGATTGAAAGCAAGTCTTAATCCTTGATGAATTGGTTTCTCTTTGTAATTTAAGTTCTTTTGGATATTGATTGAAAGCAAGTCTTAATCCTTGATGAATTGGTTTCTCTTTGTAATTTAAGTTCTTTTGGATATTGATTGAAAGCAAGTCTTAATCCTTGATGAATTGGTTTCTCTTTGTAATTTAAGTTCTTTTGGATATTGATTGAAAGCAAGTCTTAATCCTTGATGAATTGGTTTCTTTTGTAATTTAAGTTCTTTTTGGATATTGATTGAAAGCAAGTCTTAATCCTTGATGAATTGGTTTCTCTTTGTAATTTAAGTTCTTTTGGATATTGATTGAAAGCAAGTCTTAATCCTTGATGAATTGGTTTCTCTTTGTAATTTAAGTTCTTTTGGATATTGATTGAAAGCAAGTCTTAATCCTTGATGAATTGGTTTCTTTTGTAATTTAAGTTCTTTTGGATATTGATTGAAAAGCAAGTCTTAATCCTTGATGAATTGGTTTCTTTTGTAATTTAAGTTCTTTTGGATATTGATTGAAAAGCAAGTCTTAATCCTTGATGAATTGGTTTCTCTTTGTAATTTAAGTTCTTTTTGGATATTGATTGAAAGCAAGTCTTAATCCTTGATGAATTGGTTTCTCTTTGTAATTTAAGTTCTTTTGGATATTGATTGAAAGCAAGTCTTAATCCTTGATGAATTGGTTTCTCTTTGTAATTTAAGTTCTTTTGGATATTGATTGAAAGCAAGTCTTAATCCTTGATGAATTGGTTTCTCTTTGTAATTTAAGTTCTTTTGGATATTGATTGAAAGCAAGTCTTAATCCTTGATGAATTGGTTTCTCTTTGTAATTTAAGTTCTTTTGGATATTGATTGAAAGCAAGTCTTAATCCTTGATGAATTGGTTTCTTTTGTAATTTAAGTTCTTTTGGATATTGATTGAAAGCAAGTCTTAATCCTTGATGAATTGGTTTCTTTTGTAATTTAAGTTCTTTTGGATATTGATTGAAAGCAAGTCTTAATCCTTGATGAATTGGTTTCTCTTTGTAATTTAAGTTCTTTTGGATATTGATTGAAAGCAAGTCTTAATCCTTGATGAATTGGTTTCTTTTGTAATTTAAGTTCTTTTGGATATTGATTGAAAGCAAGTCTTAATCCTTGATGAATTGGTTTCTTTTGTAATTTAAGTTCTTTTGGATATTGATTGAAAGCAAGTCTTAATCCTTGATGAATTGGTTTCTCTTTGTAATTTAAGTTCTTTTGGATATTGATTGAAAGCAAGTCTTAATCCTTGATGAATTGGTTTCTTTTGTAATTTAAGTTCTTTTGGATATTGATTGAAAGCAAGTCTTAATCCTTGATGAATTGGTTTCTCTTTGTAAATTTAAGTTCTTTTGGATATTGATTGAAAAGCAAGTCTTAATCCTTGATGAATTGGTTTCTCTTTGTAATTTAAGTTCTTTTGGATATTGATTGAAAGCAAGTCTTAATCCTTGATGAATTGGTTTCTTTTGTAATTTAAGTTCTTTTGGATATTGATTGAAAGCAAGTCTTAATCCTTGATGAATTGGTTTCTCTTTGTAATTTAAGTTCTTTTGGATATTGATTGAAAGCAAGTCTTAATCCTTGATGAATTGGTTTCTCTTGTAATTTAAGTTCTTTTGGATATTGATTGAAAGCAAGTCTTAATCCTTGATGAATTGGTTTCTCTTTGTAATTTAAGTTCTTTTTGGATATTGATTGAAAAGCAAGTCTTAATCCTTGATGAATTGGTTTCTCTTTGTAATTTAAGTTCTTTTGGATATTGATTGAAAAGCAAGTCTTAATCCTTGATGAATTGGTTTCTCTTTGTAATTTAAGTTCTTTTGGATATTGATTGAAAGCAAGTCTTAATCCTTGATGAATTGGTTTCTTTTGTAATTTAAGTTCTTTTGGATATTGATTGAAAGCAAGTCTTAATCCTTGATGAATTGGTTTCTCTTTGTAATTTAAGTTC
This sequence comes from Pterocarpus macrocarpus, assembly GCA_031439585.1. Taxonomy (NCBI): domain Eukaryota; kingdom Viridiplantae; phylum Streptophyta; class Magnoliopsida; order Fabales; family Fabaceae; genus Pterocarpus; species Pterocarpus macrocarpus. The sequence continues at coordinate 43,815 of JAVHNN010000428.1, forward strand.
TTTTGGATATTGATTGAAAGCAAGTCTTAATCCTTGATGAATTGGTTTCTTTGTAATTTAAGTTCTTTTGGATATTGATTGAAAGCAAGTCTTAATCCTTGATGAATTGGTTTCTCTTTGTACTTTAAGTTCTTTTGGATATTGATTGAAAGCAAGTCTTAATCCTTGATGAATTGGTTTCTCTTTGTAATTTAAGTTCTTTTGGATATTGATTGAAAGCAAGTCTTAATCCTTAATGCATTGGTTTCTTTTTGTAATTTAAGTTCTTTTGGATATTGATTGAAAGCAAGTCTTAGTCCTTAATGAATTGGTTTCCCTTTGTAATTTAAGTTCTTTCGGATATTGATTGAAAGCAAGTGTAAATCCTTGATGAATTGGTTTCTCTTTGTAATTTAAGTTCTTTTGGAGAATGAATGGAAGCAAGTCTTAATCCTTAATGAATTGGTCTCTTTTTGTAATTAAAGTTCTTCTGGATATTGATTGAAAGCAAGTGTTAATCCTTAAGGAATTGGTTTCTCTTTGTAATTTAAGTTCTTTTGGATATTGATTGAAAGCAAGTCTTAATCCTTGATGAATTGGTTTCTCTTTGTACTTTAAGTTCTCTTGGATATTGATTGAAAGCAAGTCTTAATCCTTGATGAATTGGTTTCTCTTTGTAATTTAAGTTCTTTTTGATATTGATTGAATGCAAGTCTTAATCCTTGATGAATTGGTTTCTTTTGTAATTTAAGTTCTTTTTGGTATTGATTGAAAGCAAGTCTTAGTCCTTGATGAATTGGTTTCTTTTTGTAATTTAAGTTCTTTTGGATATTGATTGACCGCAAGTCTTAATCCTTGATGAATTGGTTTCTTTTGTAATTTAAGTTCTTTTGGATATTGATTGAAAGCAAGTCTTAATCCTTGATGAATTGGTTTCTCTTTGTAATTTAAGTTCTTTTGGATATTGATTGAAAGCAAGTCTTAATCCTTGATGAATTGGTTTCTCTTTGTAATTTAAGTTCTTTTGGATATTGATTGAAGCAAGTCTTAATCCTTGATGAATTGGGTTTCTTTTGTAATTTAAGTTCTTTCGGATATTGATTGAAAGCAAGTCTTAATCCTTGATGAATTGGTTTCTCTTTGTAATTTAAGTTCTTTTGGATATTGATTGAAAGCAAGTCTTAATCCTTGATGAATTGGTTTCTCTTTGTAATTTAAGTTCTTTTGGATATTGATTGAAAAGCAAGTCTTAATCCTTGATGAATTGGTTTCTCTTTGTAATTTAAGTTCTTTTTGGATATTGATTGAAAGCAAGTCTTAATCCTTGATGAATTGGTTTCTCTTGTAATTTAAGTTCTTTTGGATATTGATTGAAAGCAAGTCTTAATCCTTGATGAATTGGTTTCTCTTTGTAATTTAAGTTCTTTTGGATATTGATTGAAAGCAAGTCTTAATCCTTGATGAATTGGTTTCTTTTGTAATTTAAGTTCTTTTGGATATTGATTGAAAGCAAGTCTTAATCCTTGATGAATTGGTTTCTTTGTAATTTAAGTTCTTTTGGATATTGATTGAAAGCAAGTCTTAATCCTTGATGAATTGGTTTCTCTTTGTAATTTAAGTTCTTTTGGATATTGATTGAAAGCAAGTCTTAATCCTTGATGAATTGGTTTCTTTTGTAATTTAAGTTCTTTTGGATATTGATTGAAAGCAAGTCTTAATCCTTGATGAATTGGTTTCTCTTTGTAATTTAAGTTCTTTGGATATTGATTGAAAGCAAGTCTTAATCCTTGATGAATTGGTTTCTTTTGTAATTTAAGTTCTTTTGGATATTGATTGAAAGCAAGTCTTAATCCTTGATGAATTGGTTTCTCTTTGTAATTTAAGTTCTTTTGGATATTGATTGAAAGCAAGTCTTAATCCTTGATGAATTGGTTTCTCTTTGTAATTTAAGTTCTTTTGGATATTGATTGAAAGCAAGTCTTAATCCTTGATGAATTGGTTTCTCTTTGTAATTTAAGTTCTTTTGGATATTGATTGAAAGCAAGTCTTAATCCTTGATGAATTGGTTTCTTTTGTAATTTAAGTTCTTTTGGATATTGATTGAAAGCAAGTCTTAATCCTTGATGAATTGGTTTCTCTTTGTAATTTAAGTTCTTTTGGATATTGATTGAAAGCAAGTCTTAATCCTTGATGAATTGTTTCTTTTTGTTTCTCTTTGTAATTTAAGTTCTTTTGGATATTGATTGAAAGCAAGTCTTAATCCTTGATGAATTGGTTTCTTTTGTAATTTAAGTTCTTTTGGATATTGATTGAAAGCAAGTCTTAATCCTTGATGAATTGGTTTCTCTTTGTAATTTAAGTTCTTTTGGATATTGATTGAAAAGCAAGTCTTAATCCTTGATGAATTGGTTTCTCTTTGTAATTTAAGTTCTTTTGGATATTGATTGAAAGCAAGTCTTAATCCTTGATGAATTGGTTTCTCTTTGTAATTTAAGTTCTTTTGGATATTGATTGAAAGCAAGTCTTAATCCTTGATGAATTGGTTTCTTTTGTAATTTAAGTTCTTTTGGATATTGATTGAAAGCAAGTCTTAATCCTTGATGAATTGGTTTCTCTTTGTAATTTAAGTTCTTTTGGATATTGATTGAAAGCAAGTCTTAATCCTTGATGAATTGGTTTCTTTTGTAATTTAAGTTCTTTTGGATATTGATTGAAAGCAAGTCTTAATCCTTGATGAATTGGTTTCTTTTGTAATTTAAGTTCTTTTGGATATTGATTGAAAGCAAGTCTTAATCCTTGATGAATTGGTTTCTTTTTGTAATAATTTAAGTTCTTTTGGATATTGATTGAAAGCAAGTCTTAATCCTTGATGAATTGGTTTCTTTTGTAATTTAAGTTCTTTTGGATATTGATTGAAAGCAAGTCTTAATCCTTGATGAATTGGTTTCTTTTGTAATTTAAGTTCTTTTGGATATTGATTGAAAGCAAGTCTTAATCCTTGATGAATTGGTTTCTTTTGTAATTTAAGTTCTTTTGGATATTGATTGAAAGCAAGTCTTAATCCTTGATGAATTGGTTTCTCTTTGTAATTTAAGTTCTTTTGGATATTGATTGAAAGCAAGTCTTAATCCTTGATGAATTGGTTTCTCTTTGTAATTTAAGTTCTTTTGGATATTGATTGAAAGCAAGTCTTAATCCTTGATGAATTGGTTTCTCTTTGTAATTTAAGTTCTTTTGGATATTGATTGAAAGCAAGTCTTAATCCTTGATGAATTGGTTTCTTTTGTAATTTAAGTTCTTTTGGATATTGATTGAAAGCAAGTCTTAATCCTTGATGAATTGGTTTCTCTTTGTAATTTAAGTTCTTTTGGATATTGATTGAAAGCAAGTCTTAATCCTTAATGAATTGGTTTCTCTTTGTAATTTAAGTTCTTTTGGATATTGATTGAAAGCAAGTCTTAATCCTTGATGAATTGGTTTCTCTTTGTAATTTAAGTTCTTTTGGATATTGATTGAAAGCAAGTCTTAATCCTTGATGAATTGGTTTCTCTTTGTAATTTAAGTTCTTTTGGATATTGATTGAAAGCAAGTCTTAATCCTTGATGAATTGGTTTCTCTTTGTAATTTAAGTTCTTTTGGATATTGATTGAAAGCAAGTCTTAATCCTTGATGAATTGGTTTCTCTTTGTAATTTAAGTTCTTTTGGATATTGATTGAAAGCAAGTCTTAATCCTTGATGAAATTGGTTTCTCTTTGTAATTTAAGTTCTTTTTGGATATTGATTGAAAGCAAGTCTTAATCCTTGATGAATTGGTTTCTCTTTGTAATTTAAGTTCTTTTGGATATTGATTGAAAGCAAGTCTTAATCCTTGATGAATTGGTTTCTCTTTGTAATTTAAGTTCTTTTGGATATTGATTGAAAGCAAGTCTTAATCCTTGATGAATTGGTTTCTTTTGTAATTTAAGTTCTTTTGGATATTGATTGAAAGCAAGTCTTAATCCTTGATGAATTGGTTTCTCTTTGTAATTTAAGTTCTTTTGGATATTGATTGAAAGCAAGTCTTAATCCTTGATGAATTGGTTTCTCTTTGTAATTTAAGTTCTTTTGGATATTGATTGAAAGCAAGTCTTAATCCTTGATGAATTGGTTTCTCTTTGTAATTTAAGTTCTTTTGGATATTGATTGAAAGCAAGTCTTAATCCTTGATGAATTGGTTTCTTTTGTAATTTAAGTTCTTTTGGATATTGATTGAAAGCAAGTCTTAATCCTTGATGAATTGGTTTCTCTTTGTAATTTAAGTTCTTTTGGATATTGATTGAAAGCAAGTCTTAATCCTTGATGAATTGGTTTCTCTTGTAATTTAAGTTCTTTTGGATATTGATTGAAAGCAAGTCTTAATCCTTGATGAATTGGTTTCTTTTGTAATTTAAGTTCTTTTGGATATTGATTGAAAGCAAGTCTTAATCCTTGATGAATTGGTTTCTCTTTGTAATTTAAGTTCTTTTGGATATTGATTGAAAGCAAGTCTTAATCCTTGATGAATTGGTTTCTCTTTGTAATTTAAGTTCTTTTGGATATTGATTGAAAGCAAGTCTTAATCCTTGATGAATTGGTTTCTTTTGTAATTTAAGTTCTTTTGGATATTGATTGAAAGCAAGTCTTAATCCTTGATGAATTGGTTTCTCTTTGTAATTTAAGTTCTTTTGGATATTGATTGAAAGCAAGTCTTAATCCTTGATGAATTGGTTTCTCTTTGTAATTTAAGTTCTTTTGGATATTGATTGAAAGCAAGTCTTAATCCTTGATGAATTGGTTTCTCTTTGTAATTTAAGTTCTTTTGGATATTGATTGAAAGCAAGTCTTAATCCTTGATGAATTGGTTTCTCTTTGTAATTTAAGTTCTTTTGGATATTGATTGAAAGCAAGTCTTAATCCTTGATGAATTGGTTTCTCTTTGTAATTTAAGTTCTTTTGGATATTGATTGAAAGCAAGTCTTAATCCTTGATGAATTGGTTTCTCTTTGTAATTTAAGTTCTTTTGGATATTGATTGAAAGCAAGTCTTAATCCTTGATGAATTGGTTTCTCTTTGTAATTTAAGTTCTTTTGGATATTGATTGAAAGCAAGTCTTAATCCTTGATGAATTGGTTTCTCTTTGTAATTTAAGTTCTTTTGGATATTGATTGAAAGCAAGTCTTAATCCTTGATGAATTGGTTTCTTTTGTAATTTAAGTTCTTTGGATATTGATTGAAAGCAAGTCTTAATCCTTGATGAATTGGTTTCTCTTTGTAATTTAAGTTCTTTTGGATATTGATTGAAAGCAAGTCTTAATCCTTGATGAATTGGTTTCTTTTGTAATTTAAGTTCTTTTGGATATTGATTGAAAGCAAGTCTTAATCCTTGATGAATTGGTTTCTCTTTGTAATTTAAGTTCTTTTGGATATTGATTGAAAGCAAGTCTTAATCCTTGATGAATTGGTTTCTCTTTGTAATTTAAGTTCTTTTGGATATTGATTGAAAGCAAGTCTTAATCCTTGATGAATTGGTTTCTCTTTGTAATTTAAGTTCTTTTGGATATTGATTGAAAGCAAGTCTTAATCCATAATGAATTGGTTTCTCTTTGTATTGTAAGATCTCTTGGATATTGATTGAAAACAAGCCTTAAATCTTGATGAATTGGATTCTCCTTGTAATTTAAGTTCTTTTGGATATTGATTGAAAGCAAGTCTTAATCCTTGATGAATTGGTTTCTCTTTGTAATTTAAGTTCTTTTGGATATTGATTGAAAGCAAGTCTTAATCCTTGATGAATTGGTTTCTCTTTGTAATTTAAGTTCTTTTGGATATTGATTGAAAGCAAGTCTTAATCCTTGATGAATTGGATTCTTTTTGTAATTTAAGTTCTTTTGGATATTGATTGAAATCAAGTCTTAATCCTTGATGAATTGGTTTCTTTTGTAATTTAAGTTCTTTTGGATATTGATTGAAAGCAAGTCTTAATCCTTGATGAATTGGTTTCTCTTTGTAATTTAAGTTCTTTTGGATATTGATTGAAAGCAAGTCTTAATCCTTGATGAATTGGTTTCTCTTTGTAATTTAAGTTCTTTTGGATATTGATTGAAAGCAAGTCTTAATCCTTGATGAATTGGTTTCTCTTTGTAATTTAAGTTCTTTTGGATATTGATTGAAAGCAAGTCTTAATCCTTGATGAATTGGTTTCTTTTGTAATTTAAGTTCTTTTGGATATTGATTGAAAGCAAGTCTTAATCCTTGATGAATTGGTTTCTCTTTGTAATTTAAGTTCTTTTGGATATTGATTGAAAGCAAGTCTTAATCCTTGATGAATTGGTTTCTCTTTGTAATTTAAGTTCTTTTGGATATTGATTGAAAGCAAGTCTTAATCCTTGATGAATTGGTTTCTTTTGTAATTTAAGTTCTTTTGGATATTGATTGAAAGCAAGTCTTAATCCTTGATGAATTGGTTTCTCTTTGTAATTTAAGTTCTTTTGGATATTGATTGAAAGCAAGTCTTAATCCTTGATGAATTGGTTTCTCTTTGTAATTTAAGTTCTTTTGGATATTGATTGAAAGCAAGTCTTAATCCTTGATGAATTGGTTTCTTTTGTAATTTAAGTTCTTTTGGATATTGATTGAAAGCAAGTCTTAATCCTTGATGAATTGGTTTCTTTTGTAATTTAAGTTCTTTTGGATATTGATTGAAAGCAAGTCTTAATCCTTGATGAATTGGTTTCTTTTGTAATTTAAGTTCTTTTGGATATTGATTGAAAGCAAGTCTTAATCCTTGATGAATTGGTTTCTCTTTGTAATTTAAGTTCTTTTGGATATTGATTGAAAGCAAGTCTTAATCCTTGATGAATTGGTTTCTCTTTGTAATTTAAGTTCTTTTGGATATTGATTGAAAGCAAGTCTTAATCCTTGATGAATTGGTTTCTCTTTGTAATTTAAGTTCTTTTGGATATTGATTGAAAGCAAGTCTTAATCCTTGATGAATTGGTTTCTCTTTGTAATTTAAGTTCTTTTGGATATTGATTGAAAGCAAGTCTTAATCCTTGATGAATTGGTTTCTCTTTGTAATTTAAGTTCTTTTGGATATTGATTGAAAGCAAGTCTTAATCCTTGATGAATTGGTTTCTCTTTGTATTTAAGTTCTTTTGGATATTGATTGAAAGCAAGTCTTAATCCTTGATGAATTGGTTTCTTTTGTAATTTAAGTTCTTTTGGATATTGATTGAAAGCAAGTCTTAATCCTTGATGAATTGGTTTCTCTTTGTAATTTAAGTTCTTTTGGATATTGATTGAAAGCAAGTCTTAATCCTTGATGAATTGGTTTCTTTTGTAATTTAAGTTCTTTTGGATATTGATTGAAAGCAAGTCTTAATCCTTGATGAATTGGTTTCTCTTTGTAATTTAAGTTCTTTTGGATATTGATTGAAAGCAAGTCTTAATCCTTGATGAATTGGTTTCTCTTTGTAATTTAAGTTCTTTTGGATATTGATTGAAAGCAAGTCTTAATCCTTGATGAATTGGTTTCTCTTTGTAATTTAAGTTCTTTTGGATATTGATTGAAAGCAAGTCTTAATCCTTGATGAATTGGTTTCTCTTTGTAATTTAAGTTCTTTTGGATATTGATTGAAAGCAAGTCTTAATCCTTGATGAATTGGTTTCTCTTGTAATTTAAGTTCTTTTGGATATTGATTGAAAGCAAGTCTTAATCCTTGATGAATTGGTTTCTTTTGTAATTTAAGTTCTTTTGGATATTGATTGAAAGCAAGTCTTAATCCTTGATGAATTGGTTTCTTTTGTAATTTAAGTTCTTTTGGATATTGATTGAAAGCAAGTCTTAATCCTTGATGAATTGGTTTCTCTTTGTAATTTAAGTTCTTTTGGATATTGATTGAAAGCAAGTCTTAATCCTTGATGAATTGGTTTCTCTTTGTAATTTAAGTTCTTTTGGATATTGATTGAAAGCAAGTCTTAATCCTTGATGAATTGGTTTCTCTTTGTAATTTAAGTTCTTTTGGATATTGATTGAAAGCAAGTCTTAATCCTTGATGAATTGGTTTCTCTTTGTAATTTAAGTTCTTTTGGATATTGATTGAAAGCAAGTCTTAATCCTTGATGAATTGGTTTCTTTTGTAATTTAAGTTCTTTTGGATATTGATTGAAAGCAAGTCTTAATCCTTGATGAATTGGTTTCTTTTGTAATTTAAGTTCTTTTGGATATTGATTGAAAGCAAGTCTTAATCCTTGATGAATTGGTTTCTTTTGTAATTTAAGTTCTTTTGGATATTGATTGAAAGCAAGTCTTAATCCTTGATGAATTGGTTTCTCTTTGTAATTTAAGTTCTTTTGGATATTGATTGAAAGCAAGTCTTAATCCTTGATGAATTGGTTTCTTTTGTAATTTAAGTTCTTTTGGATATTGATTGAAAGCAAGTCTTAATCCTTGATGAATTGGTTTCTTTTGTACTTTAAGTTCTTTTGGATATTGATTGAAAGCAAGTCTTAATCCTTGATGAATTGGTTTCTTTTGTAATTTAAGTTCTTTTGGATATTGATTGAAAGCAAGTCTTAATCCTTGATGAATTGGTTTCTTTTGTAATTTAAGTTCTTTTGGATATTGATTGAAAGCAAGTCTTAATCCTTGATGAATTGGTTTCTCTTTGTAATTTAAGTTCTTTTGGATATTGATTGAAAGCAAGTCTTAATCCTTGATGAATTGGTTTCTTTTGTAATTTAAGTTCTTTTGGATATTGATTGAAAGCAAGTCTTAATCCTTGATGAATTGGTTTCTCTTTGTAATTTAAGTTCTTTTGGATATTGATTGAAAGCAAGTCTTAATCCTTGATGAATTGGTTTCTCTTTGTAATTTAAGTTCTTTTGGATATTGATTGAAAGCAAGTCTTAATCCTTGATGAATTGGTTTCTCTTTGTAATTTTAAGTTCTTTTGGATATTGATTGAAAGCAAGTCTTAATCCTTGATGAATTGGTTTCTCTTTGTAATTTAAGTTCTTTTGGATATTGATTGAAAGCAAGTCTTAATCCTTGATGAATTGAATTGTTTCTCTTTGTACTTTAAGTTCTTTTGGATATTGATTGAAAGCAAGTCTTAATCCTTGATGAATTGGTTTCTCTTTGTAATTTAAGTTCTTTTGGATATTGATTGAAAGCAAGTCTTAATCCTTGATGAATTGGTTTCTCTTTGTACTTTAAGTTCTTTTGGATATTGATTGAAAGCAAGTCTTAATCCTTGATGAATTGGTTTCTTTTGTAATTTAAGTTCTTTTGGATATTGATTGAAAGCAAGTCTTAATCCTTGATGAATTGGTTTCTTTTGTAATTTAAGTTCTTTTGGATATTGATTGAAAGCAAGTCTTAATCCTTGATGAATTGGTTTCTCTTTGTAATTTAAGTTCTTTTGGATATTGATTGAAAGCAAGTCTTAATCCTTGATGAATTGGTTTCTCTTTGTAATTTAAGTTCTTTTGGATATTGATTGAAAGCAAGTCTTAATCCTTGATGAATTGGTTTCTCTTTGTACTTTAAGTTCTTTTGGATATTGATTGAAAGCAAGTCTTAATCCTTGATGAATTGGTTTCTTTTGTAATTTAAGTTCTTTTGGATATTGATTGAAAGCAAGTCTTAATCCTTGATGAATTGGTTTCTCTTTGTAATTTAAGTTCTTTTGGATATTGATTGAAAGCAAGTCTTAATCCTTGATGAATTGGTTTCTTTTGTACTTTAAGTTCTTTTGGATATTGATTGAAAGCAAGTCTTAATCCTTGATGAATTGGTTTCTCTTTGTAATTTAAGTTCTTTTGGATATTGATTGAAAGCAAGTCTTAATCCTTGATGAATTGGTTTCTCTTTGTAATTTAAGTTCTTTTGGATATTGATTGAAAGCAAGTCTTAATCCTTGATGAATTGGTTTCTCTTTGTAATTTAAGTTCTTTTGGATATTGATTGAAAGCAAGTCTTAATCCTTGATGAATTGGTTTCTTTTGTAATTTAAGTTCTTTTGGATATTGATTGAAAGCAAGTCTTAATCCTTGATGAATTGGTTTCTCTTTGTAATTTAAGTTCTTTTGGATATTGATTGAAAGCAAGTCTTAATCCTTGATGAATTGGTTTCTTTTGTAATTTAAGTTCTTTTGGATATTGATTGAAAGCAAGTCTTAATCCTTGATGAATTGGTTTCTCTTTGTAATTTAAGTTCTTTTGGATATTGATTGAAAGCAAGTCTTAATCCTTGATGAATTGGTTTCTCTTTGTAATTTAAGTTCTTTTGGATATTGATTGAAAGCAAGTCTTAATCCTTGATGAATTGGTTTCTCTTTGTAATTTAAGTTCTTTTGGATATTGATTGAAAGCAAGTCTTAATCCTTGATGAATTGGTTTCTCTTTGTAATTTAAGTTCTTTTGGATATTGATTGAAAGCAAGTCTTAATCCTTGATGAATTGGTTTCTCTTTGTAATTTAAGTTCTTTTGGATATTGATTGAAAGCAAGTCTTAATCCTTGATGAATTGGTTTCTTTTGTAATTTAAGTTCTTTTGGATATTGATTGAAAGCAAGTCTTAATCCTTGATGAATTGGTTTCTCTTTGTAATTTAAGTTCTTTTGGATATTGATTGAAAGCAAGTCTTAATCCTTGATGAATTGGTTTCTCTTTGTAATTTAAGTTCTTTTGGATATTGATTGAAAGCAAGTCTTAATCCTTGATGAATTGGTTTCTCTTTGTAATTTAAGTTCTTTTGGATATTGATTGAAAGCAAGTCTTAATCCTTGATGAATTGGTTTCTCTTTGTAATTTAAGTTCTTTTGGATATTGATTGAAAGCAAGTCTTAATCCTTGATGAATTGGTTTCTCTTTGTAATTTAAGTTCTTTTGGATATTGATTGAAAGCAAGTCTTAATCCTTGATGAATTGGTTTCTCTTTGTACTTTAAGTTCTTTTGGATATTGATTGAAAGCAAGTCTTAATCCTTGATGAATTGGTTTCTTTTGTACTTTAAGTTCTTTTGGATATTGATTGAAAGCAAGTCTTAATCCTTAATGAATTGGTTTCTTTTGTAATTTAAGTTCTTTTGGATATTGATTGAAAGCAAGTCTTAATCCTTGATGAATTGGTTTCTCTTTGTAATTTAAGTTCTTTTGGATATTGATTGAAAGCAAGTCTTAATCCTTGATGAATTGGTTTCTCTTTGTAATTTAAGTTCTTTTGGATATTGATTGAAAGCAAGTCTTAATCCTTGATGAATTGGTTTCTCTTTGTAATTTAAGTTCTTTGGATATTGATTGAAGCAAGTCTTAATCCTTGATGAATTGGTTTCTCTTTGTAATTTAAGTTCTTTTGGATATTGATTGAAAGCAAGTCTTAATCCTTGATGAATTGGTTTCTTTTGTAATTTAAGTTCTTTTGGATATTGATTGAAAGCAAGTCTTAATCCTTGATGAATTGGTTTCTCTTTGTACTTTAAGTTCTTTTGGATATTGATTGAAAGCAAGTCTTAATCCTTAATGAATTGGTTTCTTTTGTAATTTAAGTTCTTTTGGATATTGATTGAAAGCAAGTCTTAATCCTTGATGAATTGGTTTCTTTTGTAATTTAAGTTCTTTTGGATATTGATTGAAAGCAAGTCTTAATCCTTGATGAATTGGTTTCTCTTTGTAATTTAAGTTCTTTTGGATATTGATTGAAAGCAAGTCTTAATCCTTGATGAATTGGTTTCTCTTTGTAATTTAAGTTCTTTTGGATATTGATTGAAAGCAAGTCTTAATCCTTGATGAATTGGTTTCTCTTTGTAATTTAAGTTCTTTTGGATATTGATTGAAAGCAAGTCTTAATCCTTGATGAATTGGTTTCTCTTGTAATTTAAGTTCTTTTGGATATTGATTGAAAGCAAGTCTTAATCCTTGATGAATTGGTTTCTCTTTGTAATTTAAGTTCTTTTGGATATTGATTGAAAGCAAGTCTTAATCCTTGATGAATTGGTTTCTCTTTGTAATTTAAGTTCTTTTGGATATTGATTGAAAGCAAGTCTTAATCCTTGATGAATTGGTTTCTCTTTGTAATTTAAGTTCTTTTGGATATTGATTGAAAGCAAGTCTTAATCCTTGATGAATTGGTTTCTCTTTGTAATTTAAGTTCTTTTGGATATTGATTGAAAGCAAGTCTTAATCCTTGATGAATTGGTTTCTCTTTGTACTTTAAGTTCTTTTGGATATTGATTGAAAGCAAGTCTTAATCCTTGATGAATTGGTTTCTCTTTGTAATTTAAGTTCTTTTGGATATTGATTGAAAGCAAGTCTTAATCCTTGATGAATTGGTTTCTCTTTGTAATTTAAGTTCTTTTGGATATTGATTGAAAGCAAGTCTTAATCCTTAATGAATTGGTTTCTCTTTGTAATTTAAGTTCTTTTGGATATTGATTGAAAGCAAGTCTTAATCCTTGATGAATTGGTTTCTCTTTGTAATTTAAGTTCTTTTGGATATTGATTGAAAGCAAGTCTTAATCCTTGATGAATTGGTTTCTTTTGTACTTTAAGTTCTTTTGGATATTGATTGAAAGCAAGTCTTAATCCTTGATGAATTGGTTTCTTTTGTAATTTAAGTTCTTTTGGATATTGATTGAAAGCAAGTCTTAATCCTTGATGAATTGGTTTCTCTTGTACTTTAAGTTCTTTTGGATATTGATTGAAAGCAAGTCTTAATCCTTGATGAATTGGTTTCTCTTTGTAATTTAAGTTCTTTTGGATATTGATTGAAAGCAAGTCTTAATCCTTGATGAATTGGTTTCTCTTTGTAATTTAAGTTCTTTTGGATATTGATTGAAAGCAAGTCTTAATCCTTGATGAATTGGTTTCTCTTTGTAATTTAAGTTCTTTTGGATATTGATTGAAAGCAAGTCTTAATCCTTGATGAATTGGTTTCTCTTTGTAATTTAAGTTCTTTTGGATATTGATTGAAAGCAAGTCTTAATCCTTGATGAATTGGTTTCTCTTTGTAATTTAAGTTCTTTTGGATATTGATTGAAAGCAAGTCTTAATCCTTGATGAATTGGTTTCTCTTTGTACCTTTAAGTTCTTTTGGATATTGATTGAAAGCAAGTCTTAATCCTTGATGAATTGGTTTCTCTTTGTAATTTAAGTTCTTTGGATATTGATTGAAAGCAAGTCTTAATCCTTGATGAATTGGTTTCTTTTGTAATTTAAGTTCTTTTGGATATTGATTGAAAGCAAGTCTTAATCCTTGATGAATTGGTTTCTCTTTGTAATTTAAGTTCTTTTGGATATTGATTGAAAGCAAGTCTTAATCCTTGATGAATTGGTTTCTCTTTGTACTTTAAGTTCTTTTGGATATTGATTGAAAGCAAGTCTTAATCCTTGATGAATTGGTTTCTCTTTTGTAATTTAAGTTCTTTTGGATATTGATTGAAAGCAAGTCTTAATCCTTGATGAATTGGTTTCTCTTTGTAATTTAAGTTCTTTTGGATATTGATTGAAAGCAAGTCTTAATCCTTGATGAATTGGTTTCTTTTGTAATTTAAGTTCTTTTGGATATTGATTGAAAGCAAGTCTTAATCCTTGATGAATTGGTTTCTCTTTGTAATTTAAGTTCTTTTGGATATTGATTGAAAGCAAGTCTTAATCCTTGATGAATTGGTTTCTCTTTGTAATTTAAGTTCTTTTGGATATTGATTGAAAGCAAGTCTTAATCCTTGATGAATTGGTTTCTCTTTGTAATTTAAGTTCTTTTGGATATTGATTGAAAGCAAGTCTTAATCCTTGATGAATTGGTTTCTCTTTGTAATTTAAGTTCTTTTGGATATTGATTGAAAGCAAGTCTTAATCCTTGATGAATTGGTTTCTCTTTGTAATTTAAGTTCTTTTGGATATTGATTGAAAGCAAGTCTTAATCCTTGATGAATTGGTTTCTCTTTGTAATTTAAGTTCTTTTGGATATTGATTGAAAGCAAGTCTTAATCCTTGATGAATTGGTTTCTCTTTGTAATTTAAGTTCTTTTGGATATTGATTGAAAGCAAGTCTTAATCCTTGATGAATTGGTTTCTCTTTGTACTTTAAGTTCTTTTGGATATTGATTGAAAGCAAGTCTTAATCCTTGATGAATTGGTTTCTCTTTGTAATTTAAGTTCTTTTGGATATTGATTGAAAGCAAGTCTTAATCCTTGATGAATTGGTTTCTCTTTGTAATTTAAGTTCTTTTGGATATTGATTGAAAGCAAGTCTTAATCCTTGATGAATTGGTTTCTCTTTGTAATTTAAGTTCTTTTGGATATTGATTGAAAGCAAGTCTTAATCCTTGATGAATTGGTTTCTCTTTGTAATTTAAGTTCTTTTGGATATTGATTGAAAGCAAGTCTTAATCCTTGATGAATTGGTTTCTCTTTGTACTTTAAGTTCTTTTGGATATTGATTGAAAGCAAGTCTTAATCCTTGATGAATTGGTTTCTCTTTGTAATTTAAGTTCTTTTGTTTTTTAAGATTCTTTTGGATTGATTGAAAGCAAGTCTTAATCCTTGATGAATTGGTTTCTTTTGTAATTTAAGTTCTTTTGGATATTGATTGAAAGCAAGTCTTAATCCTTGATGAATTGGTTTCTCTTTGTAATTTAAGTTCTTTTGGATATTGATTGAAAGCAAGTCTTAATCCTTGATGAATTGGTTTCTCTTGTAATTTAAGTTCTTTTGGATATTGATTGAAAGCAAGTCTTAATCCTTGATGAATTGGTTTCTCTTTGTAATTTAAGTTCTTTTGGATATTGATTGAAAGCAAGTCTTAATCCTTGATGAATTGGTTTCTCTTTGTAATTTAAGTTCTTTTGGATATTGATTGAAAGCAAGTCTTAATCCTTGATGAATTGGTTTCTTTTGTACTTTAAGTTCTTTTGGATATTGATTGAAAGCAAGTCTTAATCCTTGATGAATTGGTTTCTCTTTGTAATTTAAGTTCTTTTGGATATTGATTGAAAGCAAGTCTTAATCCTTGATGAATTGGTTTCTCTTTGTAATTTAAGTTCTTTTGGATATTGATTGAAAGCAAGTCTTAATCCTTGATGAATTGGTTTCTCTTTGTAATTTAAGTTCTTTTGGATATTGATTGAAAGCAAGTCTTAATCCTTGATGAATTGGTTTCTCTTTGTAATTTAAGTTCTTTTGGATATTGATTGAAAGCAAGTCTTAATCCTTGATGAATTGGTTTCTCTTTGTACTTTAAGTTCTTTTGGATATTGATTGAAAGCAAGTCTTAATCCTTGATGAATTGGTTTCTCTTTGTAATTTAAGTTCTTTTGGATATTGATTGAAAGCAAGTCTTAATCCTTGATGAATTGGTTTCTCTTTGTACTTTAAGTTCTTTTGGATATTGATTGAAAGCAAGTCTTAATCCTTGATGAATTGGTTTCTCTTTGTAATTTAAGTTCTTTTGGATATTGATTGAAAGCAAGTCTTAATCCTTGATGAATTGGTTTCTCTTTGTAATTTAAGTTCTTTTGGATATTGATTGAAAGCAAGTCTTAATCCTTGATGAATTGGTTTCTCTTTGTAATTTAAGTTCTTTTGGATATTGATTGAAAGCAAGTCTTAATCCTTGATGAATTGGTTTCTCTTTGTAATTTAAGTTCTTTTGGATATTGATTGAAAGCAAGTCTTAATCCTTGATGAATTAATCCTTGGTTTCTCTTTGTACTTTAAGTTCTTTTGGATATTGATTGAAAGCAAGTCTTAATCCTTGATGAATTGGTTTCTCTTTGTAATTTAAGTTCTTTTGGATATTGATTGAAAGCAAGTCTTAATCCTTGATGAATTGGTTTCTCTTTGTACTTTAAGTTCTTTTGGATATTGATTGAAAGCAAGTCTTAATCCTTGATGAATTGGTTTCTTTTGTAATTTAAGTTCTTTTGGATATTGATTGAAAGCAAGTCTTAATCCTTGATGAATTGGTTTCTTTGTACTTTAAGTTCTTTTGGATATTGATTGAAAGCAAGTCTTAATCCTTGATGAATTGGTTTCTTTTGTACTTTAAGTTCTTTTGGATATTGATTGAAAGCAAGTCTTAATCCTTGATGAATTGGTTTCTCTTTGTAATTTAAGTTCTTTTGGATATTGATTGAAAGCAAGTCTTAATCCTTGATGAATTGGTTTCTCTTTGTAATTTAAGTTCTTTTGGATATTGATTGAAAGCAAGTCTTAATCCTTGATGAATTGGTTTCTCTTTGTACTTTAAGTTCTTTTGGATATTGATTGAAAGCAAGTCTTAATCCTTGATGAATTGGTTTCTCTTTGTAATTTAAGTTCTTTTGGATATTGATTGAAAGCAAGTCTTAATCCTTGATGAATTGGTTTCTCTTTGTAATTTAAGTTCTTTTGGATATTGATTGAAAGCAAGTCTTAATCCTTGATGAATTGGTTTCTCTTTGTAATTTAAGTTCTTTTGGATATTGATTGAAAGCAAGTCTTAATCCTTGATGAATTGGTTTCTCTTTGTACTTTAAGTTCTTTTGGATATTGATTGAAAGCAAGTCTTAATCCTTGATGAATTGGTTTCTCTTTGTTTTAAGTTCTTTTGGATATTGATTGAAAGCAAGTCTTAATCCTTGATGAATTGGTTTCTTTTGTAATTTAAGTTCTTTTGGATATTGATTGAAAGCAAGTCTTAATCCTTGATGAATTGGTTTCTTTTGTAATTTAAGTTCTTTTGGATATTGATTGAAAGCAAGTCTTAATCCTTGATGAATTGGTTTCTCTTTGTAATTTAAGTTCTTTTGGATATTGATTGAAAGCAAGTCTTAATCCTTGATGAATTGGTTTCTCTTTGTACTTTAAGTTCTTTTGGATATTGATTGAAAGCAAGTCTTAATCCTTGATGAATTGGTTTCTTTTGTAATTTAAGTTCTTTTGGATATTGATTGAAAGCAAGTCTTAATCCTTGATGAATTGGTTTCTCTTTGTAATTTAAGTTCTTTTGGATATTGATTGAAAGCAAGTCTTAATCCTTGATGAATTGGTTTCTCTTTGTAATTTAAGTTCTTTTGGATATTGATTGAAAGCAAGTCTTAATCCTTGATGAATTGGTTTCTCTTTGTAATTTAAGTTCTTTTGGATATTGATTGAAAGCAAGTCTTAATCCTTGATGAATTGGTTTCTCTTTGTAATTTAAGTTCTTTTGGATATTGATTGAAAGCAAGTCTTAATCCTTGATGAATTGGTTTCTCTTGTAATTTAAGTTCTTTTGGATATTGATTGAAAGCAAGTCTTAATCCTTGATGAATTGGTTTCTCTTGTACTTTAAGTTCTTTTGGATATTGATTGAAAGCAAGTCTTAATCCTTGATGAATTGGTTTCTCTTTGTAATTTAAGTTCTTTTGGATATTGATTGAAAGCAAGTCTTAATCCTTGATGAATTGGTTTCTCTTTGTAATTTAAGTTCTTTTGGATATTGATTGAAAGCAAGTCTTAATCCTTGATGAATTGGTTTCTCTTTGTAATTTAAGTTCTTTTGGATATTGATTGAAAGCAAGTCTTAATCCTTGATGAATTGGTTTCTCTTTGTAATTTAAGTTCTTTTGGATATTGATTGAAAGCAAGTCTTAATCCTTGATGAATTGGTTTCTCTTTGTAATTTAAGTTCTTTTGGATATTGATTGAAAGCAAGTCTTAATCCTTGATGAATTGGTTTCTCTTTGTAATTTAAGTTCTTTTGGATATTGATTGAAAGCAAGTCTTAATCCTTGATGAATTGGTTTCTCTTTGTAATTTAAGTTCTTTTGGATATTGATTGAAGCAAGTCTTAATCCTTGATGAATTGGTTTCTCTTTGTACTTTAAGTTCTTTTGGATATTGATTGAAAGCAAGTCTTAATCCTTGATGAATTGGTTTCTCTTTGTAATTTAAGTTCTTTGGATATTGATTGAAATTCTTGCAAGTCTTAATCCTTGATGAATTGGTTTCTCTTTGTAATTTAAGTTCTTTTGGATATTGATTGAAAGCAAGTCTTAATCCTTGATGAATTGGTTTCTCTTTGTAATTTAAGTTCTTTTGGATATTGATTGAAAGCAAGTCTTAATCCTTGATGAATTGGTTTCTCTTTGTACTTTAAGTTCTTTTGGATATTGATTGAAAGCAAGTCTTAATCCTTGATGAATTGGTTTCTCTTTGTAATTTAAGTTCTTTTGGATATTGATTGAAAGCAAGTCTTAATCCTTGATGAATTGGTTTCTCTTTGTAATTTAAGTTCTTTTGGATATTGATTGAAAGCAAGTCTTAATCCTTGATGAATTGGTTTCTCTTTGTAATTTAAGTTCTTTTGGATATTGATTGAAAGCAAGTCTTAATCCTTGATGAATTGGTTTCTCTTTGTAACTTTAAGTTCTTTTGGATATTGATTGAAAGCAAGTCTTAATCCTTGATGAATTGGTTTCTCTTTGTAATTTAAGTTCTTTTGGATATTGATTGAAAGCAAGTCTTAATCCTTGATGAATTGGTTTCTTTTGTAATTTAAGTTCTTTTGGATATTGATTGAAGCAAGTCTTAATCCTTGATGAATTGGTTTCTTTTGTAATTTAAGTTCTTTTGGATATTGATTGAAAGCAAGTCTTAATCCTTGATGAATTGGTTTCTCTTTGTATTTAAGTTCTTTTGGATATTGATTGAAAGCAAGTCTTAATCCTTGATGAATTGGTTTCTTTGTAATTTAAGTTCTTTTGGATATTGATTGAAAGCAAGTCTTAATCCTTGATGAATTGGTTTCTCTTTGTACTTTAAGTTCTTTTGATATTGATTGAAAGCAAGTCTTAATCCTTGATGAATTGGTTTCTCTTTGTAATTTAAGTTCTTTTGGATATTGATTGAAAGCAAGTCTTAATCCTTGATGAATTGGTTTCTCTTTGTAATTTAAGTTCTTTTGATATTGATTGAAAGCAAGTCTTAATCCTTGATGAATTGGTTTCTCTTTGACTTTAAGTTCTTTTGGATATTGATTGAAAGCAAGTCTTAATCCTTGATGAATTGGTTTCTTTTGTTTTTAAGTTCTTTTGGATATTGATTGAAAGCAAGTCTTAATCCTTGATGAATTGGTTTCTCTTTGTAATTTAAGTTCTTTTGGATATTGATTGAAAGCAAGTCTTAATCCTTGATGAATTGGTTTCTCTTTGTACTTTATTTGTAATTTAAGTTCTTTTGGATATTGATTGAAAGCAAGTCTTAATCCTTGATGAATTGGTTTCTCTTGTAATTTAAGTTCTTTTGGATATTGATTGAAAGCAAGTCTTAATCCTTGATGAATTGGTTTCTCTTTGTAATTTAAGTTCTTTTGATATTGATTGAAAGCAAGTCTTAATCCTTGATGAATTGGTTTCTTTTGTACTTTAAGTTCTTTTGGATATTGATTGAAAGCAAGTCTTAATCCTTGATGAATTGGTTTCTCTTTGTTTTTAAGTTCTTTGGATATTGATTGAAGCAAGTCTTAATCCTTGATGAATTGGTTTCTCTTTGTAATTTAAGTTCTTTTGGATATTGATTGAAAGCAAGTCTTAATCCTTGATGAATTGGTTTCTTTTGTAATTTAAGTTCTTTTGGATATTGATTGAAAGCAAGTCTTAATCCTTGATGAATTGGTTTCTTTTGTAATTTAAGTTCTTTTGGATATTGATTGAAAGCAAGTCTTAATCCTTGATGAATTGGTTTCTCTTTGTACTTTAAGTTCTTTTGGATATTGATTGAAAGCAAGTCTTAATCCTTGATGAATTGGTTTCTCTTTGTAATTTAAGTTCTTTGATATTGATTGAAAGCAAGTCTTAATCCTTGATGAATTGGTTTCTCTTGTAATTTAAGTTCTTTTGGATATTGATTGAAAGCAAGTCTTAATCCTTGATGAATTGGTTTCTCTTTGTACTTTAAGTTCTTTTGGATATTGATTGAAAGCAAGTCTTAATCCTTGATGAATTGGTTTCTTTTGTATTTAAGTTCTTTTGGATATTGATTGAAGCAAGTCTTAATCCTTGATGAATTGGTTTCTCTTTGTAATTTAAGTTCTTTGGATATTGATTGAAAGCAAGTCTTAATCCTTGATGAATTGGTTTCTCTTTGTACTTTAAGTTCTTTTGGATATTGATTGAAAGCAAGTCTTAATCCTTGATGAATTGGTTTCTCTTTGTACTTTAAGTTCTTTGGATATTGATTGAAGCAAGTCTTAATCCTTGATGAATTGGTTTCTCTTTGTAATTTAAGTTCTTTTGGATATTGATTGAAGCAAGTCTTAATCCTTGATGAATTGGTTTCTCTTTGTACTTTAAGTTCTTTTGGATATTGATTGAAAGCAAGTCTTAATCCTTGATGAATTGGTTTCTTTTGTAATTTAAGTTCTTTTGGATATTGATTGAAAGCAAGTCTTAATCCTTGATGAATTGGTTTCTCTTTGTAATTTAAGTTCTTTTGGATATTGATTGAAAGCAAGTCTTAATCCTTGATGAATTGGTTTCTCTTTGTAATTTAAGTTCTTTTGGATATTGATTGAAAGCAAGTCTTAATCCTTGATGAATTGGTTTCTCTTTGTAATTTAAGTTCTTTTGGATATTGATTGAAAGCAAGTCTTAATCCTTGATGAATTGGTTTCTCTTTGTAATTTAAGTTCTTTTGGATATTGATTGAAGCAAGTCTTAATCCTTGATGAATTGGTTTCTCTTGTAATTTAAGTTCTTTTGGATATTGATTGAAAGCAAGTCTTAATCCTTGATGAATTGGTTTCTTTTGTAATTTAAGTTCTTTTGGATATTGATTGAAAGCAAGTCTTAATCCTTGATGAATTGGTTTCTTTTGTACTTTAAGTTCTTTTGGATATTGATTGAAAGCAAGTCTTAATCCTTGATGAATTGGTTTCTCTTTGTACTTTAAGTTCTTTTGGATATTGATTGAAAGCAAGTCTTAATCCTTGATGAATTGGTTTCTTTTGTAATTTAAGTTCTTTTGATATTGATTGAAAGCAAGTCTTAATCCTTAATGAATTGGTTTCTCTTTGTAATTTAAGTTCTTTTGGATATTGATTGAAAGCAAGTCTTAATCCTTGATGAATTGGTTTCTTTTGTACTTTAAGTTCTTTTGGATATTGATTGAAGCAAGTCTTAATCCTTGATGAATTGGTTTCTCTTTGTAATTTAAGTTCTTTGGATATTGATTGAAAGCAAGTCTTAATCCTTGATGAATTGGTTTCTTTTGTACCTTTAAGTTCTTTGGATATTGATTGAAAGCAAGTCTTAATCCTTGATGAATTGGTTTCTTTTGTAATTTAAGTTCTTTTGGATATTGATTGAAAGCAAGTCTTAATCCTTGATGAATTGGTTTCTCTTTGTAATTTAAGTTCTTTTGGATATTGATTGAAGCAAGTCTTAATCCTTGATGAATTGGTTTCTTTTGTAATTTAAGTTCTTTGGATATTGATTGAAAGCAAGTCTTAATCCTTGATGAATTGGTTTCTCTTGTACTTTAAGTTCTTTTGGATATTGATTGAAAGCAAGTCTTAATCCTTGATGAATTGGTTTCTCTTTGTACTTTAAGTTCTTTTGGATATTGATTGAAAGCAAGTCTTAATCCTTGATGAATTGGTTTCTCTTGTAATTTAAGTTCTTTTGGATATTGATTGAAAGCAAGTCTTAATCCTTGATGAATTGGTTTCTCTTGTAATTTAAGTTCTTTTGGATATTGATTGAAAGCAAGTCTTAATCCTTGATGAATTGGTTTCTCTTTGTAATTTAAGTTCTTTTGGATATTGATTGAAGCAAGTCTTAATCCTTGACGAATTGGTTTCTTTTTGTAATTTAAGTTCTTTTGGATATTGATTGGACGCAAGTCTTAATCCTTGACGAATTGGTGTCTCTTTGTACTTTATGTTCTCTTGGATAATGATTGAAAGCAAGTCTTAATCCTTGATGAACTGGTTTCTTTTTGTAATTTAAGTTCTTTTGGATATTGATTGAAAGCAAGTCTTAATCCTTGATGAATTGGTTTCTCTTTGTTTTTTAAGTTCTTTTGGCCATTGATTGAAAGCAAGTCTTAATCCTTAATGAATTGGTTTCTCTTTGTAATTTAAGTTCTTTTGCATATTGATTGGAAGCAAGTCTTAATCCTTGATGAATTGGTTTCTCTTTGTATTTTAAGTTCTTTTGGCCATTGATTGAAAGCAATTATTAATCGTTAAGGAATTGGTTTCTCTTTGTAATTTAAGTTCTTTTGGATATTGATTGAAAGCAAGTCTTAATCCTTAATGAATTGGTTTCTTTTTGTAATTTAAGTTCTTCTGGGTTTGATTGAAAGCAAGTGTTAAACCGTCATGAATTGGTTTCTCTTTGATCTTTAAGTTCTTTTGGCCATTGATTGAAAGCAAGTCTTAGTCCTTGATGAATTTGTTTCTTTTTGTAATTTAAGTTCTTTTGGATATTGATTGAATGCAAGTCTTAATCCTTGATGAATTGGTTTCTCTTTGTTCTTTAAGTTCTTTTGGATTGATTGAAAGCAAGTCTTAATCCTTAATGAAATTGGTTTCTTTTGTAATTTAAGTTCTTTTGGATATTGATTGAAAGCAAGTCTTAATCCTTGATGAATTGGTGTCTCTTTGTAATTTAAGTTCTTTTGGATATTGATTGAATGCAAGTCTTAATCCTTGATGAATTGGTTTCTTTTTGTAACTTAAGTTCTTTTGGAGATTGATTGGAAGCAAGTCTTAATCCTTGATGAATTGGTTTCTCTTTGTAATTTAAGTTCTTTTGGATATTGATTGAATGCAAGTCTTAATCCTTGATGAATTGGTTTCTCTTTGTAATTTAAGTTCTTTTGGATATTGATTGGAAGCAAGTCTTAATCCTTAATGAATTGGTTTCTTTTTGTAATTTAAGTTCTTTTGGATATTGATTGAAAGCAAGTCTTAATCCTTAATGAATTGGTTTCTCTTTGTTTTTAAGTTCTTTTGGATATTGATTGAAAGCAAGTCTTAATCCTTCATGAATTGGTTTCTTTTTGATATTTAAGTTCTTTTGGATATTGATTGAATGCAAGTCTTAATCCTTAATGAATTGGTTTCTTTTTGTAATTTAAGTTCTTTTGGATATTGATTGAAAGCAAGTGTTAATCCTTGATGAATTGGTTTCTCTTTGTAATTTAAGTTCTTTTGGATATTGATTGAAAGCAAGTCTTAATCCTTGATGAATTGGTTTCTTTTTGTAATTTAAGTTCTTTTGGATATTGATTGAATGCAAGTCTTAATCCTTAATGAATTGGTTTCTCTTTGTTCTTTAAGTTCTTTTGGATATTGATTGAATGCAAGTCTTAATCCTTGATGAATTGGTTTTTTTTTGTAATTTAAGTTCTTTTGGATATTGATTGGATGCAAGTCTTATTCCTTAAGGAATTGGTTTCTCTTTGTAATTTAAGTTCTTTTGGATTTGATTGAAAGCAAGTGTTAATCCTTGATGAATTGGTTTCTTTTTGTCCTTTAAGTTCTTTTGGATATTGATTGAATGCAAGTCTTAATCCTTAATGAATTGGTTTCTGTTTGTAATTTAAGTTCTTTTGGATATTGATTGAATGCAAGTCTTAATCCTTGATGAATTGGTTTCTCTTTGTACTTTAAGTTCTTTTGGAGATTGATTGGAAGAAAGTCTTAATCCTTGATGAATTGGTTTCTTTGTATTTAAGTTCTTTTGGATTGATTGATTGAAAGCAAGTCTTAATCCTTGATGAATTGGTTTCTCTTTGTACCTTTAAGTTCTTTTGGATATTGATTGAAAGCAAGTCTTAATCCTTGATGAATTGGTTTCTCTTGTACTTTAAGTTCTTTTGGATATTGATTGAA
>JAVHNN010000429.1:0-10000 GCA_031439585.1 Pterocarpus macrocarpus
ATTCTTTAATGTCATTTGGCCATTGATTGGAAGCAAGTCTTAATCCATAAGGAATTGGTTTCTCTTTATTCTTTAGGTTCATTTGGGCATTGATTGGAAGCAAGTCTTAATCCTTAAGGAATTGGTTTCTCTTTATTCCTTAGGTTCATTTGGCCATTGATTAGTAGCAAATCTTAATCCTTAAGGAATTGGTTTGCATTTATTCTTTAGATCTTTAAGCCATTGATTGGAAGCAAGTCGTAATACTTAAGGAATTGGTTTCTCTTTATTCTTTAGGTTCATTTGGGCATTGATTGAAGCAAGTCTTAATTTGATTTGAGACGAGCTCGGGAGGGCAAATTGGACATTCCAGCACTAACGGGCAAGATGGGAATTTTAACATGCCCGTGGGACCTATTACAAGAGCAAGAGCAAAGATGCTGAAAGAAAGCTTTGGGAACTTAGCCAAGTCATTTGTGGAAGAGATGCATCAAGAATGGGCTAAGGAAGAGAAGACAAAGCTAAATGGGCCACCTAGTGAAAGCGAGTGACCCATATCTCTAAGTGTGGCACAATAAGATTAAAATGTATTATGTCCGTAATTGGGCCAAGTTTTATTTAATTATCCTTTTTAGTTTTCTTTTAGAAGACATTTAGTTATTTTGAGGTGTTTTATTCAGCCCAATTGTTTGTTTTGCAAGTTGGGCCTTTTCTAGTGGGCTAGGTTTAATTTATCCTAATGTAAGAGGTATAAATACCTCATAAACAAGTGTAGCGCAGCTTTCTCATTATTGAATTACATTTTCTGGTTTCTTCTAAGAAACTCTCAATTGTGTGCAAGTGAGGAGTGATCATCTTTACTTGTTGCATCAAGAAACTGAATAGACTATTACAAAGGTAAATTTTCTTGTGATATTTGTTCTGTTTCATCTTTCTTATCCCAATTATCTACGTTTCTAAGAACGGGTTTCTTAGGGGTTTAGTAGGAGGGTGTTTATCCTATTGCTTGTCTCCTATCAAAGTGTGTGTTAGGGGTTTGATCATATATCCTTGGGGTTCCGTGATCATTTGGTATCAGAGCAGTGTAGATAAATTCCTATTTATCTGCGCTTTTTATTAGTCGTATTTTGTCAATTATTTTTCTGTCTCGGGTTTTCCTTTCTGTTCCAATTTTTTTTTTTTTCTGCTCATTGTCTACTGTCTCTGTTTTACTATTTTGTGTTTCGGGGATCAAAAAAAAAAACGTGAAAAAAAGAAAAACGTGAAAAAAAAATAGTGTCTGCAGAATTCATTAGAAAACAAAAACGAAAAAAAAGAAAAAAAAACGCGAAAAAAAACTGCAGAATTTCTGGATTTTGTTTCAGTCATTGTGGGTATTCCTGAATTTCTGGTTGAGTCCTTGCATTAATTTCAGTGTTTCACACTTTTAATCCAAAATTGAAACCAGTTTTGGTGTGATCCTTGTCTTGTTTTCTTCTGTCACCACTTTCTTTGGTTCCAATCTTGTGTTTTCTTGGCACATTCTTGATCTTAATTTGCACCAGTTTCCTTCATTTGTTAGTGTCTAATTTTTTCTTGCTTGTTTTTGCATTTCCTTTGGTCCTAAACTAGAGTTTTCTTTTTCTTTGGTTTATCATTCATTTTCTGTCCCAAATATTACTTGTGAATTTGAGTTTGTTTTGGTTTGTTTAATTTCTGAAGTGCAACAACCAAAAATGGTCAAAAGAGGTAAAAGGCAAGAGTGTTGAGTTCAAAAGAGGGTAAAAGCCCGAATTGAGTGCAAACACAAGTGCTCCCAATTTTCTAAGTGAAAACACGTGAGAGAGTGAACTGTGAGGTTACTTTATTAACACTTTGCAGGTTATTTCCAATGGCTGAAGAGGAGCTCCCATGACACCGGATATGAAGGTAATGTACCAAGCCTTTGTTTCTCAATTTCAGAAATTGAATAGTAGACTTGATGATATGGATGAATGGAGAAGGGAAGTGACACAAGCTATCTCCGAGAGTAGCAGACGGGGTGATCCGAGGCATAGATGAAATCACAATGATTTCAATCGTGAGCCATATGAGGAGGAATCATGGAGTGAATCAGTTAGAAATAGGAGAGCTAGGAACCGAGGAAGACAAGATAGCAACATTAATGCCATAAAAATGCAAATTCCTCCATTCAAGGGAAGAAACGATGCTGAAGCCTACTTAGAATGGGAAAGGAAAGTTGAGATGATCTTTGCATGCCATGATTATACTAAAGAGAAGAAAGTGAGATTGGCTGCAGTGGAGTTTTCAGATTATGCACTAGTTTGGTGGGATGAGCTAATGAAGTCTAGAAGGAGGAATGGTGAGCGGCCTATTGAGACTTGGGAAGAGATGAAGCAAGTGATGAAGAAGAGATTTGTACCTTCTTATTATTATAGGGAGGTGCACCAGAAATTACATAAGCTCACACAAGGTTCTAAATCAGTAGAGGATTACCACAAAGAGATGGAGATGCTCATGATCAAGGCCAACATAGAGGAGGACATGGAAGTGACTATGGCAAGATTTATGGGTGGTCTAAACAAAGAAATTGCAGATGTGGTGGAATTACAGCATTATGTGGAGATGGATGATTTGGTTAGCATGGCAATGAAGGTGGAGAAGCAACAAAATCAAAGGAGGGCAGCCAAAGCATTTTCCAATTCCAACTCAAAGTGGAGTTCTAAATGGCCAAAATATGAGGACACCAAGAAGAATAAAGGTTCAGATTCCAAGGAAAAGGGGCTAGATACAACAAAGAAGAAAGGTAGTTCTAACTCATCTTCTTCTATTGCTAATTCTAGACATAGAGATATCAAATGCTTCAAATGTCAAGGTTTGGGTCATTATGCATCTGATTGCCCAAACAAAAGGATGATGGTGATTAGGGTGGAGAAGTTGTTTCGAATCTGATGATGGTAATGTGTCGATGCGTAGTGATAGTATGCCACCTTTGGAGGATTGTTCTGATCTTTGATGAGCATGTGGAGTATCTTTGTGCATGGTGAGTCTCTTGTTGCTAGGAGTGCATTGAATTTGCAAGTTAAGGAAGACAGCTTGGAGCAAAGAGAAAATATATTCCACACCAGGTGCTTAGTTGGTGGAAAGGTATGTAGCTTGATCATTGATGGTGGAAGTTGTACTAGTGTTCGCAGTACTACTTTAGTTGAGAAGCTAGGGTTGAAGTGTGATAAGCATCCTAATCCATATAGGTTGCGTGGTTGAATAATAGTGGAGAGGTGAAAGTTACTAGACAAAGTTGTTGTTGCATTTTCTATTGGAAAATATTGTGATGAAGTGGTGTGTGATGTAGTACCCATGCAAGCTAGTCACTTATTATTGGGGAGACCATGGCAATTTGATAGGCGTGTGCAACATGATGGGTACAAGAACAGGTATTCCTTTGAGCATAATGGTCACAAGTTCACGCTGCTCCATTATCGCCCAAGAGGTGTATCTTGATCAAGTAAAACTTCAACAATCTTCTCTTGGGAATTTAGAAAGTAAGGCAAAAGAAGAAGAAGAGAGAAAGGAGACCATGAGAGAAAAGAAAAAGGATATGGGCCCAATGGTGAGTGAAAAGAAAGGAAAGAATCTGAATAGTGAAAAGAAAGAGCTGAGTGAAAGAAAAGAAAAGAGTGAGAAAAATGAAGAAACTGAAAGAATTGAGAGAAAATATGTTTCTATGCAAAGGAGAGGATTTGAAAGGTGCTTTTCTAGGCAAGAGAGCAATGGTTATGATAAGGTTTAGGAGGTTTTTCTTCTTTGAAACTAACCTTAACCCAAATTTGCCTAGTAGATTTGTTTCTTTGTTGCAGAATTTGAAGATGTTTTCCTGATGAGGTGCCAACTGGATTACCACCATTGAGAGGGATTGAGCACCAAATTGACTTCATGCCCTGGCTAGCATTCCAAATAGGCCAGCCTATAGAAGTAATCCTGAGGAGACAAAGGAGCTTGAGGCAAGTGGATGAGCTACTAGCTAAAGGGTGCGTGAAGGAAAGCATGAGTCCATGTCTTTATTTCAGGCTTTGTTGGTTCCAAAGAAAGATGGCACTTGGAAGATGTGTGTGGATTGTCGTGCAGTCAACAAGATAACGGTAAAAATATCGCCATCCTATCCCTAGGTTAGATGACATGCTTGATGAGTTGAATGGTGCATGCATATTCACTAAAATTGATTTGAAAAGTGGGTATCACCAAATTAGAATGAAACCAGGGATGAGTGGAAGACTGCATTTAAAACAAAATATGGTCTTTATGAGTGGTTGGTTATGCCTTTTGGGTTAACTAATGCACCTAGTACTTTCATGCGCTTAATGAACCATATTTTGAGGGATTTCTTGGGAAAGTTTGTGGTTGTTTATTTTGATGATATTCGATTTACAGCAATTGTTTGGATGAACACATATTGCATGTTAAGGCTATTTTAGAAGTTCTTAGGAAGGAGAGATTGTATGCCAACCTTAAGAAGTGCACATTTTGCATGGATAGAGTTGTGTTTCTTGGTTTTGTTGTGAGTGCACGTGGTATTGAGGTTGATGAGGAGAAGGTGAAGGCTATTCGAGAATGGCCAATGCCTAAGAGTGTTTCGAGGTAAGGAGTTTTCATGGTTTAGCTGGGTTTTATAGGAGATTTGTGAAAAATTTCTCTACCATTCTTTGCTCCTTTAACTGAAATTGTTAAAAAGGATGTTGGGTTTAAATGGGGACAGGAACAAGAACTTGCTTTTACCACTTTGAAAGAAAAATTGTGTTCTGCTCCTATTCTTGTTTTGCCTAATTTTGATAAGACTTTTGAAGTAGAATGTGATGCTTCTGGGATTGGTATAGGTGCTGTTTTGATGCAGGGAAAACGTCCCATTGCATTCTTCAAAGGAGAAGTTGAATGGAGCTCAACTCAAGTATTCTACCTATGACAAGGAGCTATATGCCTTGGTTCGAGCTTTGGAGGTTTGGCAACATTATTTGCTACCCAAAGAGTTCGTGATTCACACTGATCATGAGTCTTTGAAGCACCTAAAAGGTCAATGTAAGTTGAACAAAAGACATGCCAAATGGGTGGAATTCATTGAGACATTTCCATATGTGATTGCTTATAAGCAAGGAAAAGAGAATGTAGTTGCTGATGCTTTATCTAGGAGGTATGCTTTAATCACTACACTTTCTTCTAAGTTGTTAGGATTTGAGCACTTGAAAGATTTGTATGCAACTCGACTCTGATTTTGCTAATATATATGCTACATGTGAAAGGGTGCATTTAACAAGTTCTATAGGCATGAAGGTTTTCTGGTTCGTGGCAATAGAATTTGTGTGCCTATTTGCTCAACTAGAGAATTGCTTGTTAGGGAATCACATTGTGGTGGATTGATGGGTCATTTTGGTGTGCATAAGACTTTGGATGTGTTGTCTGAACATTTTTATTGGCCTCGCATGCTAAAAAGATGTTGAGAGAATTTGTGCTAGATGCATTGCATGTAAACAAAGCTAAATCTAAGTCTATGCCACATGGTTTGTATACACCCTTACCTATTCCTACTCATCCTTGGATTGACATATCCATGGATTTTGTGCTTGGATTGCCTAGAACTAGGAAGGGTAGAGATAGCATTTTTGTTGTAGTGGGATGATTTAGTAAAATGGCTCACTTTATTGCATGCCATAAAGCGATGATGCAACAAATATTGCTGAATTGTTCTTTAGAGAAGTTGTGCGTTTGCATGGTGTCCCTAGAACTATTGTTTCGATCGTGATGTGAAGTTTTTGAGTCATTTTTGGAAAGTGTTGTGGGGTAAGTTGGGAACAAAATTGCTTTATTCTACTACTTGTCACCCACAAACTGATGGTCAAACTGAAGTGGTGAATAGAACTTTAGGGACTTTATTGCGTGCAGTTGTTGGGAAGAATTTGAAAACTTGGGAAGATTGTTTGCCTTTTATTGAGTTTGCTTATAATAGGACTATACATTCTTCTACAGGGTTTTCTCCATTTGAGATTGTGTATGGTTTTAATCCTTTAACTGTTTTGGATTTAATGCCTTTGCCTTTGAGTGATATTGTTAGTTTAGATGGTGAAAGCAAGGCTGAAAAGGTTAAAGAGATGCACATGAAGGCACGTGAGATGATTGAGAAGAGAAGCAGATTGACAGCCCAAAGAGTGAATAAGGGCCGTAAACAAATTGTGTTTGAACCTGGTGATTGGGTTTGGGTTCATTTGCGAAAAGAGAGGTTTCCTACTCAAAGGAAATCCAAGCTTGATGCTAGGGGAGATGGTCCATTTCAAGTGCTAGAGAGGATCAATGACAATGCATATAAGATTGACCTCCCAGGTGAGTACAATGTTTCAGCTACTTTTAATGTTTCTGACCTTTCTCCATTTGATATGGATGCAGATTCGAGGACGAATCTTTTTGAGGAGGGAGGGAATGATACGAGCTCAGGAGGGCAAATTGGACATTCCAGCACTAACGGGCAAGATGGGAATTTTAACATGCCCGTGGGACCTATTACAAGAGCAAGAGCAAAGATGCTGAAAGAAAGCTTTGGGAACTTAGCCAAGTCATTTGTGGAAGAGATGCATCAAGAATGGGCTAAGGAAGAGAAGACAAAGCTAAATGGGCCACCTAGTGAAAGCGGGCAGCCCATATCTCTAAGTGTGGCACAATAAGATTAAAATGTATTATGTCCGTAATTGGGCCAAGTTTTATTTAATTATCCTTTTTAGTTTTCTTTAGAAGACATTTAGTTATTTTGAGGTGTTTTATTCAGCCCAATTGTTTGTTTTGCAAGTTGGGCCTTTTCTAGTGGGCTAGGTTTAATTTAACCTAATGTAAGAGGTATAAATACCTCATAAACAAGTGTAGCAAGACTTTCTCATTATTGAATTACATTTTCTGGTTTCTTCTAAGAAACTCTCAATTGTGTGCAAGTGAGGAGTGATCATCTTTACTTGTTGCATCAAGAACTGAATAGACTATTACAAAGGTAAATTTTCTTGTGATATTTGTTCAGTTTCATCTTTCTTATCCCAATTATCTACGTTTCTAAGAACGGATTTCTTAGGGGTTTAGTAGGGAGGTGTTTATCCTATTGCTTGTCTCCTATCAAAGTGTGTGTTAGGGTTTAGGATCGTTATATCCTTGGGGTTCCATCACAATTCTTAATCCTTAAGGAATTGGTTTCTCTTTATTCTTTAATGTCGTTTGGCCATTGATTTGAAACAAGTCTCTTTATTCTTTAATGTCATTTGGCCATTGATTGGAAGCAAGTCTTAATCCACGAGGATTTGGTTTCTCTTTATTCTTTAAGTTAATTTGGTCATTGATTGGTAGCAAGTCTGTTTACTCTTTACGTTCATTTGGCAATTGATTGGAAGCAAGTCTTAATCCTTAAGGAATTGGTTTCTCTTTATTCTTTAAGTTCATTTGGCCATTGATTGGAAGCAAGTCTTAATCCTTAAGGAATTGGTTTCCATTTATTCTTTTAGATCTTTAAGCCGTTGATTGGAAGCAAGTCGTAATACTTAAGGAATTGGTTTCTCTTTATTCTTTAGGTTCATTTGGGGCATTGATTGGAAGCAAGTCTTAATCCTTAAACAATTTGTTTCTCTTTATTCTTTAATGTCGTTTGGCCATTAATTGGAAGCAAGTCTCTTTATTCTTTCATGTCATTTGGCCATTGATTGGAAGCAAGTCTTAATCCATAAGGAATTGGTTTCTCTTTATTCTTTAAGGTCATTTGGTCATTGATTGGCAGCAAGTCTGCTTACTCTTTATGTTCATTTGGCAATTGATTGGAAGCAAGTCTTAATCCTTAAGGAATTGGTTTCTCTTTATTCTTTAAGTTCATTTGGCCATTGATTGGAAGCAAGTCTTAATCCTTAAGGAATTGGTTTCCATTTATTCTTTTAGATCTTTAAGCCATTGATTGGAAGCAAGTCGTAATACTTAAGGAATTGGTTTCTCTTTATTCTTTAGGTTCATTTGGGCATTGATTGGCAGCAAGTCTTCATCCTTAAGGAATTGGTTTCTCTTTATTCTTTAATGTCGTTTGGCCATTGATTCGAAGAGAGTCTCTTTATTCTTTCATGTCATTTGGCCATTGATTGGAAGCAAGTCTTAATCCATAAGGAATTGGTTTCTCTTTATTCTTTAAGTTAATTTGATCATTGGTTGGCAAAGATGTCCTGTTTACTCTTTACGTTCATTTGGCAATTGATTGGAAGGAAGTCTTAATCCTTAAGGAATTGGTTTCTCTTTATTCTTTAAGTTCATTTAGCCATTGATTGGAAGGAAGTCTTAATCCTTAAGGAATTGGTTTCCATTTATTCTTTTAGATCTTTAAGGCATTGATTGAAAGCGAGTCGTAATACTTAAGGAATTAGTTTCTCTTTATTCTTTAGGTTCATTTGGCAATTGATTGTAAGCAAGTCTTAATCCTTAAGGAATTGGTTTCTCTTTATTCTTTAATGTCATTTGGCCATTGATTGGAAGCAAGTCTTAATCCATAAGGAATTCGTTTCTCTTTATTCTTTAAGTTCATTTGGTCATTGATTGGTAGCAAGTCTGTTTACTCTTACGTTCATTTGGCAATTGATTGGAAGCAAGTCTTAATCCTTAAGGAATTGGTTTCTCTTTATTCTTTAAGTTCATTTGGCCATTGATTGGAAGCAAGTCTTAATCCTTAAGGAATTGGTTTCCATTTATTCTTTTAGATCTTTAAGCCATTGATTGGAAGCAAGTCGTAATACTTAAGGAATTGGTTTCTCTTTATTCTTTAGGTTCATTTGGGCATTGATTGGAAGCAAGTCTTAATCCTTAAGGAATTGGTTTCTCTTTATTCTTTAATATCGTTTGGCTATTGATTGGAAGCAAGTCTCTTTATTCTTTAATGTCATTTGGCCATTGATTGGAAGCAAGTCTTAATCCATAAGGAATTGGTTTCTCTTTATTCTTTAGGTTCATTTGGGCATTGATTGGAAGCAAGTCTTAATCCTTAAGGAATTGGTTTCTCTTTATTCATTAATGTCATTTGGCCATTGATTGGAAGCAAGTCTGTTTATTCTTTAATGTCATTTGGCCATTGATTGGAAGCAAGACTTAATCCATAAGGAATTGGTTTCTCTTTATTCTTTAAGTTCATTTGGTCATTGATTGGCGACAAATGCAGTCCGCATCGCTTACGTTCATTTGGCAATTGATTGGAAGCAAGTCTTAATCCTTAAGGAATTGGTTTCTCTTTATTCTTTAAGTTCATTTGGCCATTGATTGGAAGCAAGTCTTAATCCTTAACGAATTGGTTTCCATTTATTCTTTTAGATCTTTAAGCCATTGATTGGAAGCAAGTCGTAATACTTAAGGAATTGGTTTCTCTTTATTCTTTAGGTTCATTTGGCAATTGATTGGAAGCAACTCTTAATCCGTAAGGAATTGGTTTCTCTTTATTCTTTAAGTTCATTTGGCCATTGATTGGAAGCAAGTCTTAATCCTTAAGGAATTGGTTTCCTTTTATTCTTTTAGATCTTTAAGCCATTGATTGGAAGCAAGTCTTAATACTTAAGGAATTGGTTTCTCTTTATTCTTTAATGTCGTTTGGCCATTGATTGGAAGCAAGTCTCTTTATCCTTTAATGTCATGTGGCCATTGATTGGAAGCAAGTCTTATTCCATAAGGAATTGGTTTCTCTTTATTCTTTCAGTTCATTTGGTCATTGATTGGCAGCAAGTCTGTTTACTCTTTACGTTCATTTGGCAATTGATTGGAAGCAAGTCTTAATCCTTAAGGAATTGGTTTCTCTTTATTCTTTAAGTTCATTTGGCCATTGATTGGAAGCAAGTCTTAATCCTTAAGGAATTGGTTTCCATTTATTCTTTTAGATGTTTAAGCCATTGATTGGAAGCAAGTCGTAATACTTAAGGAATTGGTTTCTCTTTATTCTTTAGGTTCATTTGGCGAGCTTGATTGGAAGCAACTCGTAATCCATAAGGAATTGGTTTCTCTTTATTCT
>JAVHNN010000043.1:0-57736 GCA_031439585.1 Pterocarpus macrocarpus
GAGAAACCAATTCCTTAAGGATTAAGACTTGATTCAATCAATGGCAAAAAGAACTTAAAAGAAAAGAGAAACCAATTCCTTAAGGATTAAGACTTGATTCCAATCAATACCAAAAAAGAACTTAGGACAAAGAGAAACCAATTCATTAAGGATTAAGACTTGATTCAATCAATTACCAAAAAGAACTTAAAGGACAAGAGAAACCAATTCATTAAGGATTAAGACTTGATTCCAATCAATGGCAAAAGAACTTAAAGGACAAACCAATTCATTAAGGATTAAGACTTGATTCCAATCAATACCAAAAGAACTTAAGGAAAAAGAGAAACCAATTCCTAAGGATTAAGACTTGATTCCAATCAATACCAAAGAACTTAAAGGAAAGAGAAACCAATTCCTTAAGGATTAAGACTTGATTCCAATCAATACCAAAGAACTTAGGAAAGAGAAACCAATTCATTAAGGATTAAGACTTGATTCAATCAATTACCAAAGAACTTAAAGGACAAAGAGAAACCAATTCATTAAGGATTAAGACTTGATTCAATCAATACCAAAGAACTTAAAGACAAGAGAAACCAATTCCTTAGGATTAAGACTTGATTCAATCAATTACAAAAGAACTTAAAGGAAGAGAGAAACCAATTCCTTAGGATTAAGACTTGATTCCAATCAATTAAAAAGAACTTAAAGGACAAAGAGAAACCAATTCCTTAAGGATTAAGACTTGATTCCAATCAATACCAAAAGAACTTAAAGACAAGAGAAACCAATTCC
This sequence comes from Pterocarpus macrocarpus, assembly GCA_031439585.1. Taxonomy (NCBI): domain Eukaryota; kingdom Viridiplantae; phylum Streptophyta; class Magnoliopsida; order Fabales; family Fabaceae; genus Pterocarpus; species Pterocarpus macrocarpus. The sequence continues at coordinate 778 of JAVHNN010000043.1, forward strand.
TTAAGGATTAAGACTTGATTCAATCAATACCAAAAGAACTTAAAGACAAAGAGAAACCAATTCCATAAGGATTAAGACTTGATTCAATCAATGGCAAAAGAACTTAAAGACAAGAGAAACCAATTCCTTAAGGATTAAGACTTGATTCCAATCAATACCAAAAGAACTTAAAGGACAAGAAACCAATTCCTTAGGATTAAGACTTGATTCAATCAATGGCAAAAAGAACTTAAGAAGAGAAACCAATTCCTTAAGGATTAAGACTTGATTCAATCAATACCAAAAGAACTTAAAGAGAAACCAATTCCTTAAGGATTAAGACTTGATTCCAATCAATACCAAAAGAACTTAAAGAAAAAGAGAAACCAATTCCTTAAGGATTAAGACTTGATTCAATCAATTACCAAAAAGAACTTAAGGACAAAAGAGAAACCAATTCCTTAAGGATTAAGACTTGATTCAATCAATACCAAAAAGAACTTAAAGGACAAAGAGAAACCAATTCCTTAAGGATTAAGACTTGATTCCAATCAATTAAAAACTTAAAGAAAAAGAGAAACCAATTCCTTAAGGATTAAGACTTGATTCCAATCAATACCAAAAGAACTAAAAACAAAGAAACCAATTCATTAAGGATTAAGACTTGATTCAATCAATACCAAAAGAACTAAAGGAAAAGAGAAACCAATTCCTTAAGGATTAAGACTTGATTCCAATCAATACCAAAGAACTTAAGGACAAGAGAAACCAATTCCTTAAGGATTAAGACTTGATTCAATCAATACCAAAAAAGAACTTAAAGACAAAGAGAAACCAATTCCTAAGGATTAAGACTTGATTCCAATCAATACCAAAGAACTTAAGGAAAAGAAACCAATTCCAAGGATTAAGACTTGATTCCAATCAATTACAAAAGAACTTAAAGACAAAAGAGAAACCAATTCTTAAGGATTAAGACTTGATTTCAATCAATGGCAAAAGAACTTAAAGACAAGAGAAACCAATTCCTTAAGGATTAAGACTTGATTCCAATCAATGGCAAAAGAACTTAGAGAAAGAAACCAATTCCTTAAGACTTGACTTGATTCAATCAAGAACCAAAAGAACTTAAGAGAGAAACCAATTCCTTAAGGATTAAGACTTGATTCCAATCAATACCAAAGAACTTAAGGAGAAAGAGAAACCAATTCCTTAAGGATTAAGACTTGATTCCAATCAATGGCAAAAGAACTTAAGGAAAAGAGAAACCAATTCATTAAGGATTAAGACTTGATTCCAATCAATTACAAAAAACTTAAAGGAAAAGAGAAACCAATTCCTTAAGGATTAAGACTTGATTCCAATCAATTACAAAAAAGAACTTAAAGGACAAAAGAGAAACCAATTCCTTAAGGATTAAGACTTGATTCAATCAATTACCAAAAGAACTTAAAGAAAAGAGAAACCAATTCCTTAAGGATTAAGACTTGATTCAATCAATACCAAAAGAACTTAAAGACAAAGAGAAACCAATTCCTTAAGGATTAAGACTTGATTCCAATCAATACCAAAAGAACTTAAAGGAAAAGAGAAACCAATTCCTTAAGGATTAAGACTTGATTCCAATCAATGGCAAAAGAACTTAAAGGACAAGAGAAACCAATTCCTTAGGATTAAGACTTGATTCAATCAATTACAAAAAGAACTTAAAGACAAGAGAAACCAATTCCTTAAGGATTAAGACTTGATTCAATCAATACCAAAAAGAACTTAAAGGAAAAGAGAAACCAATTCATTAAGGATTAAGACTTGATTCCAATCAATTACCAAAAGAACTTAAAGGACAAAGAGAAACCAATTCCTCAAGGATTAAGACTTGATTCAATCAATTGCAAAAAAGAACTTAAAGGACAGAGAAACCAATTCCTTAAGGATTAAGACTTGATTCCAATCAATACCAAAGAACTTAGAAAAGAAAACCAATTCCTTAAGGACTTAAGACTTGATTCCAATCAATACCAAAGAACTTAGGAAAGAGAAACCAATTCCTTAAGGATTAAGACTTGATTCAATCAATTACAAAGAACTTAAAAACAAGAGAAACCAATTCCTTAAGGATTAAGACTTGATTCAATCAATACCAAAAGAACTTAAAGGAAAAGAGAAACCAATTCCTTAAGGATTAAGACTTGATTCCAATCAATTACCAAAAGAACTTAAGGACAAAGAGAAACCAATTCCTTAAGGATTAAGACTTGATTCCAATCAATGGCAAAAAGAACTTAAAGGACAAGAGAAACCAATTCATTAAGGATTAAGACTTGATTCAATCAATACCAAAAAGAACTTAAAGGAAAGAGAAACCAATTCCTTAAGGATTAAGACTTGATTCCAATCAATTACCAAAAAGAACTTAAGGACAAAGAGAAACCAATTCCTTAAGGATTAAGACTTGATTCAATCAATGGCAAAAAGAACTTAAAGACAAAGAGAAACCAATTCATTAGGATTAAGACTTGATTCCAATCAATTACCAAAAGAACTTAGAGGAAAAGAGAAACCAATTCCTTAAGGATTAAGACTTGATTCCAATCAATGGCAAAAAGAACTTAAAGACAAGAGAAACCAATTCCTTAAGGATTAAGACTTGATTCCAATCAATACCAAAAAGAACTTAAAGAAAAGAGAAACCAATTCCTTAAGGATTAAGACTTGATTCAATCAATTACAAAAGAACTTAAAGGACAAAGAGAAACCATTTCCTTAAGGATTAATACTTGGTTCCAAACAATGGCAAAAAGAACTTAAAGAACAAAGAGAAACCAAGTCCTTAATGATTAAGGCTTGATTCCAATCAATACCAAAAAGAACTTAAAGGAAAAGAGAAACCAATTCCTTAAGGATTAAGACTTGATTCCAATCAATTACCAAAAGAACTTAAAGGACAAAGAGAAACCAATTCATTAAGGATTAAGACTTGATTCCAATCAATGGCAAAAGAACTTAAAGGACAAAGAAACCAATTCATTAAGGATTAAGACTTGATTCCAATCAATACAAAAAGAACTTAAAAGACAAAACCAATTCCTTAAGGATTAAGACTTGATTCCAATCAATACCAAAAAGAACTTAAAGGACAAGAGAAACCAATTCCTTAAGGATTAAGACTTGATTCCAATCAATACCAAAGAACTTAAAGAAAGAGAAACCAATTCATTAAGGATTAAGACTTGATTCAATCAATTACCAAAAGAACTTAAAGGAAAAGAGAAACCAATTCCTTAAGGATTAAGACTTGATTCAATCAATGGCAAAAAGAACTTAAAGAGAAAAACCAATTCATTAAGGATTAAGACTTGATTCCAATCAATACAAAAAGAACTTAAAGAAAAGAGAAACCAATTCCTTAAGGATTAAGACTTGATTCCAATCAATTACCAAAAGAACTTAAAGGACAAGAGAAACCAATTCCTTAAGGATTAAGACTTGATTCCAATCAATGGCAAAAGAACTTAAAGACAAGAGAAACCAATTCATTAAGGATTAAGACTTGATTCAATCAATACCAAAAGAACTTAGGAAAAGAGAAACCAATTCCTTAAGGATTAAGACTTGATTCCAATCAATGGCAAAAAGAACTTAAAGACAAGAGAAACCAATTCATTAAGGATTAAGACTTGATTCCAATCAATACAAAAGAACTTAAAAGAAACCAATTCCTTAAGGATTAAGACTTGATTCCAATCAATACCAAAAGAACTTAAGGACAAAGAGAAACCAATTCCTCAAGGATTAAGACTTGATTCCAATCAATGGCAAAAAGAACTTAAAGACAAAGAGAAACCAATTCATTAAGGATTAAGACTTGATTCCAATCAATACCAAAGAACTTAGAGGAAAAGAGAAACCAATTCCTTAAGGATTAAGACTTGATTCCAATCAATTACCAAAGAACTTAAAGGACAAAGAGAAACCAATTCCTTAAGGATTAAGACTTGATTCCAATCAATGGCAAAAGAACTTAAAGGACAAGAGAAACCAATTCATTAAGGATTAAGACTTGATTCCAATCAATACCAAAGAACTTAGAAGGAAAAAGAGAAACCAATTCCTTAAGGATTAAGACTTGATTCCAATCAATTACCAAAAGAACTTAAAGGACAAGAGAAACCAATTCCTTAAGGATTAAGACTTGATTCCAATCAATGGCAAAAAAGAACTTAAGGACAAAGAGAAACCAATTCCTTAAGGATTAAGACTTGATTCCAATCAATTACCAAAAAGAACTTAGGACAAAGAAACCAATTCCTTAAGGATTAAGACTTGATTCCAATCAATGGCAAAAAGAACTTAAGGACAAAGAGAAACCAATTCCTTAAGGATTAAGACTTGATTCCAATCAATACCAAAAAGAACTTAAAGACAAGAGAAACCAATTCCTTAAGGATTAAGACTTGATTCCAATCAATACCAAAAAGAACTTAAAGGACAAAGAGAAACCAATTCCTTAACGATTAAGACTTTGTTCCAATCAATTACCAAAAGAACTTAAAAGGACAAAGAGAAACCAATTCTTAAGGATTAAGACTTGATTCAATCAATACCAAAAAGAACTTAAAAGAAAGAGAAACCAATTCCTTAAGGATTAAGACTTGATTCCAATCAATGGCCAAAAGAACTTAGACAAAGAGAAACCAATTCATTATGGATTAAGACTTGATTCCAATCAATACCAAAAAGAACTTAAAAAAGAGAAACCAATTCCTTAAGGATTAAGACTTGATTCAATCAATTACCAAAAGAACTTAAAGGACAAAGAGAAACCAATTCCTCAAGGATTAAGACTTGATTCCAATCAATGGCAAAAAGAACTTAAAGGACAAAGAGAACCCAATTCATTAAGGATTAAGACTTGATTCCAATCAATACCAAAAAGAACTTAAAGGAAAAGAGAAACCAATTCCTTAAGGATTAAGACTTGATTCCAATCAATACCAAAAGAACTTAAAGGAAAAGAGAAACCAATTCCTCAAGGATTAAGACTTGATTCCAATCAATGGCCAAAAGAACTTAAGGACAAAGAGAAACCAATTCCTTAAGGATTAAGACTTGATTCCAATCAATTACAAAAAGAACTTAAAGGACAAGAGAAACCAATTCCTTAAGGATTAAGACTTGATTCCAATCAATGGCAAAAGAACTTAAAGGAAAAGAGAAACCAATTCATTAAGGATTAAGACTTGATTCAATCAATACCAAAAGAACTTAAAGAAAAGAGAAACCAATTCCTTAAGGATTAAGACTTGATTCCAATCAATACCAAAGAACTTAAAGGAAAAGAGAAACCAATTCCTTAAGGATTAAGACTTGATTCCAATCAATGGCCAAAAGAACTTAAAGAAAAGAGAAACCAATTCATTAAGGATTAAGACTTGATTCCAATCAATACCAAAAAGAACTTAAAGGAAAAGAGAAACCAATTCATTAAGGATTAAGACTTGATTCAATCAATACCAAAAGAACTTAAAGAAAAGAGAAACCAATTCCTTAAGGATTAAGACTTGATTCCAATCAATGGCAAAAGAACTTAAAGGACAAAGAGAAACCAATTCATTAAGGATTAAGACTTGATTCCAATCAATACCAAAAGAACTTAAAGACAAAAAGAAACCAATTCCTTAAGGATTAAGACTTGATTCCAATCAATGGCAAAAAGAACTTAAGGACAAGAGAAACCAATTCCTTAAGGATTAAGACTTGATTCCAATCAATGGCAAAAAGAACTAAAGAAAAAGAGAAACCAATTCATTAGGATTAAGACTTGATTCCAATCAATTACAAAAAGAACTTAAGGACAAAGAAACCAATTCCTTAAGATTAAGACTTGATTCAATCAATGGCAAAAAGAACTTAAAGGACAAAGAGAAACCAATTCATCAAGGATTAAGACTTGATTCCAATCAATACCAAAAAGAACTTAAAGGAAAAGAGAAACCAATTCATTAAGGATTAAGACTTGATTCCAATCAATTACCAAAGAACTTAAAGAAAAGAGAAACCAATTCCTTAAGGATTAAGACTTGATTCAATCAATCAATGGCAAAAAGAACTTAAAGACAAAGAGAAACCAATTCATTAAGGATTAAGACTTGATTCCAATCAATACCAAAAGAACTTAAAGGAAAAGAGAAACCAATTCATTAAGGATTAAGACTTGATTCCAATCAATTCAAAAGAACTTAAAGAAAAGAGAAACCAATTCCTCAAGGATTAAGACTTGATTCCAATCAATGGCAAAAAGAACTTAAAGACAAGAGAAACCAATTCATTAAGGATTAAGACTTGATTCCAATCAATACCAAAAAGAACTTAAAGGAAAAGAGAAACCAATTCCTTAAGGATTAAGACTTGATTCCAATCAATACCAAAGAACTTAAAGGACAAAGAGAAACCAATTCCTTAAGGATTAAGACTTGATTCCAATCAATGGCAAAAAGAACTTAAAGGACAAGAGAAACCAATTCATTAAGGATTAAGACTTGATTCCAATCAATACCAAAAAGAACTTAGAAGGAAAAGAGAAACCAATTCCTTAAGGATTAAGACTTGATTCCAATCAATACCAAAGAACTTAAAGGACAAGAGAAACCAATTCCAAGGATTAAGACTTGATTCCAATCAATACAAAAAAGAACTTAAAGACAAGAGAAACCAATTCATTAAGGATTAAGACTTGATTCCAATCAATACCAAAAAGAACTTAAGAAAAAGAGAAACCAATTCCTTAAGGATTAAGACTTGATTCCAATCAATTACAAAAAGAACTTAAACAAAGAAGAAACCAATTCCTTAAGGATTAAGACTTGATTCCAATCAATAAAAGAACTTAAAGGAAAAGAGAAACCAATTCATTAAGGATTAAGACTTGATTCCAATCAATTCCAAAAGAACTTAGGACAAAGAGAAACCAATTCAAGGATTAAGACTTGATTCCAATCAATTACCAAAAAGAACTTAAAGACAAAGAGAAACCAATTCATTAAGGATTAAGACTTGATTCCAATCAATACCAAAAAGAACTTAAAGGAAAGAGAAACCAATTCCTTAAGGATTAAGACTTGATTCCAATCAATTACAAAAAGAACTTAAAGGAAAAGAGAAACCAATTCCTTAAGGATTAAGACTTGATTCCAATCAATGGCAAAAAGAACTTAAAGACAAGAGAAACCAATTCATTAAGGATTAAGACTTGATCCAATCAATCAAAAAGAACTTAAAGAAAGAGAGAAACCAATTCATTAAGACTTGATTAAGACTTGATTCAATCAAAAAAGAACTTAAAGAAAAGAGAAACCAATTCATTAAGGATTAAGACTTGATTCCAATCAATGGCAAAAGAACTTAAAGGACAAGAGAAACCAATTCCTTAAGGATTAAGACTTGATTCCAATCAATGGCAAAAGAACTTAAAGAAAAGAAACCAATTCCTCAAGGATTAAGACTTGATTCAATCAATGGCAAAAGAACTTAAAGGACAAGAGAAACCAATTCATTAAGGATTAAGACTTGATTCCAATCAATACCAAAAAGAACTTAAAGGAAAAGAGAAACCAATTCCTTAAGGATTAAGACTTGATTCCAATCAATACAAAAGAACTTAAAGGACAAAGAGAAACCAATTCATTAAGGATTAAGACTTGATTCAATCAATGGCAAAAAGAACTTAAAGGACAAAGAGAAACCAATTCATTAAGGATTAAGACTTGATTCCAATCAATACCAAAAGAACTTAAAGGACAAAGAAACCAATTCCTTAAGGATTAAGACTTGATTCCAATCAATGGCAAAAAGAACTTAGAGAAAAGAGAAACCAATTCATCAAGGATTAAGACTTGATTCCAATCAATTAAAAAGAACTTAAGGACAAAGAGAAACCAATTCATTAAGGATTAAGACTTGATTCCAATCAATTACAAAAAGAACTTAAAGGACAAGAGAAACCAATTCCTTAAGGATTAAGACTTGATTCAATCAATGGCAAAAAGAACTTAAAGGAAAAGAGAAACCAATTCATTAAGGATTAAGACTTGATTCCAATCAATTACAAAAAGAACTTAAAGACAAGAAACCAATTCTTAAGGATTAAGACTTGATTCCAATCAATACCAAAAGAACTTAAAGACAAAGAGAAACCAATTCCTTAAGGATTAAGACTTGATTCCAATCAATGGCAAAAAGAACTTAAAGAAAAGAGAAACCAATTCATTAAGGATTAAGACTTGATTCAATCAATTACAAAAAGAACTTAAAGGACAAGAGAAACCAATTCCTTAAGGATTAAGACTTGATTCCAATCAATTACCAAAAAGAACTTAAAAGGACAAGAGAAAACCAATTCCTTAAGGATTAAGACTTGATTCCAATCAATACAAAAGAACTTAAAGAGGAAAAGAGAAACCAATTCCTTAGGATTAAGACTTGATTCCAATCAATTACAAAAGAACTTAAAGAAAAAGAGAAACCAATTCCTTAAGGATTAAGACTTGATTCCAATCAATTACAAAAAGAACTTAAAGACAAAGAGAAACCAATTCATTAAGGATTAAGACTTGATTCCAATCAATACCAAAAGAACTTAAAGGAAAAGAGAAACCAATTCCTTAAGGATTAAGACTTGATTCCAATCAATTACAAAAAGAACTTAAAGACAAGAGAAACCAATTCCTTAAGGATTAAGACTTGATTCCAATCAATGGCAAAAGAACTTAAAAGACAAAGAGAAACCAATTCATTAAGGATTAAGACTTGATTCCAATCAATACCAAAAGAACTTAAAGGACAAAGAGAAACCAATTCCTTAAGGATTAAGACTTGATTCCAATCAATTACCAAAAGAACTTAAAGAAAAAGAGAAACCAATTCCTCAAGGATTAAGACTTGATTCCAATCAATGGCAAAAAGAACTTAAGGACAAAGAGAAACCAATTCATTAAGGATTAAGACTTGATTCCAATCAATACCAAAAAGAACTTAAAGACAAGAGAAACCAATTCCTTAAGGATTAAGACTTGATTCCAATCAATTACCAAAAGAACTTAAAGAGACAAAGAGAAACCAATTCCTTAAGGATTAAGACTTGATTCCAATCAATGGCAAAAGAACTTAAAGACAAAGAGAAACCAATTCCTTAAGGATTAAGACTTGATTCCAATCAATACCAAAAAAACTTAAAGGAAAAGAGAAACCAATTCCTTAAGGATTAAGACTTGATTCCAATCAATTACCAAAAGAACTTAAAGGAAAAGAGAAACCAATTCCTTAAGGATTAAGACTTGATTCCAATCAATTACCAAAAGAACTTAAAGGACAAAGAGAAACCAATTCCTCAAGGATTAAGACTTGATTCCAATCAATGGCAAAAAGAACTTAAAGACAAAGAGAAACCAATTCATTAAGGATTAAGACTTGATTCCAATCAATTACCAAAAGAACTTAAAGGAAAAGAGAAACCAATTCATTAAGGATTAAGACTTGATTCCAATCAATGGCAAAAGAACTTAAAGACAAGAGAAACCAATTCCTCAAGGATTAAGACTTGATTCCAATCAATTACCAAAAGAACTTAAAGGAAAAAGAGAAACCAATTCCTTAAGGATTAAGACTTGATTCAATCAATTACCAAAAGAACTTAAAGGACAAGAGAAACCAATTCATTAAGGATTAAGACTTGATTCCAATCAATGGCAAAAAGAACTTAAAGACAAGAGAAACCAATTCATTAAGGATTAAGACTTGATTCCAATCAATACCAAAAGAACTTAAAGGAAAAGAGAAACCAATTCATTAAGGATTAAGACTTGATTCCAATCAATTACAAAAAGAACTTAAGGAAAAGAGAAACCAATTCATTAAGGATTAAGACTTGATTCCAATCAATGGCAAAAAGAACTTAAAGACAAAGAGAAACCAATTCCTTAAGGATTAAGACTTGATTCCAATCAATTACCAAAAGAACTTAAAGGACAAAGAGAAACCAATTCCTTAAGACTTGATTCCAAGACTTGATTCAATGGCAAAAGAACTTAAAGACAAAGAGAAACCAATTCATTAAGGATTAAGACTTGATTCCAATCAATACCAAAAAGAACTTAAAGAAAGAGAAACCAATTCCTTAAGGATTAAGACTTGATTCCAATCAATTACCAAAAGAACTTAAAGGACAAAGAGAAACCAATTCCTTAAGGATTAAGACTTGATTCCAATCAATACCAAAAGAACTTAAGGACAAAGAGAAACCAATTCCTTAAGGATTAAGACTTGATTCCAATCAATACCAAAAAGAACTTAAAGGACAAAGAGAAACCAATTCCTTAAGGATTAAGACTTGATTCCAATCAATGGCAAAAGAACTTAAAGGACAAAGAGAAACCAATTCCTTAAGGATTAAGACTTGATTCCAATCAATGGCAAAAAGAACTTAAAGACAAAGAGAAACCAATTCATTAAGGATTAAGACTTGATTCCAATCAATACCAAAAAGAACTTAGAGGAAAAAGAGAAACCAATTCCTTAAGGATTAAGACTTGATTCCAATCAATTACAAAAGAACTTAAAGACAAAGAGAAACCAATTCCTAAGGATTAAGACTTGATTCCAATCAATACCAAAAGAACTTAAAGACAAAGAGAAACCAATTCATTAAGGATTAAGACTTGATTCCAATCAATACCAAAAAGAACTTAAAGGAAAGAGAAACCAATTCATTAAGGATTAAGACTTGATTCCAATCAATACCAAAAGAACTTAAAGGACAAAGAGAAACCAATTCTCAAGGATTAAGACTTGATTCCAATCAATTACAAAAAGAACTTAAAGACAAAGAGAAACCAATTCCTCAAGGATTAACACTTGATTCCAATCAATGGCAAAAAAAACTTAAAAGACAAAGGGAAACCAATTCCTCAAGGATTAAGACTTGACTCCAATCAATACCAAAAAGAACTTAAAGGAAAAGAGAAACCAATTCCTTAAGGATTAAGACTTGATTCCAATCAATGGCAAAAGAACTTAAGGACAAGAGAAACCAATTCATTAAGGATTAAGACTTGATTCCAATCAATACCAAAAAGAACTTAAAGGACAAGAGAAACCAATTCATTAAGGATTAAGACTTGATTCCAATCAATTACCAAAAGAACTTAAAGGACAAAGAGAAACCAATTCCTTAAGGATTAAGACTTGATTCCAATCAATGGCAAAAGAACTTAAAGGACAAAGAGAAACCAATTCATTAAGGATTAAGACTTGATTCCAATCAATGGCCAAAAAGAACTTAGAGGAAAAAGAGAAACCAATTCCTTAAGGATTAAGACTTGATTCCAATCAATTACCAAAAGAACTTAAAGGACAAAGAGAAATGAATTCCTCAAGGATTAAGACTTGATTCCAATCAATGGCAAAAGAACTTAAAGGACAAAGAGAAACCAATTCATTAAGGATTAAGACTTGATTCCAATCAATTAAAAAGAACTTAAAGGAAAGAGAAACCAATTCCTTAAGGATTAAGACTTGATTCCAATCAATTACCAAAAGAACTTAAAGGACAAGAGAAACCAATTCCTTAAGGATTAAGACTTGATTCCAATCAATGGCAAAAGAACTTAAAGACAAAGAGAAACCAATTCATTAAGGATTAAGACTTGATTCCAATCAATACCAAAAAGAACTTAGAGGAAAAGAGAAACCAATTCCTTAAGGATTAAGACTTGATTCCAATCAATTACCAAAAGAACTTAAAGGAAAGAAACCAATTCCTTAAGGATTAAGACTTGATTCCAATCAATGGCAAAAAGAACTTAAAGAACAAAGAGAAACCAATTCATTAAGGATTAAGACTTGATTCCAATCAATACCAAAAGAACTTAGAGGAAAAGAGAATCCAATTCCTTAATGATTAAGACTTGGTTCCAATCAATTGCCAAAGGAACTTAAAGGACAAAGAGAAACCAATTCCTCAAGGATTAAGACTTGATTCCAATCAATGGCAAAAAGAACTTAAAGGTCAAAGAGAAACCAATTCATCAAGGATTAAGACTTGCTTTCAATCAATACCAAAAAGAACCTAGAGGAAAAAGACAAACCAATTCCTTAAGGATTAAGACTTAGTTCCAATCAATTACCAAAAGAACTTAAAGGACAAGAGAGAACCAATTCCTTAAGGATTAAGACTTGATTCCAATCAATGGCAAAAAGAACTTAAAGACAAAGAGAAACCAATTCATTAAGGATTAAGACTTGATTCCAATCAATACCAAAAGAACTTAAAGGAAAAGAGAAACCAATTCCTTAAGGATTAAGACTTGATTCCAATCAATTACCAAAAGAACTTAAAGGACAAAGAGAAACCAATTCCTTAAGGATTAAGACTTGATTCCAATCAATGGAACAAAAAAAGAACTTAAAGGACAAGAGAAACCAATTAGAGGAAAAGAAACATTAAGGATTAAGACTTGATTCCAATCAATTACCAAAAAGAACTTAAAGGACAAAGAGAAACCAATTCATCAAGGATTAAGACTTGATTCCAATCAATTAAAAAGAACTTAAAGACAAAGAGAAACCAATTCATTATGGATTAAGACTTGATTCCAATCAATACCAAAAAGAACTTAGAGGAAAAGAGAAACCAATTCCTTAAGGATTAAGACTTATTCCAATCAATTACCAAAAGAACTTAAAGGACAAAGAGAAACCAATTCATCAAGGATTAAGACTTGATTCCAATCAATGGCAAAAGAACTTAAAGACAAAGAGAAACCAATTCCTTATGGATTAAGACTTGTTTCCAATCAATTACCAAAAGAACTTAAAGGACAAAGAGAAACCAATTCCTTAAGGATTAAGACTTAGTTCCAATCAATTACTAAAAGAACTTAAAGGACAAAGAGAAACCAATTCATTAAGGATTAAGACTTGATTCCAATCAATGGCAAAAGAACTTAAAACAAGAGAAACCAATTCATTAAGGATTAAGACTTGATTCCAATCAATTACCAAAAGAACTTAAAGGACAAAGAGAAACCAATTCCTTAAGGATTAAGACTTGATTCCAATCAATTACCAAAAGAACTTAAAAGACAATGAGAAACCAATTCATTGTGGATTAAGACTTGATTCCAATCAATTCCAAAAAGAACTTAAAGGACAAAGAGAAACCAATTCCTCAAGGATTAAGACTTGATTCCAATCAATTACCAAAGAAACTTAAAGGACAAAGAGAAACCAATTCCTTAAGGATTAAGACTTGATTCCAATCAATGGCAAAAAGAACTTAAAGGACAAAGAGAAACCAATTCATCAATGATTAAGACTTGTTTCCAATCAATACCAAAAAGAACTTAAAGGACAAAGAGAAACCAATTCCTTAAGGATTAAGACTTGATTCCAATCAATTACCAAAAGAACTTAAAGGAAAAGAGAAGAACCCAATTCCTCAAGGATTAAGACTTGATTCCAATAAATGGCAAAGAGAACTTAAAAGACAAAGAGAAACCAATTCATCAAGGATTAAGACTTGCTTTCGATCAATACCAAAAAGAACTTAAAGACAAAGAGAAACCAATTCCTTAAGGATTAAGACTTGATTCCAATCAATTACCAAAAGAACTTAAAGGACAAAAGAAACCAATTCCTTAAGGATTAAGACTTGATTCCAATCAATTACCAAAAGAACTTAAAGGACAAAGAGAAACCAATTCCTTAAGGATTAAGACTTGATTCCAATCAATACCAAAAAGAACTTAAAAGAAAGAGAAACCAATTCATTAAGGATTAAGACTTGATTCCAATCAATTACCAAAAGAACTTAAAGGAAAAGAGAAACCAATTCCTCAAGGATTAAGACTTGATTCCAATCAATTACCAAAGAACTTAAAGGACAAAGAGAAACCAATTCCTTAAGGATTAAGACTTGATTCCAATCAATACCAAAAGAACTTAAAGAAAAGACAAACCAATTCCTTAAGGATTAATACTTAGTTCCAATCAATTACCAAAAGAACTTAAAGGGGAAAGAGAAACCAATTCCTCAAGGATTAAGACTTGATTCCAATCAATTACCAAAAGAACTTAAAGGACAAAGAGAAACCAATTCATTATGGATAAAGACTTGATTCCAATCAATACCAAAAGAACTTAAAGACAAAGAGAAACCAATTCATTAAGGATTAAGACTAGCTTCCAATCAATTACCAAAAGAACTTAAAGGGGAAAGAGAAACCAATTCCTCAAGGATTAAGACTTGATTCCAATCAATTACCAAAAGAACTTAAATGACAAAGAGAAACCAATTCATTATGGATTAAGACTTGATTCCAATCAATACCAAAAAGAACTTAAAGGACAAAAAGAAACCAATTCATTACGGATTAAGACATGCTTCCAATCAATGGCCAAAAGAACTACAAGGACAAAGAGAAACCAATTTCATAACGATTAATACTTGATTCCAATCAATTACCAAAAGAACTTAAAGACAAAGAGAAACCAATTCATTAAGGATTAAGACTTGATTCCAATCAATGGCAAAAAGAACTTAAAGAAAAGAGAAACCAATTCATTAAGGATTAAGACTTGATTCCAATCAATACCAAAAGAACTTAGAGGAAAAGAGAAACCAATTCCTAAGGATTAAGACTTGATTCCAATCAATTACCAAAAGAACTTAAAGATCAAAGAGAAACCAATTCCTTAAGGATTAAGACTTGATTCCAATCAATGGCAAAAAGAACTTAAAAGACAAAGAGAAACCAATTCATTATGGATTAAGACTTGATTCCAATCAATTGCCAAAGAACTTAAAGGACGAAGAGAAACCAATTCCTCAAGGATTTAGACTTGATCCCAATCAATTACCAAAAAGAACTTAAAGGACAAAGAGAAACCAATTCCTTAAGGATTAAGACTTGATTCCAATCAATGGCAAAAAGAACTTAAAGACAAAGAGAAACCAATTCATTAAGGATTAAGACTTGATTCCAATCAATACCAAAAGAACTTAGAGGAAAAGAGAAACCAATTCCTTAAGGATTAAGACTTGATTCTATTCCATGCCCAAAAGAACTTAAAGGACGAAGAGAAACCAATTCCTCAAGGATTAAGACTTGATTCCAATCAATGGCAAAAAGAACATGAAAGACAAAGAGAAACCAATTCATTGTGGATTAAGACTTGATTCCAATCAATTACCAAAAAGAACTTAGAGGACAAAGAGAAACCAATTCCTTAAGGATTAAGACTTATTCCAATCAATTACAAAAGAACTTAAGGACGAAGAGAAACCAATTCCTCAAGGATTAAGACTTGATTCCAATCAATGGCAAAAAGAACTTAAAAGACAAAGAGAAACCAATTCATTATGGATTAAGAATTGATTCCAATCAATACCAAAAAAAACTTTAGGACAAAGAGAAACCAATTCCTTAAGGATTAAGGCTTATTGCCAATCAATGGCCAAAAGAAGTTAAAGGACAAAGAGAAACCAATTCCTCAAGGATTAAGACTTGATTCCAATCAATGGCCGAAAAAACTTAAAGGACAAAGAGAAACCAATTCATTTAGGATTAAGACTTGTTTCCAATCAATGGCCAAAAGAACTTAAAGGACAAAGAAAAACCAATTCATTAAGGATTAAGACTTGCTTCCAATCAATCTCCAAAAGAACTTAAAGGACAAAGAGAAACCAATTCATCAAGGATTAAGACTTGATTCCAATCAATGGCAAAAAGAACTTAAAAGACAAAGAGAAACCAATTCATTATGGATAAAGACTTGATTCCAATCAATTACAAAAAGAAACTAAAGGACAAAGAGAAACCAATTCCTTAAGGATTAAGACTTGATTCCAATCAATGGCAAAAAGAACTTAAAGGACAAAGAGAAACCAATTCATCAAGGATTAACACTTGATTCCAATCAATGGCCAAAAGAACTTAAAGAACAAAGAGAAACCAATTCATTAAGGATTAAGACTTGCTTCCAATCAATCTCCAAAAGAACTTAAAGGACAAAGAGAAACCAATTCCTTAAGGATTAAGACTTGATTCCAATCAATGGCAAAAAGAACTTAAAGAACAAAGAGAAACCAATTCATTAAGGATTAAGACTTGATTCCAATCAATACCAAAAAGAACTTAAAGGAAAAGAGAAACCAATTCCTTAAGGATTAAGACTTGATTCCAATCAATTACCAAAAGAACTTAAAGGACAAAGAGAAACCAATTCCTCAAGGATTAAGACTTGATTCCAATCAATGGCAAAAGAACTTAAAGGACAAAGAGAAACCAATTCATTAAGGATTAAGACTTGATTCCAATCAATACCAAAAGAACTTAAAGGAAAAGAGAAACCAATTCCTTAAGGATTAAGACTTGATTCCAATCAATTACCAAAAGAACTTAAAGGACAAAGAGAAACCAATTCCTCAAGGATTAAGACTTGATTCCAATCAATGGCAAAAGAACTTAAAGGACAAAGAGAAACCAATTCATTAAGGATTAAGACTTGATTCCAATCAATACCAAAAGAACTTAAAGGACGAAGAGAAACCAATTCCTCAAGGATTAATACTTGATTCCAATCAATTACCAAAAGAACTTAAAGGACAAAGAGAAACCAATTCCTCAAGGATTAAGACTTGATTCCAATCAATGGCAAAAAGAACTTAAAGGACAAAGAGAAACCAATTCATTACGGATTAAGACTTCATTTCAATCAATTACCAAAAGAACTTAGAGGAAAAGAGAAACCAATTCCTTAAGGATTAAGACTTGAGTTCCAATCAATTACCAAAAGAACTTAAAGGACAAAGAGAAACCAATTCCTCAAGGATTAAGACTTGATTCCAATCAATGGCAAAAGAGACTTAAAGAACAAAGAGAAACCAATTCATCAAGGATTAAGACTTGTTTCCAATCAATACCAAAAAGAAACTAGAGGAACAGACAAACCAATTCCTTACGGATTAAGACTTGCTTCCAATCAATTGCCAAATGAACTTAAAGGACGAAGAGAAACCAATTCCTCAAGGATTAAGACTTGATTCCAATCAATGGCAAAAAGAACTTAAAAGACAAAGAGAAACCAATTCATTAAGGATTAAGACTTGCTTCCAATCAATCTCCAAAAGAACTTAAAGGTCAAAGAGAAACCAATTCCTTAAGGATTAAGACTTGATTCCAATCAATTACCAAAAGAACTTAAAGGACAAAGAGAAACCAATTCCTTAAGGATTAAGACTTGATTCCAATCAATCAAAAAGAACTTAAAAGACAAAGAGAAACCAATTCCTTCCTCAAGGATTAAGACTTGATTCCAATCAATACCAAAAGAACTTAAAGGACAAGAGAAACCAATTCCTTAAGGATTAAGACTTGATTCCAATCAATACCAAAAGAACTTAAAGAACAAAGAGAAACCAATTCATTAAGGATTAAGACTTGATTCCAATCAATACCAAAAGAACTTAAAGGACAAAGAGAAACCAATTCATTAAGGATTAAGACTTGATTCCAATCAATACAAAAGAACTTAAAAGACAAGAGAAACCAATTCCTTAAGGATTAAGACTTACTTCCATTCAATTACCAAAAGAACTTCAAGAAGAAAGAGAAGCCAATTGCTTAAGGATTAAGACTTGATTCCAATCAATGGCAAAAAGAACTTAAAAGACAAAGAGAAACCAATTCCTTAAGGATTAAGACTTGCTTCCAATCAATGGCAAAAAGAACCAAGAGGAAAAAGACAAACCAATTCCTTAAGGATTAAGACTTAGTTCCAATTAATTACCAAAGAACTTAAAGGGCAAAGAGAAACCAATTCCTTAATGATTAAGACTTGATTCCAATCAATTACCAAAAGAACTTAAAGGACAAAGAGAAACCAATTCGTTAAGGATTAAGACATGATTCCAATCAATACCAAAAAGAACTTAAAGGAAAAGAGAAACCAATTCCTTAAGGATTAAGACTTGATTCCAATCAATACAAAAGAACTTAAAGGACAAAGAGAAACCAATTCCTTAAGGATTAAGACTTGATTCCAATCAATACCAAAAGAACTTAAAAGACAAAGAGAAACCAATTCCTTAAGGATTAAGACTTGATTCCAATCAATTACCAAAAAGAACTTAGAGGAAAAGAGAAACCAATTCCTTAAGGATTAAGACTTGATTGATTCCAATCAAAAAGAACTTAAAGACAAAGAGAAACCAATTCCTTAAGGATTAAGACTTGATTCCAATCAATACAAAAAGAACTTAAAGGACAAAGAGAAACCAATTCATTAAGGATTAAGACTTGATTCCAATCAATACCAAAAGAACTTAAAGGACAAAGAGAAACCAATTCCTTAAGGATTAAGACTTGATTCCAATCAATTACAAAAAGAACTTAAAGGACAAAGAGAAACCAATTCCTTAAGGATTAAGACTTGATTCCAATCAATACCAAAAGAACTTAAAAGACAAAGAGAAACCAATTCCTTAAGGATTAAGACTTGATTCCAATCAATACCAAAAGAACTTAAAGAAAAAGAGAAACCAATTCCTTAAGGATTAAGACTTGATTCCAATCAATACCAAAAGAACTTAAAGGACAAAGAGAAACCAATTCATTAAGGATTAAGACTTGATTCCAATCAATACCAAAAGAACTTAAAGAAGAAAGAGAAACCAATTGCTTAACGACGAAGACTTGATTCCAATCAATTACCAAAAGAACTTAAAGGACAAAGAGAAAGCAATTCCTTAAGGATTAAGACTGGATTCCAATCAATGGCAAAAAGAACTTAAAAAAAAGAGAAACCAATTCATTAAGGATTAAGACTTGATTCCAATCAATACCAAAAAGAACTTAGAGGAAAAGAAAAACCAATTGCTTAAGGATAAAGACTTGATTCCAATCAATTACCAAAAGAACTTAAAGGACAAAGAGAATCCAATCCCTCAAGGATTAAGACTTGATTCCAATCAATACCAAAAGAACTTAAGAGACAAGAGAAACCAATTCATTAAGGATTAAGACTTGATTCCAATCAATACCAAAAGAACTTAAGGAAAAAGAGAAACCAATTCCAAGGATTAAGACTTGATTCCAATCAATGGCCAAAACAACTTAAAGACAAAGAGAAACCAATTCAATAAGGATTAAGACTTGATTCCAATCAATACCAAAAGAACTTAGAGGAAAGAGAAACCAATTCCTTAAGGATTAAGACTTGATTCCAATCAATACCAAAAAGAACTTAAAGAAAGAGAAACCAATTCCTCAAGGATTAAGACTTGATTCCAATCAATGGCAAAAAGAACTTAAAAACAAGAGAAACCAATTCATTAAGGATTAAGACTTGATTCCAATCAATACCAAAAGAACTTAGAGGAAAGAGAAACCAATTCCTTAAGGATTAAGACTTGATTCCAATCAATTACCAAAAGAACTTAGAGTACATAGAGAAACCAATTCCTCAAGGATTAAGACTTGATTCCAATCAATGGCAAAAAGAACTTAAAAGACAAAGAGAAACCAATTCATTAAGGATTAAGACTTGATTCCAATCAATACCAAAAAGAACTTAGAGGAAAAGAGAAACCAATTCCTTAGGATTAAGACTTGATTCCAATCAATACCAAAAGAACTTAAAGGACAAAGAGAAACCAATTCCTTAAGGATTAAGACTTGATTCCAATCAATGGCAAAAAGAACTTAAAGGACAAAGAGAAACCAATTCATTAGGATTAAGACTTGATTCCAATCAATACCAAAAGAACTTAAAGAAAAGAGAAACCAATTCCTTAAGGATTAAGACTTGATTCCAATCAATGGCCAAAAGAACTTAAAGGAAAGAGAAACCAATTCCTTAAGGATTAAGACTTGATTCCAATCAATACCAAAAAGAACTTAGAGGAAAAGAGAAACCAATTCTTAAGGATTAAGACTTGATTCCAATCAATTAAAAGAACTTAAAGACAAAGAGAAACCAATTCCTCAAGGATTAAGACTTGATTCCAATCAATGGCAAAAAGAACTTAAAGACAAGAGAAACCAATTCATTAAGGATTAAGACTTGATTCCAATCAATACCAAAAGAACTTAAAGGACAAAGAGAAACCAATTCCTTAAGGATTAAGACTTGATTCCAATCAATACAAAAAGAACTTAAAGGACAAGAGAAACCAATTCATTAAGGATTAAGACTTGATTCCAATCAATACCAAAAGAACTTAAAGAAAAAGAGAAACCAATTCCTTAAGGATTAAGACTTGATTCCAATCAATTAAAAAGAACTTAAAGACAAAGAGAAACCAATTCCTTAAGGATTAAGACTTGATTCCAATCAATGGCAAAAAGAACTTAAAGACAAAGAGAAACCAATTCATCGAGGATTAAGACTTGATTCCAATCAATACCAAAAAGAACCTAGAGGAAAAAAGAAACCAATTCCTTAAGGATTAAGACTTGATTCCAATCAATTACCAAAAGAACTTAAAGGACAAAGAGAAACCAATTCCTTAAGGATTAAGACTTGATTCCAATCAATGGCAAAAAGAACTTAAAGACAAAGAGAAACCAATTCCTTAAGGATTAAGACTTGATTCCAATCAATACCAAAAGAACTTAGAGGAAAGAGAAACCAATTCCTTAAGGATTAAGACTTGATTCCAATCAATTACAAAAGAACTTAAAGGACAAAGAGAAACCAATTCATTAAGGATTAAGACTTGATTCCAATCAATACCAAAAAAGAACTTAAAGGAAAAGAGAAACCAATTCCTTAAGGATTAAGACTTGATTCCAATCAATTACCAAAAGAACTTAAAGGACAAAGAGAAACCAATTCCTTAAGGATTAAGACTTGATTCCAATCAATGGCAAAAAGAACTTAAAAAACAAGAGAAACCAATTCATTAAGGATTAAGACTTGATTCCAATCAATACCAAAAGAACCTAAAGGAAAAGAGAAACCAATTCCTTAAGGATTAAGACTTGATTCCAATCAATTACCAAAAGAACTTAAAGGACAAAGAGAAACCAATTCCTCAAGGATTAAGACTTGATTCCAATCAATGGCAAAAAGAACTAAAAGACAAGAGAAACCAATTCATTAAGGATTAAGACTTGATTCCAATCAATACCAAAAGAACTAAAGAAAAAGAGAAACCAATTCCTTAAGGATTAAGACTTGATTCCAATCAATACCAAAAGAACTTAAAGGACAAAGAGAAACCAATTCCTTAAGGATTAAGACTTGATTCCAATCAATACCAAAAGAACTTAAAGAAAAGAGAAACCAATTCCTTAAGGATTAAGACTTGATTCCAATCAATGGCCAAAAGAACTTAAGGAAAAAGAGAAACCAATTCTTAAGGATTAAGACTTGATTCCAATCAATGGCAAAAAGAACTTAAAGACAAAGAGAAACCAATTCATTAAGGATTAAGACTTGATTCCAATCAATACCAAAAGAACTTAAAGGAAAGAGAAACCAATTCCTTAAGGATTAAGACTTGATTCCAATCAATTACCAAAAGAACTTAAAGGACAAAGAGAAACCAATTCATTCAAGGATTAAGACTTGATTCCAATCAATGGCAAAAAGAACTTAAAGACAAAGAGAAACCAATTCATTAAGGATTAAGACTTGATTCCAATCAATACCAAAAAGAACTTAAAGAAAAGAGAAACCAATTCCTTAAGGATTAAGACTTGATTCCAATCAATACCAAAAGAACTTAAAGACAAAGAGAAACCAATTCCTTAAGGATTAAGACTTGATTCCAATCAATTACAAAAAGAACTTAAAGACAAAGAGAAACCAATTCCTTAAGGATTAAGACTTGATTCCAATCAATACCAAAAGAACTTAAAGAAAAGAGAAACCAATTCATTATGGATTAAGACTTGATTCCAATCAATACCAAAAGAACTTAAAGGAAAAGAGAAACCAATTCCTTATTAGGATTAAGACTTGATTCCAATCAATACAAAAAGAACTTAAAGGAAAAGAGAAACCAATTCCTTAAGGATTAAGACTTGATTCCAATCAATACCAAAAGAACTTAAAGAAAAAGAGAAACCAATTCCTTAAGGATTAAGACTTACTTCCAATCAATTACCAAAAGAACTTAAAGGACAAAGAGAAACCAATTCCTTTTGGAATAACACTTGATTCCAATCAATGGCAAAAAGAACTTAAAAGACAAAGAGAAACCAATTCCTTAAGGATTAAGACTTGATTCCAATCAATACCAAAAAGAACTTAAAGGAAAAGAGAAACCAATTCCTTAAGGATTAAGACTTGATTCCAATCAATGGCCAAATGAACTTAAAGAATAAAGAGAAAGCAATTCCTTAAGCATTAAGACTTGATTCCAATCAATGACAAAAAGAACTTAAAAGACAAAGAGAAACCAATTCATTAAGGATTAAGACTTAATTCCAATCAATACCAAAAAGAAGCTAAAGAAAAAGAGAAACCAATTCCTTAAGGATTAAGACTTGATTCCAATCGATGGCGAAAAGAACTTAAAGGACAAAGAGACACCAATTCCTTAAGGATTAAGACTTGATTCCAATCAATACCAAAAGAACTTAAAGGACAAAGAGAAACCAATTCCTAAGGATTAAGACTTGATTCCAATCAATACCAAAAAGAACTTAAAGGAAAAAGGGAAACCAATTCTTTAAGGACTAAGACTTGATTTCAATCAATGGCAAAAAGAACTTAAAAGACAAAGAGAAACCAATTCATTCTGGATAAAGACTTGATTCCAATCAATACCAAAAAGAACTTAGAGGAAAAGAGAAACCAATTCCTAAGGATTAAGACTTGATTCCAATCAATTACCAAAAGAACTTAAAGGACAAAGAGAAACCAATTCCTTAAGGATTAAGACTTGATTCCAATCAATGGCAAAAAGAACTTAAAGGACAAAGAGAAACCAATTCATTAAGGATTAAGACTTGATTCCAATCAATTACCAAAAAGAACTTAGAGGAAAAGAGAAACCAATTCCTTAAGGATTAAGACTTGATTCCAATCAATGGCAAAAGAACTAAAAGGACAAAGAGAAACCAATTCCTCAAGGATTAAGACCTGATTCCAATCAATACCCAAAAGAACCTAGAGGAAAAAGAGAAACCAATTCATTATGGATTAAGACTTGATTCTAATCAATACAAAAAGAACGTAGAGGTAAAAGAGAAACCAATTCCTTAAGGATTAAGACTTGATTCCAATCAATGGCAAAAAGAACTTAAAAGACAAAGAGAAACCAATTCATTAAGGATTAAGACTTGATTCCAATCAATACCAAAAAGAACTTAAAGGAAAAGAGAAACCAATTCCTTAAGGATTAAGACTTGATTCCAATCAATTACCAAAAGAACTTAAAGGACAAAGAGAAACCAATTCCTTAAGGATTAAGACTTGATTCCAATCAATACCAAAAGAACTTAAAGGACAAAGAGAAACCAATTCATTAAGGATTAAGACTTGATTCCAATCAATTCCAAAAAGAACTTAAGAAAAAGAGAAACCAATTCCTTAAGGATTAAGACTTGATTCCAATCAATACCAAAAGAACTTAAAGAACAAGAGAAACCAATTCCTTAAGGATTAAGACTTGATTCCAATCAATACCAAAAGAACTTAAAGAAAAAGAGAAACCAATTCCTAAGGATTAAGACTTGATTCCAATCAATTACCAAAAGAACTTAAAGGACAAAGAGAAACCAATTCCTTAAGGATTAAGACTTGATTCCAATCAATGGCAAAAAGAACTTAAAGGAAAAAGAGAAACCAATTCCAAGGATTAAGACTTGATTCCAATCAATACCAAAAAGAACTTAAAGGAAAAAGAGAAACCAATTCATTAAGGATTAAGACTTGATTCCAATCAATTACAAAAAGAACTTAAAGGACAAGAGAAACCAATTCTTAAGGATTAAGACTTGATTCCAATCAATGGCAAAAAGAACTAAAAGACAAAGAGAAACCAATTCATTAAGGATTAAGACTTGATTCCAATCAATTACCAAAGAACTTAAAGACAAAGAGAAACCAATTCCTTAAGGATTAAGACTTGATTCCAATCAATGGCAAAAAGAACTTAAAGAACAAGAGAAACCAATTCATTAAGGATTAAGACTTGATTCCAATCAATACCAAAAAGAACTTAAAGGACAAAGAGAAACCAATTCCTTAAGGATTAAGACTTGATTCCAATCAATTACCAAAAGAACTTAAAGGACAAAGAGAAACCAATTCCTTAAGGATTAAGACTTGATTCCAATCAATGGCAAAAAGAACTTAAAAGACAAAAGAGAAACCAATTCATTAAGGATTAAGACTTGATTCCAATCAATACCAAAAGAACTTAAAGGAAAGAGAAACCAATTCCTTAAGGATTAAGACTTGATTCCAATCAACCAAAAGAACTTAAAGACAAAGAGAAACCAATTCCTTAAGGATTAAGACTTGATTCCAATCAATGGCAAAAAGAACTTAAAGGACAAGAGAAACCAATTCATTAAGGATTAAGACTTGATTCCAATCAATACCAAAAAGAACTTAAAGAAAAGAGAAACCAATTCATTAAGGATTAAGACTTGATTCCAATCAATTACAAAAAGAACTTAAAGACAAGAGAAACCAATTCCTTAAGGATTAAGACTTGATTCCAATCA
Organism: Pterocarpus macrocarpus; assembly: GCA_031439585.1. Taxonomy (NCBI): domain Eukaryota; kingdom Viridiplantae; phylum Streptophyta; class Magnoliopsida; order Fabales; family Fabaceae; genus Pterocarpus; species Pterocarpus macrocarpus. The sequence continues at coordinate 25,497 of JAVHNN010000043.1, forward strand.
ATGGCAAAAAGAACTAGAAAAACAAAGAGAAACCAATTCATTAAGGATTAAGACTTGATTCCAATCAATTACCAAAAGAACTTAAAGGAAAAAGAGAAACCAATTCCTTAAGGATTAAGACTTGATTCCAATCAATTACAAAAAGAACTTAAAAGACAAAGAGAAACCAATTCCTAAGGATTAAGACTTGATTCCAATCAATACCAAAAGAACTTAAAGGACAAAGAGAAACCAATTCCTTAAGGATTAAGACTTGATTCCAATCAATACCAAAAGAACTTAAAGGACAAAGAGAAACCAATTCCTTAAGGATTAAGACTTGATTCCAATCAATGGCAAAAAGAACTTAAAGGACAAGAGAAACCAATTTCTTAGGATTAAGACTTGATTCCAATCAATTACCAAAAGAACTTAGGAAAAAGAGAAACCAATTCCTTAGGATTAAGACTTGATTCCAATCAATTACAAAAAGAACTTAAAGAAAAGAGAAACCAATTCATTAAGGATTAAGACTTGATTCCAATCAATACCAAAAAGAACTTAGAGGAAAAGAGAAACCAATTCCTTAAGGATTAAGACTTGATTCCAATCAATTACCAAAAGAACTAAAGGACAAAAGAGAAACCAATTCCTCAAGGATTAAGACTTGATTCCAATCAATGGCAAAAGAACTTAAAGACAAAGAGAAACCAATTCCTTAAGGATTAAGACTTGATTCCAATCAATACCAAAAAGAACTTAAAGACAAAGAGAAACCAATTCATTAAGGATTAAGACTTGATTCCAATCAATACCAAAAGAACTTAAAGGAAAAGAGAAACCAATTCCTTAAGGATTAAGACTTGATTCCAATCAATTACAAAAAGAACTTAAAGGACAAAGAGAAACCAATTCCTCAAGGATTAAGACTTGATTCCAATCAATGGCAAAAAGAACTTAAAAGACAAAGAGAAACCAATTCATTAAGGATTAAGACTTGTTTCCAATCAATGGCCGAAAGAACTTAAAGGACAAAGAGAAACCAATTCCTTAAGGATTAAGACTTAGTTCCAATCAATTACCAAAAGAACTTAAAGGAAAAGAGAAACCAATTCCATTAAGGATTAAGACTTGATTCCAATCAATACCAAAAGAACTTAAAGAACAAAGAGAAACCAATTCCTTAAGGATTAAGACTAGCTTCCATTCAATCTCCAAAAGAACTTAAAGGACAATGACAAACCAATTCCTCAAGGATTAAGACTTGATTCCAATCAATGGCAAAAAGAACTTAAAAAAAAGAGAAACCAATTCATTAAGGATTAAGACTTGATTCCAATCAATACCAAAAGAACTTAAAGGACAAAGAGAAACCAATTCCTTAAGGATTAAGACTTGATTCCAATCAATTACCAAAAGAACTTAAAGGACAAGAGAAACCAATTCCTTAAGGATTAAGACTTGATTCCAATCAATGGCAAAAAGAACTTAAAGACAAAGAGAAACCAATTCCTTAAGATTAAGACTTGATCCAATCAAGAACTTAAAGAAAAAGAGAAACCAATTCCTTAAGGATTAAGACTTGATTCCAATCAATTACAAAAGAACTTAAAAACAAAGAGAAACCAATTCCTTAAGGATTAAGACTTGATTCCAATCAATACCAAAAGAACTTAAAGGACAAAGAGAAACCAATTCCTTAAGGATTAAGACTTGATTCCAATCAATTACCAAAAGAACTTAAAGGACAAAGAGAAACCAATTCTTAAGGATTAAGACTTGATTCCAATCAATGGCAAAAGAACTTAAAAGACAAGAGAAACCAATTCATTAAGGATTAAGACTTGATTCCAATCAATACCAAAAGAACTTAAGGAAAAGAGAAACCAATTCCTAAGGATTAAGACTTGATTCCAATCAATTACCAAAAGAACTTAAAGGACAAAGAGAAACCAATTCCTTAAGGATTAAGACTTGATTCCAATCAATGGCAAAAAGAACTTAAAGGACACAAGAGAAACCAATTCATTAAGGATTAAGACTTGATTCCAATCAATTACCAAAAGAACTTAGAGAAAAAGAGAAACCAATTCCTTAAGGATTAAGACTTGATTCCAATCAATGGCAAAAAGAACTTAAAGAAAAAGAGAAACCAATTCATTAAGGATTAAGACTTGATTCCAATCAATACCAAAAAGAACTAAAGACAAAGAGAAACCAATTCTTAAGGATTAAGACTTGATTCCAATCAATACCAAAAGAACTTAAAGGACAAAGAGAAACCAATTCCTCAAGGATTAAGTCTTGATTCCAATCAATGGCAAAAAGAACATCAAAGACAAAGAGAAACCAATTCATTAAGGATTAAGACTTGCTTCCAATCAATTGCAAAAGAACTAGAGAAAAGAGAAACCAATTCCTTAAGGATTAAGACTTATTCCAATCAATTACCAAAAGAACTTAAAGGACAAAGAGAAACCAATTCCTTAAGGATTAAGACTTGATTCCAATCAATGGCAAAAAGAACTTAAAGGACAAGAGAAACCAATTCATTAAGGATTAAGACTTGATTCCAATCAATACCAAAAAGAACTTAAGAAAAAGAGAAACCAATTCCTTAAGGATTAAGACTTGATTCCAATCAATACCAAAAGAACTTAAAGAAAAGAGAAACCAATTCCTTAAGGATTAAGACTTGATTCCAATCAATACCAAAGAAACTTAAAGGACAAAGAGAAACCAATTCCTAAGGATTAAGACTTGATTCCAATCAATTACCAAAAGAACTTAAAGGACAAAGAGAAACCAATTCCTTAAGGATTAAGACTTGATTCCAATCAATGGCAAAAAGAACTTAAAGACAAAGAGAAACCAATTCCTTAAGGATTAAGACTTGATTCCAATCAATACCAAAAAGAACTAGAGGAAAAAGAGAAACCAATTCCTAAGGATTAAGACTTGATTCCAATCAATTACCAAAAGAACTTAAAGGACAAAGAGAAACCAATTCCTTAAGGATTAAGACTTGATTCCAATCAATGGCAAAAGAACTTAAAAGACAAAGAGAAACCAATTCATTAAGGATTAAGACTTGATTTCAATCAATTACCAAAAAGAACTTAGAGGAAAAAGAGAAACCAATTCCTTAAGGATTAAGACTTGATTCCAATCAATGGCAAAAAGAACTTAAAGAAAAGAGAAACCAATTCATTAAGGATTAAGACTTGATTCCAATCAATAAAAAGAACTTAGAGGAAAAGAGAAAACCAATTCCTTAAGGATTAAGACTTGATTCCAATCAATTACCAAAAGAACTTAAAGGACAATGAAAAGCCAATTCCTTAAGGATTAAGACTTGATTCCAATCAATGGCAAAAAGAACTTAAAAGACAAAGAGAAACCAATTCATTAAGGATTAAGACTTGATTCCAATCAATACCAAAAGAACTTAGAGGAAAAAGAGAAACCAATTCCTTAAGGATTAAGACTTGATTCCAATCAATACCAAAAGAACTTAGGACAAAAGAGAAACCAATTCTCAAGGATTAAGACTTGATTCCAATCAATGGCAAAAAGAACTTAAAAGACAAGAGAAACCAATTCATTAAGGATTAAGACTTGATTCCAATCAATACCAAAAGAACCTAGAGGAAAAGAGAAACCAATTCCTTAAGGATTAAGACTTGATTCCAATCAATTACCAAAAGAACTTAAGAGACAAAGAGAAACCAATTCATTAAGGATTAAGACTTGATTCCAATCAATACCAAAAGAACCTTAAAGAAAAGAGAAACCAATTCATTAAGGATTAAGACTTGATTCCAATCAATACCAAAAGAACTTAAAGGAAAAAGAGAAACCAATTCCTTAAGGATTAAGACTTGATTCCAATCAATGGCAAAAGAACTTAAAGAGAAACCAATCCATTATGGATTAAGACTTGATTCCAATCAACCAAAAAGAACTTAAAGGAAAAAGAGAAACCAATTCCTAAGGATTAAGACTTGATTCCAATCAATTACCAAAAGAACTTAAAGGACAAAGAGAAACCAATTCCTCAAGGATTAAGACTTGATTTCCAATCAATGGCAAAAAAGAACTTAAAAACAGAGAAACCAATTCATTAGGATTTAAGACTTGATTCCAATCAATACAAAAGAACTTAAAGGAAAAAGAGAAACCAATTCCTAAGGATTAAGACTTGATTCCAATCAATACAAAAAGAACTTAAAGGACAAAGAGAAACCAATTCCTTAGGATTAAGACTTGATTCCAATCAATACAAAAAGAACTTAAAGGACAAAGAGAAACCAATTCCTTAAGGATTAAGACTTGATTCCAATCAATTACCAAAAGAACTTAAAGGAAAAGAGAAACCAATTCCTTAGGATTAAGACTTGATTCCAATCAATGGCAAAAGAACTTAAAGACAAAGAGAAACCAATTCATTATGGATTAAGACTTGATTCCAATCAATACCAAAAAGAACTTAAAGAAAAAAGAGAAACAAATTCATTACGGATTAAGACTTGATTTCAATTGATGGCCAAAAGAAGTTAAAGGACAAAAAGAGAAACCAATTCCTTAAGGATTAAGACTTGATTCCAATCAATGGCAAAAGAACTTAAAAGACAAAGAGAAACCAATTCATTAGGATTAAGACTTGATTCCAATCAATTACCAAAAGAACTTAGAGAAAAGAGAAACCAATTCCTTAAGGATTAAGACTTGATTCCAATCAATACCAAAAGAACTTAAAGGACAAAGAGAAACCAATTCCTCAAGGATTAAGACTTGATTCCAATCAATACCAAAAGAACTTAAAGAAAAAGAAACCAATTCCTAAGGATTAAGACTTGATTCCAATCAATTACCAAAAGAACTTAAAGACAAAGAGAAACCAATTCCTTAAGGATTAAGACTTGATTCCAATCAATTACAAAAAGAACTTAAAGACAAAGAGAAACCAATTCCTCAAGGATTAAGACTTGATTCCAATCAATACCAAAAAGAACTTAAAGAAAAAGAGAAACCAATTCCATTAAGATTAAGACTTGATTCCAATCAATTACCAAAAGAACTTAAAGGACAAGAGAAACCAATTCTTAAGGATTAAGACTTGATTCCAATCAATGGCACCAAAAGAACTTAAAAGACAAAGAGAAACCAATTCATTAAGGATTAAGACTTGATTCCAATCAATACCAAAAGAACCTAGAGGAAAAAGAGAAACCAATTCCTAAGACTTGATTCAAAGACTCCAAAAGAACTTAAAGAAAGAGAAACCAATTCCTCAAGGATTAAGACTTGATACCAATCAATGGCAATAAGAACTTAAATTGCAAAGAGAAACCAATTCATTAAGAATTAAGACTTGCTTACAATCAATTACAAAAAGAATTTAAAGGACAAAAAGAAACCAATTCATTAAGGATTAAGACCTGTTTCCAATCAATCTCCAGAGGAACTTAAAGGTCAAAGAGAAACCAATTCCTTAAGGATTAAGACTTGCTTTCAATCAATGCAAAAAGAACTTAAAAGACAAAGAGAAACCAATTCCTAAGGATTAAGACTTGATTCCAATCAATACCAAAAAGAACTTAAAGGACAAAGAGAAACCAATTCCTAAGGATTAAGACTTGATTCCAATCAATGGCCAAAAGAACTTAAGGACAAGAGAAACCAATTCCTCAAGGATTAAGACTTGATTCCAATCAATGGCAAAAAGAACTTAAAAGACAAAGAGAAACCAATTCATTAGGATTAAGACTTGATTCCAATCAATTACCAAAAGAACTTAAAGGAAAAGAGAAACCAATTCCTCAAGGATTAAGACTTGATTCCAATCAATGGCAAAAAGAACTTAAAAACAAGAGAAACCAATTCATTAAGGATTAAGACTTGATTCCAATCAATACCAAAAGAACTTAGAGGAAGAGAAACCAATTCTTAAGGATTAAGACTTGATTCCAATCAATTACCAAAAGAACTTAAAGGACAAAGAGAAACCAATTCCTTAAGGATTAAGACTTGATTCCAATCAATGGCAAAAGAACTTAAAAGACAAAGAGAAACCAATTCATTAAGGATTAAGACTTTGATTCCAATCAATACCAAAAAAGAACTTAGAGGAAAAAAGAGAAACCAATTCCTAAGGATTAAGACTTGATTCCAATCAATTCCAAAAGAACTTAAAGGACAAAGAGAAACCAATTCCTTAAGGATTAAGACTTGATTCCAATCAATGGCAAAAAGAACTTAAAGACAAAGAGAAACCAATTCCTTAAGGATTAAGACTTTGATTCCAATCAATTACCAAAGAACTTAAAGAAAAAGAGAAACCAATTCCTTAAGGATTAAGACTTGATTCCAATCAATGGCAAAAGAACTTAAAACAAAGAGAAACCAATTCCATTAAGGATTAAGACTTGATTCCAATCAATACCAAAAAGAACCTAAAGGAAAAAGGGAACCCAATTCCTTAAGGACTAAGACTTGCTTCCAATCAATGGCAAAAAGAACTTAAAAGACAAAGAGAAACCAATTGATTATGGATTAGGACTTGATTCCAATCAATGGCAAAAAGAACTTAAAAGACAAAGAGAAACCAATTGATTATGGATTAAGACTTGATTCCAATCAATACCAAAAAGAACTTAGAGGAAAAGAGAAACCAATTCCTTAAGGATTAAGACTTGATTCCAATCAATTACCAAAAGAACTTAAAGGACAAAAGAGAAACCAATTCCTTAAGGATTAAGACTTGATTCCAATCAATGGCAAAAAGAACTTAAAGAAAAGAGAAACCCAATTCATTAAGGATTAAGACTTGATTCCAATCAATACCAAAAGAACTTAGAGAAAGAGAAACCAATTCCTCAGGATTAAGACTTTGATTCCAATCAATGGCAAAAAGAACTTAAAGGACAAAGAGAAACCAATTCATTAAGGATTAAGACTTTGATTTCCAATCAATACAAAAAGAACTTAGAGGAAAAAGAGAAACCAATTCCTTAAGGATTAAGACTTGATTCCAATCAATTACCAAAGAACTTAAAGGACAAAGAGAAACCAATTCCTCAAGGATTAAGACTTGATTCCAATCAATGGCAAAAAGAACTTAAAGACAAAAGAGAAACCAATTCATTAAGGATTAAGACTTGATTCCAATCAATACCAAAAAGAACTTAAAGGAAAAGAGAAACCAATTCCTAAGGATTAAGACTTGATTCCAATCAATTACCAAAAGAACTTAAAGGACAAAGAGAAACCAATTCATTAAGGATTAAGACTTTGATTCCAATCAATGGCAAAAGAACTTAAAGACAGAGAAACCAATTCATTAAGGATTAAGACTTGATTCCAATCAATACCAAAAGAACTTAAAGACAAAGAGAAACCAAATTCCTTAAGGATTAAGGCTTGATTCCAATCAATACCAAAAAGAACTTAAAGAACAAAGAGAAACCAATCCATCAAGGATTAAGACTTGCTTCCAATCAATACCAAAAAGAACTTAAAGGGCAAAGAGAAACCAATTCTTAAGGATTAAGACTTGATTCCAATCAATTACCAAAAGAACTTAAAGGACAAAGAGAAACCAATTCCTCAAGGATTAAGACTTGATTCCAATCAATGGCAAAAAGAACTTAAAGACAAAGAGAAACCAATTCATTAAGGATTAAGACTTGATTCCAATCAATACCAAAAAGAACTTAGAGGAAAAGAGAAACCAATTCTTAGGATTAAGACTTGATTCCAATCAATTACCAAAAGAACTTAAGGACAAGAGAAACCAATTCCTTAAGGATTAAGACTTGATTCCAATCAATGGCAAAAAGAACTTAAAAAGACAAGAGAAACCAATTCATTAAGGATTAAGACTTGATTCCAATCAATACCAAAAGAACTTAGAGAAAAAGAGAAACCAAATTCCTTAGGATTAAGACTTGATTCCAATCAATGCAAAAGAACTTAAAGAACAAAGAGAAACCAATTCATTAAGGATTAAGACTTGATTCCAATCAATACCAAAAAGAACTTAAAGGAAAGAGAAAACCAATTCCTTAAGGATTAAGACTTGATTCCAATCAATTACCAAAAGAACTTAAAGGACAAAGAGAAACCAATTCCTCAAGGATTAAGACTTGATTCCAATCAATGGCAAAAGAACTTAAAAGACAAGAGAAACCAATTCATTAAGATTAAGACTTGATTCCAATCAATACCAAAAGAACTTAAAGGAAAAAGAGAAACCAATTCCTTAAGGATTAAGACTTGATTCCAATCAATTACCAAAAGAACTTAAAGGACAAAGAGAAACCAATTCTTAAGGATTAAGACTTGATTCCAATCAATGGCAAAAAGAACTTAAAAGACAAAGAGAAACCAATTCATTAAGGATTAAGACTTGATTCCAATCAATACCAAAAAAGAACTTAGAGAAAAAGAGAAACCAATTCCTTAAGGATTAAGACTTGATTCCAATCAATGGCAAAAGAACTTAAAGAAAAGAGAAACCAATTCATTAAGGATTAAGACTTGATTCCAATCAATACCAAAAAGAACTTAGAGGAAAAGAGAAACCAATTCCTTAAGGATTAAGACTTGATTCCAATCAATTACCAAAAGAACTTAAAGGAAGAGAAACCAATTCCTTAAGGATTAAGACTTTGATTCCAATCAATACCAAAAGAACTTAAAAGACAAAGAGAAATCAATTCGTTGTGGATTAAGACTTGATTCCAATCAATACCAAAAAGAACTTAAAGGAAAAAGAGAAACCAATTCATTAATGATTAAGACATGTTTCCAATCAATCGCCGAAAGAACTTAAAGGACAAAGAGAAACCAATTCCTTAAGGATTAAACACTTGATTCCAATCAATGGCAAAAAGAACTTAAAAGACAAAGAGAAACCAATTCCTTAAGGATTAAGACTTGCTTCCAATCAATGGCCTAATGAACTTAAAGAAAAGAGAAACCAATTCCTTAAGACTTGATTATCAATCAAAAAGAACTTAAAGAAAAGAGAAACCAATTCCTCAAGGATTAAGACTTGATTCCAATCAATACCAAAAGAACTTAAAGGAAAAGAGAAACCAATTCCTTAAGGATTAAGACTTGATTCCAATCAATTACCAAAAGAACTTAAAAAAAGAGAAACCAATTCATTAAGGATTAAGACTTGATTCAATCAATGGCAAAAGAACTTAAGGACAAAGAGAAACCAATTCCTTAAGGATTAAGACTTGATTCCAATCAATACCAAAAGAACTTAAAAGACAAAAGAGAAACCAATTCCTTAAGGATTAAGACTTGATTCCAATCAATACCAAAAAGAACTTAAGGAAAAAGAGAAACCAATTCATTAAGGATTAAGACTTGATTCCAATCAATTACAAAAAGAACTTAAAGGACAAAGAGAAACCAATTCATTAAGGATTAAGACTTGATTCCAATCAATGGCAAAAAGAACTTAAAAGACAAGAGAAACCAAATTCCTCAAGATTAAGACTTGATTCCAATCAATTACCAAAAAGAACTTAAAGACAAAGAGAAACCAATTCCTTAAGGATTAAGACTTGATTCCAATCAATGGCAAAAGAACTTAAAGAACAAGAGAAACCAATTCATTAAGGATTAAGACTTGATTCCAATCAATACCAAAAAGAACTTAAAGGAAAAAGAGAAACCAATTCCTTAAGGATTAAGACTTGATTCCAATCAATTACCAAAAGAACTTAAAGGACAAAGAGAAACCAATTCCTTAAGGATTAAGACTTGATTCCAATCAATGGCAAAAGAACTTAAAGGACAAAGAGAAACCAATTCATTAAGGATTAAGACTTGATTCCAATCAATACCAAAAAAGAACTTAGAGGAAAGAGAAACCAATTCCTTAAGGATTAAGACTTGATTCCAATCAATTACCAAAAGAACTTAAAGACAAAAGAGAAACCAATTCATTAAGGATTAAGACTTGATTCAATCAATGGCAAAAAGAACTTAAAGGAAAAGAGAAACCAATTCATTAAGGATTAAGACTTGATTCCAATCAATTCCAAAAAAGAACCTTAAAGAAAAAGAGAAACCAATTCCTTAAGGATTAAGACTTGATTCCAATCAATGGCAAAAGAACTTAAACAACAAAGAGAAACCAATTCATTAAGGATTAAGACTTGATTCCAATCAAATACCAAAAGAACTTAAAGGAAAAAGAGAAACCAATTCTTAAGGATTAAGACTTGATTCCAATCAAATACCAAAAGAACTTAAAGGACAAAGAGAAACCAATTCTCAAGGATTAAGACTTGATTCCAATCAATGGCAAAAAAAGAACTTAAAGAACAAAGAGAAACCAATTCATCAACGATTAAGACTTGCTTCCAATCAATTCCAAAAAGTACCTAGAGAAAAAGAGAAACCAATTCCTTAAGGATTAAGACTTACTTCCAATCAATTACCAAAAAGAACTTAAAGGACAAAGAGAAACCAATTCCTTAAGGATTAAGACTTGATTCCAATCAATGGCAAAAGAACTTAAAAGACAAAGAGAAACCAATTCATTAAGATTAAGACTTGATTCCAATCAATTCCAAAAGAACTAAAGAAAAGAGAAACCAATTCCTTAAGGATTAAGACTTGATTCCAATCAATTACAAAAAGAACTTAAAGAACAAGAGAAACCAATTCATTAAGGATTAAGACTTGATTCCAATCAATACCAAAAGAACTTAAAGGAAAAGAGAAACCAATTCATTAGGATTAAGACTTGATTCCAATCAATTACCAAAAGAACTTAAAGGACAAAGAGAAACCAATTCCTTAAGGATTAAGACTTGATTCCAATCAATGGCAAAAGAACTTAAAGGACAAAGAGAAACCAATTCATTAAGGATTAAGACTTGATTCCAATCAATACCAAAAGAACTTAAAGGAAAAAGAGAAACCAATTCCTTAGGATTAAGACTTGATTCCAATCAATTACCAAAAGAACTTAAAGGACAAAGAGAAACCAATTCCTCAGGATTAAGACTTGATTTCCAATCAATTGGCAAAAGAACTTAAAAGACAAGAGAAACCAATTCATTAAGGATTAAGACTTGATTCCAATCAATTCAAAAGAACTTAAGAAAAGAGAAACCAATTCCTTAAGGATTAAGACTTGATTCCAATCAATACCAAAAAGAACTTAAAGGACAAAGAGAAACCAATTCATTAAGGATTAAGACTTGATTCCAATCAATACCAAAAAAGAACTTAGAGGAAAAAGAGAAACCAATTCCTTAAGGATTAAGACTTGATTCCAATCAATACCAAAAGAACTTAAAGGACAAAGAGAAACCAATTCCTCAAGGATTAAGACTTGATTCCAATCAATGGCAAAAAGAACTTAAAGACAAAAGAGAAACCAATTCAAGGATTAAGACTTGATTCCAATCAATACCAAAGAACTTAGAGGAAAAAGAGAAACCAATTCCTTAAGGATTAAGACTTGATTCCAATCAATTACCAAAGAACTTAAAGGACAAAAGAGAAACCAATTCCTCAAGGATTAAGACTTGATTCCAATCAATGGCAAAAAGAACTTAAAGACAAAGAGAAACCAATTCATTAAGGATTAAGACTTGATTCCAATCAATTCCAAAAGAACTTAGAGAAAAGAGAAACCAATTCCTTAAGGATTAAGACTTGATTCCAATCAATGGCAAAAAGAACTTAAAGGACAAGAGAAACCAATTCATTAAGGATTAAGACTTGATTCCAAATCAAATACCAAAAGAACTTAGAGGAAAAGAGAAACCAATTCCTTAAGGATTAAGACTTGATTCCAATCAATTACCAAAAGAACTTAAAGGACAAAGAGAAACCAATTCTTAAGGATTAAGACTTGATTCCAATCAATGGCAAAAGAACTTAAAGACAAAGAGAAACCAATTCATTAAGGATTAAGACTTGATTCCAATCAATACCAAAAAGAACTTAGAAGAAAAGAGAACCAATTCCTTAAGGATTAAGACTTGATTCCAATCAATTACCAAAAGAACTTAAGGACAAAGAGAAACCAATTCCTCAAGGATTTAAGACTTGATTCCAATCAATGGCAAAAGAACTTAAAGACAAAGAGAAACCAATTCATTAAGGATTAAGACTTGATTCCAATCAATACCAAAAGAACCTAGAGAAAAAGAGAAACCAATTCCTAAGGATTAAGACTTGATTCCAATCAATACCAAAAGAACTTAAAGAAAGAGAAACCAATTCATTAGGATTAAGACTTGATTCCAATCAATACCAAAAGAACTAAAGAAAAAGAGAAACCAATTCCTTATTAGGATTAAGACTTGATTCCAATCAATTACCAAAAGAACTTAAAGGAAAAGAGAAACCAATTCTTAAGGATTAAGACTTGATTCCAATCAATTAAAAAGAACTTAAAAGACAAAGAGAAACCAATTCATTAAGGGATTAAGACTTGATTCCAATCAATACAAAAAGAACTTAAAGGAAAGAGAAACCAATTCCTAAGGATTAAGACTTGATTCCAATCAATTACCAAAAGAACTTAAAGAAAAGAGAAACCAATTCCTCAAGGATTAAGACTTGATTCCAATCAATACCAAAAAGAACTTAAAGGACAAGAGAAACCAATTCATTAAGGATTAAGACTTGATTCCAATCAATGGCAAAAAGAACTTAAAGAAAAGAGAAACCAATTCCTTGGATTAAGACTTGATTCCAATCAAGAACTTAAAGAAAAAGAGAAACCAATTCTTAAGGATTAAGACTTGATTCCAATCAATACCCAAAGAACTTAAAACAAGAGAAACCAATTCATTAAGGATTTAAGACTTGATTCCAATCAATACCAAAAGAACTTAAAGGACAAAGAGAAACCAATTCATTAAGGATTAAGACTTGATTTCAATCAATTACCAAAAGAACTTAAAGGACAAAAGAGAAACCAATTCCTTAGGATTTAAGACTTGATTCCAATCAATGGCAAAAAGAACTTAAAAGACAAAGAGAAACCAATTCATTAAGGATTAAGACTTGATTCCAATCAATACCAAAGAACTAGAGGACAAAAGAGAAACCAATTCCTAAGGGATTTAAGACTTGATTCCAATCAATTACCAAAAAAAGAACTTAAAGGACAAAGAGAAACCAATTCCTTAAGGATTAAGACTTGATTCAATCAATGGCAAAAAGAACTAAAAGACAAAGAGAAACCAAATTCCTTAGGATTAAGACTTGATTCAATCAATTCCAAAAAAGAACTTAGAGAAAAGAGAAACCAAATTCATTAAGGATTAAGACTTGATTCCAATCAATACCAAAAGAACTTAAAGAAAAAGAGAAACCAATTCATTAAGGATTAAGACTTGATTCCAATCAATACCAAAAGAACTTAAAGACAAAGAGAAACCAATTCTTAAGGATTAAGACTTGATTCCAATCAATACCAAAGAACTTAAAGGACAAAGAGAAACCAATTCAAGGATTAAGACTTTGATTCCAATCAATGGCAAAAAAGAACTAAAAGAAAAAGAGAAAACCAATTCCTTAAGGATTAAGACTGATTCCAATCAATTAAAAGAACTTAAAGGACAAAGAGAAACCAATTCCTTAAGGATTAAGACTTGATTCCAATCAATGGCAAAAGAACTTAAAGGACAAAAGAGAAACCAATTCATTAAGGATTAAGACTTGATTCCAATCAATGGCAAAGAACTAAAGAAAAGAGAAACCAATTCATTAAGGATTAAGACTTGATTCCAATCAATTACCAAAAAAGAACTTAAAGAAAAGAGAAACAATTCTTAAGGATTAAGAGACTTGATTCCAATCAATGGCAAAAGAACTTAAAGACAAAGAGAAACCAATTCATTAAGGATTAAGACTTGATTCCAATCAATGGCAAAAAGAACTTAAGGAAAAAGAGAAACCAATTCCTTAAGGATTAAGACTTGATTCAATCAATACCAAAAAGAACTTAAAGGAAAAGAGAAACCAATTCCTCAAGGATTAAGACTTGATTTCCAATCAATGGCAAAAGAACTTAAAGACAAAGAGAAACCCAATTCATTAAGGATTAAGACTTGATTCCCAATCAATACCAAAAAGAACTTAAAGAAAAGAGAAACCAATTCCTTAAGGATTAAGACTTGATTCCAATCAATACCAAAAGAACTTAAAGGACAAAGAGAAACCAATTCTTAAGGATTTAAGACTTGATTCCCAATCAATGGCAAAAGAACTTAAAGGACAAGAGAAACCAATTCATTAAGGATTAAGACTTGATTCCAATCAATACCAAAAAGAACTTAAGAAAAGAGAAACCAATTCCTTAAGGATTAAGACTTGATTCCAATCAATTACAAAAAGAACTTAAAGAACAAGAGAAACCAATTCCTTAAGGATTAAGACTTGATTCCAATCAATGGCAAAAAGAACTTAAAGGAAAAAGAAACCAATTCCTTAAGGATTAAGACTTGATTCCAATCAATTACCAAAAGAACTTAAAGGACAAAGAGAAACCAATTCTTAAGGATTAAGACTTGATTCCAATCAATACAAAAAGAACTTAAAGGACAAAGAGAAACCAATTCCTTAAGGATTAAGACTTGATTCCAATCAATGGCAAAAAGAACTTAAAGGAAAAGAGAAACCAAATTCATTAAGGATTAAGACTTGATTCCAATCAATACCAAAAGAACTAAAGACAAAGAGAAACCAATTCCTTAAGGATTAAGACTTGATTCCAATCAATACAAAAAAGAACTTAAAAGACAAAGAGAAACCAATTCATTAAGATTAAGACTTTGATTTCCAATCAATTAAAAAAGAACTTAAAAGAAAAAGAGAAACCAATTCCTTAAGGATTAAGACTTGATTCCAATCAATGGCAAAGAACTTAAAGAAAAAGAGAAACCAATTTCCTTAAGGATTAAGAGACTTGATTCCAAATCAATGGCAAAAAGAACTAAAGGAAAAGAGAAACCAATTCCTAAGGATTAAGACTTGATTCCAATCAATACCAAAAGAACTTAAAGGACAAAGAGAAACCAATTCATTAAGGATTAAGACTTGATTCCAATCAATACCAAAAGAACTTAAAAGGAAAAGAGAACCAATTCATTAGGATTAAGACTTGATTCCAATCAATGGCAAAAAGAACTTAAAAGACAAAGAGAACCAATTCATTAAGGATTAAGACTTGATTCCAATCAATTACCAAAAGAACTTAAAGGAAAGAGAAACCAATTCCTTAGGATAAGACTTGATTCCAATCAATACCAAAAAGAACTTAAAGGACAAGAGAAACCAATTCCTTAAGGATTAAGACTTGATTCCAATCAATTACCAAAAGAACTTAGAAAGAGAAACCAATTTCCTTAAGATTAAGACTTGATTCCAATCAATGGCAAAAGAACTTAGAAAAGAAGAAACCAATTCCTTAAGGATTAAGACTTGATCCAATCAATACCAAAAGAACTTAAAGGAAAGAGAAACCAATTCTTAAGGGATTAAGACTTGATTCCAATCAATTACCAAAAGAACTTAAAGGACAAAGAGAAACCAATTCCTTAAGGATTAAGACTTGATTCCAATCAATGGCAAAAGAACTTAAAAAGACAAAACCAATTCCTTAAGGATTTAAGACTTGATTCCAATCAATACCAAAAGAACTTAAAGAAAAGAGAAACCAATTCCTTAAGGATTAAGACTTGATTCCAATCAATTACAAAAGAACTTAAAGGACAGAGAAACCAATTCATCAAGGATTAAAGACTTGATTCAATCAATGGCAAAAAGAACTTAAAAAGAGAGAAACCAATTCCTCAAGGATTAAGACTTGATTCCAATCAATACCAAAAAGAACTTAAAAGAAAAGAAAACCAATTCCTTAAGGATTAAGACTTGATTCCAATCAATTACAAAAGAACTTAAAAAAAAAGAAGAAACCAATTCCTTAAGGATTAAGACTTGATTCCAATCAATACCAAAAAGAACTAAAGGAAAGAGAAACCAATTCATTAAGGATTAAGACTTGATTCCAATCAATTACCAAAAGAACTTAAAGGACAAAGAGAAACCAATTCATTAAGGATTAAGACTTGATTCCAATCAATTACAAAAAGAACTAAAGACAAAGAGAAACCAATTCATTAAGGATTAAGACTTGATTCCAATCAATACCAAAAAGAACTTAGGAAAAAGAGAAACCAATTCATTAAGGATTAAGACTTGATTCCAATCAATTACCAAAAGAACTTAAAGACAAGAGAAACCAATTCATTAGGGATTAAGACTTGATTCCAATCAATACCAAAGAACTTAAAGACAAGAGAAACCAATTCCTTAAGGATTAAGACTTGATTCCAATCAATACCAAAAAGAACTTAAAGGAAAAGAGAAACCAATTCCTTAAGACTTGATTCCAATCCAAAAAGAACTTAAAGAAAAAGAGAAACCAATTCCTCAAGGATTAAGACTTGATTCCAATCAATGGCAAAAAAGAACTTAAAGAAAAAGAGAAACCAATTCCTTAAGGATTAAGACTTGATTCCAATCAATTACCAAAAGAACTTAAAGACAAAGAGAAACCAATTCCAAGGATTAAGACTTGATTCCAATCAATACCAAAAGAACTTAGAAGAAGAGAAACCAATTCCTTAAGGATTAAGACTTGATTCCAATCAATACCAAAAGAACTTAAAGACAAAAGAGAACCAATTCCTAAGGATTAAGACTTGATTCCAATCAATGGCAAAAGAACTTAAAGACAAAAGAGAAACCAATTCATTAAGGATTAAGACTTGATTCCAATCAATACAAAAAGAACTTAGAAGAAAAGAGAAACCAATTCTTAAGGATTAAGACTTGATTCCAATCAATACCAAAAGAACTTAAAGGACAAAGAGAAACCAATTCCTTAAGGATTAAGACTTGATTCCAATCAATTACAAAAAGAACTTAAAGGACAAAGAGAAACCAATTCCTTAAGGATTAAGACTTGATTCCAATCAATACAAAAAGAACCTAAAAGAAAAAGAGAAACCAATTCCTTAAGGATTAAGACTTGATTCCAATCAATACCAAAAGAACTTAAAGAAAAGAGAAACCAATTCCTTAAGGATTAAGACTTGATTCCAATCAATACCAAAAAGAACTTAAAGGAAAAGAGAAACCAATTCCTTAAGGATTAAGACTTGATTCCAATCAATTACCAAAAGAACTTAAAGGAAAAGAGAAACCAATTCCTTAAGGATTAAGACTTGATTCCAATCAATACCAAAAGAACTTAAAAGACAAAGAGAAACCAATTCCTTAGGATTAAGACTTGATTCCAATCAATACCAAAAAGAACTTAAAGGAAAAAGAGAAACCAATTCCTTAAGGATTAAGACTTGATTCCAATCAATTACCAAAAGAACTTAAAGGACAAAAGAGAAACCAATTCCTTAAGGATTAAGACTTGATTCCAATCAATACCAAAAGAACTTAAAGGACAAGAGAAACCAATTCCTTAAGGATTAAGACTTGATTCCAATCAATACCAAAAGAACTTAGACAAAGAGAAACCAATTCCTTAAGGATTAAGACTTGATTCCAATCAATACCAAAAGAACTTAAAGACAAAGAGAAACCAATTCATTAAGGATTAAGACTTGATTCCAATCAATACCAAAAAGAACTTAAAGGACAAGAGAAACCAATTCATTAAGGATTAAGACTTGATTCCAATCAATTACCAAAAGAACTTAAAGGACAAAGAGAAACCAATTCATTAAGGATTAAGACTTGATTCCAATCAATGGCAAAAGAACTTAAAGGACAAAGAGAAACCAATTCATTAAGGATTAAGACTTGATTCCAATCAATACCAAAAGAACTTAAGGAAAAAGAGAAACCAATTCCTTAAGGATTAAGACTTGATTCCAATCAATTACAAAAGAACTTAAAGGACAAAGAGAAACCAATTCATTAAGGATTAAGACTTGATTCCAATCAATACCAAAAGAACTTAAAGACAAGAGAAACCAATTCATTAAGGATTAAGACTTGATTCCAATCAATTACCAAAAGAACTTAAGGAAAAGAGAAACCAATTCCTTAAGGATTAAGACTTGATTCCAATCAATGGCAAAAGAACTTAAAGGACAAAGAGAAACCAATTCATTAAGGATTAAGACTTGATTCCAATCAATACCAAAAGAACTTAAAGGAAAAAGAGAAACCAATTCCTTAAGGATTAAGACTTGATTCCAATCAATTACCAAAAGAACTTAAAGGACAAAAGAGAAACCAATTCCTTAAGGATTAAGACTTGATTCCAATCAATGGCAAAAAGAACTTAAAGACAAAAGAGAAACCAATTCATTAAGGATTAAGACTTGATTCCAATCAATACCAAAAAGAACTTAAAGGAAAAAGAGAAACCAATTCCTTAAGGATTAAGACTTGATTCCAATCAATTACCAAAAGAACTTAAAGGACAAAGAGAAACCAATTCCTCAAGGATTAAGACTTGATTCCAATCAATGGCAAAAAGAACTTAAAGGACAAGAGAAACCAATTCATTATGGATTAAGACTTGATTCCAATCAATACCAAAAAGAACTTAAGAAAAAGAGAAACCAATTCCTTAAGGATTAAGACTTGATTCCAATCAATACCAAAAGAACTTAAACAAAGAGAAACCAATTCCTCAAGGATTAAGACTTGATTCCAATCAATACCAAAAAGAACTTAAAGGAAAGAGAAACCAATTCATTAAGGATTAAGACTTGATTCCAATCAATACCAAAAGAACTTAAAGGACAAGAGAAACCAATTCCTTAAGGATTAAGACTTGATTCCAATCAATGGCAAAAAGAACTTAAAGGACAAAGAGAAACCAATTCCTTAAGGATTAAGACTTGATTCCAATCAATACCAAAAAGAACTTAAAGGAAAAGAGAAACCAATTCATTAAGGATTAAGACTTGATTCCAATCAATTACCAAAAGAACTTAAAGGACAAGAGAAACCAATTCCTTAAGGATTAAGACTTGATTCCAATCAATTACAAAAAGAACTTAAAGGACAAAGAGAAACCAATTCATTAAGATTAAGACTTGATTCCAATCAATACCAAAAGAACTTAAAGGAAAAGAGAAACCAATTCCTTAAGGATTAAGACTTGATTCCAATCAATGGCAAAAGAACTTAAAGGAAAGAGAAACCAATTCCTCAAGGATTAAGACTTGATTCCAATCAATGGCAAAAAGAACTTAAAGGAAAAAGAGAAACCAATTCATTAAGGATTAAGACTTGATTCCAATCAATTACCAAAAGAACTTAAAGGAAAAGAGAAACCAATTCCTTAAGGATTAAGACTTGATTCCAATCAATGGCAAAAAGAACTTAAAGACAAAGAGAAACCAATTCATTAAGGATTAAGACTTGATTCCAATCAATACCAAAAGAACTTAAAGGAAAAAGAGAAACCAATTCCTTAAGGATTAAGACTTGATTCCAATCAATTACCAAAAGAACTTAAAGGACAAAGAGAAACCAATTCATTAAGGATTAAGACTTGATTCCAATCAATGGCAAAAAGAACTTAAAAAGAAAGAGAAACCAATTCCTTAGGATTAAGACTTGATTCCAATCAATACCAAAAAGAACTTAAAGGAAAAGAGAAACCAATTCCTTAAGGATTAAGACTTGATTCCAATCAATTACAAAAAGAACTTAAAGGACAAAGAGAAACCAATTCATTAAGGATTAAGACTTGATTCCAATCAATACCAAAAGAACTAAAGGAAAAAGAGAAACCAATTCCTTAAGGATTAAGACTTGATTCCAATCAATTACCAAAAGAACTTAAAGGAAAAGAGAAACCAATTCCTTAAGGATTTAGACTTGATTCCAATCAATGGCAAAAAGAACTTAAAGGACAAAGAGAAACCAATTCATTACGGATTAAGACTTGATTCCAATCAATACCAAAAGAACTTAAAGGAAAAGAGAAACCAATTCCTTAAGGATTAAGACTTGATTCCAATCAATTACCAAAAGAACTTAAAGGACAAAGAGAAACCAATTCCTCAAGGATTAAGACTTGATTCCAATCAATGGCAAAAAGAACTTAAAAGACAAGAGAAACCAATTCATTAAGATTAAGACTTGATTCCAATCAATTTCAAAAAGAACTTAGAGAAAAAGAGAAACCAATTCCTTAAGGATTAAGACTTGATTCCAATCAATTACAAAAGAACTTAAAGAAAAAGAGAAACCAATTCCTTAAGGATTAAGACTTGATTCCAATCAATGGCAAAAAGAACTAAAAGACAAAGAGAAACCAATTCATTAAGGATTAAGACTTGATTCCAATCAATTACCAAAAAGAACTTAAAGGACAAAGAGAAACCAATTCCTTAAGGATTAAGACTTGATTCCAATCAATTACCAAAAGAACTTAAAGGACAAAGAGAAACCAATTCCTTAAGGATTAAGACTTGATTCCAATCAATGGCAAAAGAACTTAAAAGAAAAGAGAAACCAATTCATTAAGGATTAAGACTTGATTCCAATCAATACCAAAAGAACTTAAAGGAAAAGAGAAACCAATTCCTTAAGGATTAAGACTTGATTCCAATCAATTACCAAAAGAACTTAAAGGACAAAGAGAAACCAATTCCTAAGGATTAAGACTTGATTCCAATCAATGGCAAAAAGAACTTAAAGGACAAAGAGAAACCAATTCCTTAAGGATTAAGACTTGATTCCAATCAATTACCAAAAAGAACTTAAAGGACAAAGAGAAACCAATTCCTTAAGGATTAAGACTTGATTCCAATCAATGGCAAAAAGAACTTAAAAACAAAGAGAAACCAATTCCTTAAGGATTAAGACTTGATTCCAATCAATACCAAAAGAACTTAAAGGACAAAGAGAAACCAATTCATTAAGGATTAAGACTTGATTCCAATCAATTACAAAAGAACTTAAAGGACAAAGAGAAACCAATTCCTTAAGGATTAAGACTTGATTCCAATCAATGCCAAAAGAACTTAAAGGACAAAGAGAAACCAATTCCTTAAGGATTAAGACTTGATTCCAATCAATACCAAAAAGAACTTAAAGGACGAAGAGAAACCAATTCCTCAAGGATTAAGACTTGATTCCAATCAATTACCAAAAGAACTTAAAGGACAAAGAGAAACCAATTCCTTAATGATTAGGACTTGATTCCAATCAATGGCAAAAGAACTTAAAGGACAAAGAGAAACCAATTCATTAAGGATTAAGACTTGATTCCATTCAATTCCAAAAAGAACTTAGAAAAAAAGAGAAACAAATTCCTTCAGGAATAAGACTTGATTCCAATCAATACCAAAAAGAACTTAAAGGATAAAGAGAAACCAATTCCTTAAGGATTAAGACTTGATTCCAATCAATACCAAAAAGAACTTAAAGGGCAAAGAGAAACCAATTCCTCAAGGATTTAGACTTGATTCCAATCAGAGGCAAAAAGAACTTAAAGTGCAAAGAGAAACCAATTCATCAAGGATTAAGGCTTGCATTCAATCAATACCAAAAAGAACTTAAAGGACAAAGAGAAACCAATTCCTTAAGGATTAAGACTTGATTCCAATCAATTACCAAAAAGAACTTAAAGGACAAAGAGAAACCAATTCCTTAAGGATTAAGACTTGATTCCAATCAATTACCAAAAGAACTTAAAGGACAAGAGAAACCAATTCATTAAGGATTAAGACTTGATTCCAATCAATACCAAAAAGAACTTAAAGGACAAAGAGAAACCAATTCCTTAAGGATTAAGACTTGATTCCAATCAATTACCAAAAAGAACTTAAGGAAAAAGAGAAACCAATTCCTTAAGGATTAAGACTTGATTCCAATCAATGGCAAAAAGAACTTAAAGAAAAGAGAAACCAATTCCATTAAGGATTAAGACTTGATTCCAATCAATACCAAAAAGAACTTAAAGGAAAAAGAGAAACCAATTCCTTAAGGATTAAGACTTGATTCCAATCAATTACCAAAAGAACTTAAAGGACAAAGAGAAACCAATTCAAGGATTAAGACTTGATTCCAATCAATGGCAAAAAGAACTTAAAGGACAAAGAGAAACCAATTCATTAAGGATTAAGACTTGATTCCAATCAATACCAAAAGAACTTAAAGGACAAAGAGAAACCAATTCTTAAGGATTAAGACTTGATTCCAATCAATTACCAAAAGAACTTAAAGGACAAAGAGAAACCAATTCCTCAAGGATTAAGACTTGATTCCAATCAATACCAAAAGAACTTAAAAGACAAAGAGAAACCAATTCATTAAGGATTAAGACTTGATTCCAATCAATACCAAAAGAACTTAAAGGAAAGAGAAACCAATTCCTTAAGGATTAAGACTTGATTCCAATCAATGGCAAAAAGAACTTAAAGAACAAGAGAAACCAATTCATTAAGGATTAAGACTTGATTCCAATCAATACCAAAAAGAACTTAAAGGAAAAAGAGAAACCAATTCCTTAAGGATTAAGACTTGATTCCAATCAATTACCAAAAGAACTTAAAGGACAAAGAGAAACCAATTCCAAGGATTAAGACTTGATTCCAATCAATGGCAAAAGAACTTAAAGACAAAGAGAAACCAATTCATTAAGGATTAAGACTTGATTCCAATCAATTACCAAAAGAACTTAGAGGAAAAGAGAAACCAATTCATTAAGGATTAAGACTTGATTCCAATCAATTACCAAAAGAACTTAAGGACAAAGAGAAACCAATTCCTCAAGGATTAAGACTTGATTCCAATCAATGGCAAAAAGAACTTAAAGGACAAGAGAAACCAATTCATTAAGGATTAAGACTTGATTCCAATCAATTACCAAAAAGAACTTAAAGGAAAAGAGAAACCAATTCCTTAAGGATTAAGACTTGATTCCAATCAATGGCAAAAAGAACTTAAAAAAGACAAAGAAAACCAATTCCTTAAGGATTAAGACTTGATTCCAATCAATACCAAAAGAACTTAAAGGAAAAGAGAAACCAATTCCTTAAGGATTAAGACTTGATTCCAATCAATTACCAAAAGAACTTAAAGGACAAAGAGAAACCAATTCCTTAAGGATTAAGACATGATTCCAATCAATGGCAAAAAGAACTTAAAGGACAAAGAAAAACCAATTCATTATGGATAAAGACTTGATTCTATTCAATGGCAAAAAGAACTTAAAGACAAGAGAAACCAATTCATTAAGGATTAAGACTTGATTCCAATCAATTACCAAAAAGAACTTAAAGAAAAGAGAAACCAATTCCTCAAGGATTAAGACTTGATTCCAATCAATTACCAAAAGAACTTAAAGGACAAAGAGAAACCAATTCCTTAGGATTAAGACTTGATTCCACTCAATGGCAAAAAGAACTTAAAAGACAAAGAGAAACCAATTCATCAAGGATTAAGACTTGCTTCCAATCAATACCAAAAGAACTTAAGGAAAAGAGAAACCAATTCCTTAAGGATTAAGACTTGATTCCAATCAATTACAAAAAGAACTTAAGGAAAAGAGAAACCAATTCCTTAAGGATTAAGACTTGATTCCAATCAATTACCAAAAGAACTTAAAGAAAAGAGAAACCAATTCATTACGGATTAAGACTTGATTACAATCAATTACCAAAAGAACTTAAAGGACAAAGAGAAACCAATTCCTCAAGGATTAAGACTTGATTCCAATCAATGGCAAAAGAACTTAAAGGACAAAGAGAAACCAATTCCTTAAGGATTAAGACTTGATTCCAATCAATACCAAAAGAACTTAAAGACAAGAGAAACCAATTCCTTAAGGATTAAGACTTGATTCCAATCAATACCAAAAGAACTTAAAGGACAAAGAGAAACCAATTCATTAAGGATTAAGACTTGATTCCAATCAATGGCAAAAAGAACTTAAAGGACAAGAGAAACCAATTCCTTAAGGATTAAGACTTGATTCCAATCAATACCAAAAGAACTTAAAGGAAAAAGAGAAACCAATTCCTTAAGACTTGATTCCAATCCAAAAGAACTTAAAGACAAAGAGAAACCAATTCCTTAAGGATTAAGACTTGATTCCAATCAATACCAAAAGAACTTAAAGGAAAAAGAGAAACCAATTCCTCAAGGATTAAGACTTGATTCCAATCAATTCCAAAAGAACTTAAAGGACAAAGAGAAACCAATTCCTTAAGGATTAAGACTTGATTCCAATCAATACCAAAAGAACTTAAAGGACAAAGAGAAACCAATTCCTTAAGGATTAAGACTTGATTCCAATCAATACCAAAAGAACTTAAAGGACAAAGAGAAACCAATTCCTTAAGGATTAAGACTTGATTCCAATCAATACCAAAAGAACTTAAAGGACAAAGAGAAACCAATTCATTAAGGATTAAGACTTAGTTCCAACCATTTACAAAAAGAACTTAAAGGACAAAGTGAAACCAATTCATTAAGGATTAAGACTTGATTCCAATCAATTACAAAAGAACTTAAAGACAAAGAGAAACCAATTCCTTAAGGATTAAGACTTGATTCCAATCAATTACCAAAAGAACTTAAAGGAAAAGAGAAACCAATTCCTTAAGGATTAAGACTTGATTCCAATCAATCACAAAAAGAACTTAAAGAACAAGAGAAACCAATTCCTTAAGGATTAAGACTTGATTCCAATCAATTACCAAAAGAACTTAAAGGACAAAGAGAAACCAATTCATAAGGATTAAGACTTGATTCCAATCAATACCAAAAGAACTTAAAGGACAAAGAGAAACCAATTCCTTAAGGATTAAGACTTGATTCCAATCAATGGCAAAAGAACTTAAAGGACAAGAGAAACCAATTCCTTAAGGATTAAGACTTGATTCCAATCAATACCAAAAGAACTTAAAGGACAAAGAGAAACCAATTCCTTAAGGATTAAGACTTGATTCCAATCAATACCAAAAGAACTTAAAGGACAAAGAGAAACCAATTCCTTAAGGATTAAGACTTGATTCCAATCAATTACAAAAAGAACTTAAAGGACAAGAGAAACCAATTCCTTAAGGATTAAGACTTGATTCCAATCAATGGCAAAAAGAACTTAAAGAATAAAGAGAAACCAATTCATTGTGGATTAAGACTTTATTCCAATCAATACCAAAAAGAACTTAAAGAACAAAGAGAAACCAATTCATCAAGGATTAATACTTGCATTCCAATCAATACCAAAAGAACTTAAAGGAAAAAGAGAAACCAATTCCTTAAGGATTAAGACTTGATTCCAATCAATTACCAAAAGAACTTAAAGGACAAAGAGAAACCAATTCCTTAAGGATTAAGACTTGATTCCAATCAATTACCAAAAGAACTTAAAAGACAAAGAGAAACCAATTCCTTAAGGATTAAGACTTGATTCCAATCAATACCAAAAGAACTTAAAGGAAAAGAGAAACCAATTCCTTAAGGATTAAGACTTGATTCCAATCAATTACCAAAAGAACTTAAAGACAAAGAGAAACCAATTCATTAAGGATTAAGACTTGATTCCAATCAATGGCAAAAGAACTTAAAGGACAAAGAAACCAATTCATTAAGGATTAAGACTTGATTCCAATCAATTACAAAAAGAACTTAAAGGAAAAGAGAAACCAATTCCTTAAGGATTAAGACTTGATTCCAATCAATGGCAAAAAGAACTTAAAGGACAAGAGAAACCAATTCATTAAGGATTAAGACTTGATTCCAATCAATACCAAAAAGAACTTAGAGGAAAAAGGGAAACCAATTCCTTATGGATTAAGACTTGCTTCCAACCAATTACCAAAAGAACTTAAAGGACAAAGAGAAACCAATTCCTTAAGGATTCAGACTTGAGTCCAACCAATGGCAAAAAGAACTTAAAAGACAAAGAGAAACCAATTCATTTTGGATTAAGACTTGATTTCAATCAATACCAAAAAGAACTTAAAGGAAAAGAGAAACCAATTCCTTAAGGATTAAGACTTGATTCCAATCAATTACAAAAAGAACTTAAAGGACAAGAGAGAACCAATTCCTCAAGGATTAAGACTTGATTCCAATCAATACCAAAAGAACTTAAAAAAAGAGAAACCAATTCATTAAGGATTAAGACTTGATTCCAATCAATACCAAAAGAACTTAAAGGAAAAGAGAAACCAATTCCTTAAGGATTAAGACTTGATTCCAATCAATGGCAAAAGAACTTAAAGGACAAAGAGAAACCAATTCATTAAGGATTAAGACTTGATTCCAATCAATTACCAAAAGAACTTAAAGGAAAAAGAGAAACCAATTCCTTAAGGATTAAGACTTGATTCCAATCAATTACAAAAGAACTTAAAGGACAAAGAGAAACCAATTCCTTAAGGATTAAGACTTGATTCCAATCAATGGCAAAAGAACTTAAAGACAAGAGAAACCAATTCATTAAGGATTAAGACTTGATTCCAATCAATACCAAAAAGAACTTAAAGGAAAAGAGAAACCAATTCCTTAAGGATTAAGACTTGATTCCAATCAATTACCAAAAGAACTTAAAGGACAAAGAGAAACCAATTCCTTAAGGATTAAGACTTGATTCCAATCAATGGCAAAAAGAACTTAAAGACAAGAGAGAAACCAATTCATTAAGGATTAAGACTTGATTCCAATCAATACCAAAAGAACTTAAAGGAAAAGAGAAACCAATTCCTTAAGGATTAAGACTTGATTCCAATCAATACCAAAAGAACTTAAAGGACAAAGAGAAACCAATTCCTCAAGGATTAAGACTTGATTCCAATCAATGGCAAAAAGAACTTAAAGGACAAAGAGAAACCAATTCATTAAGGATTAAGACTTGATTCCAATCAATACCAAAAAGAACTTAAAGGAAAAGAGAAACCAATTCCTTAAGGATTAAGACTTGATTCCAATCAATACCAAAAGAACTTAAAGGACAAAGAGAAACCAATTCCTCAAGGATTAAGACTTGATTCCAATCAATGGCAAAAGAACTTAAAGGACAAAGAGAAACCAATTCATTAAGGATTAAGACTTGATTCCAATCAATACCAAAAGAACTTAAAGAAAAGAGAAACCAATTCCTTAAGGATTAAGACTTGATTCCAATCAATTACCAAAAGAACTTAAAGGACAAAGAGAAACCAATTCCTTAAGGATTAAGACTTGATTCCAATCAATGGCAAAAAGAACTTAAAGGACAAGAGAAACCAATTCATTAAGGATTAAGACTTGATTCCAATCAATACCAAAAAGAACTTAAAGGAAAAGAGAAACCAATTCCTTAAGGATTAAGACTTGATTCCAATCAATTACAAAAAGAACTTAAAGGACAAAAAGAATCCAATTCCTCAAGGATTAAGACCTGATTCCAATCAATGGCAAAAAGAACTTAAAGGACAAAGAGAAACCAATTCATTAAGGATAAAGACTTGATTCCAATCAATACCAAAAGAACTTAAAGGACAAAGAGAAACCAATTCCTTAAGGATTAAGACTTGATTCCAATCAATTACAAAAAGAACTTAAAGGACAAAGAGAAACCAATTCATTAAGGATTAAGACTTGATTCCAATCAATACCAAAAAGAACCTAGAAGAAAAGAGAAACCAATTCCTTAAGGATTAAGACTTGATTCCAATCAATTACCAAAAGAACTTAAAGGACAAAGAGAAACCAATTCCTCAAGGATTAAGACTTGATTCCAATCAATGGCAAAAGAACTTAAAGGACAAGAGAAACCAATTCATTAAGGATTAAGACTTGATTCCAATCAATACCAAAAGAACTTAGAGTAAAAGAGAAACCAATTCATTGTGGATTAAGACTTGATTCCAATCAATTCCAAAAAGAACTTAAAGGACAAAGAGAAACCAATTCATTAAGGATTAAGACTTGCATTCAATCAATACCAAAAAGAACTTAAAGGAAAAGAGAAACCAATTCCTTAAGGATTAAGACTTGATTCCAATCAATTACCAAAAGAACTTAAAGGACAAAGAGAAACCAATTCCTTAAGGATTAAGACTTGATTCCAATCAATGGCAAAAAGAACTTAAAGGAAAAGAGAAACCAATTCCTTAAGGATTAGGACTTGGTTCCAATCAATTCCAAAAAGAACATAAGGGACAAAGAGAAACCAATTCCTTAATGATTAAGACTTGATTCCAATCTGTTACCAAAAAGAACTTAAAGGACAAAGAGAAACCAATACATTATGGATTAAGACTTGTTTCCAATCAATCGCGAAAAGAACTTAAACAACGAAGTGAAACCAATTCCTCAAGGATTAAGACTTGAATCCAATCAATTCCAAAAAGAACCTAGAGAAAAAGAGAAACCAATTCCTTAAGGATTAAGACTTGATTCCAATCAATGGCCAAAAGAACTTAAAGGACAAAGAGAAACCAATTCATTATGGATTACGACTTGATTCCAATCAATACCAAAAAGAACTTAAAGGAAAAGAGAAACCAATTCTTAAGGATTAAGACTTGATTCCAATCAATTACCAAAAGAACTTAAAGGACAAAGAGAAACCAATTCCTCAAGGATTAAGACTTGATTCCAATCAATGGCAAAAAGAACTTAAAGACAAAGAGAAACCAATTCATTAAGGATTAAGACTTGATTCCAATCAATACCAAAAGAACTTAAAGAAAAGAGAAACCAATTCTTAAGGATTAATTAAGACTTGATTCCAATCAATTACCAAAAGAACTTAAAGGACAAAGAGAAACCAATTCCTCAAGGATTAAGACTTGATTCCAATCAATGGCAAAAGAACTTAAAAGACAAAGAGAAACCAATTCATTATGGATTAAGACTTGATTCCAATCAATACCAAAAGAACTTAAAGGAAAAGAGAAACCAATTCCTTAAGGATTAAGACTTGATTCCAATCAATTACAAAAAGAACTTAAAAACAAGAGAAACCAATTCCTCAAGGATTAAGACTTGATTCCAATCAATACCGAAAATAACCCGGAGGAAAAAGAGAAACCAATTCATTATAGATTAAGACTTCATTCCAATCAATTACCAAAAGAACTTAAAGGACAAAGAGAAACCAATTCCTCAAGGATTAAGACTTGATTTCAATCAATGGCAAAAAGAACTTAAAACACAAAGAGAAACCAATTCATTATGGATAACGACTTGATTCCAATCAATACCAAAAAGAACATAGAGGAAAAAGACAAACCAATTCCTTAAGGATTAAGACTTGTTCCAATCAATTACCAAAAGAACTTAAAGGACAAAGAGAAAACAATTCCTCAAGGATTAAGACTTGATTCCAATCAATGGCAAAAAGAACTTAAAAGACAAAGAGAAACCAATTCATCAAGGTTTAAGACTTGATTCCAATCAATACCAAAAAGAACTAGAGGAAAAAGAGAAACCAATTCCTTAAGGATTAAGACTTGATTCCAATCAATTACCAAAAGAACTTAAAGGACAAAGAGAAACCAATTCAAAGGATTAAGACTTGATTCCAATCAATACAAAAAGAACTTAAAGGAAAAGAGAAACCAATTCATTAAGGATTAAGACTTGGTTCCAATCAATTCCAAAAAGAAATTAAAAGACAAAGAGAAACCAATTCATTACGGATTAAGACTTGTTTCCAATCAATGGCCAAAAGAACTTAAAAGACAAAGAGAAACCAATTCATTATGGATTAAGACTTGATTCCAATCAATACCAAAAAGAACCTAAAAAAAAGAGAAACCAATTTTAAGGATTAAGACTTGATTCCAATCAATCAAACCAAAAGAACAAAAAGAGAAACCAATTCCTCAAGGATTTAAGACTTGATTCCAATCAATACCAAAAAGAACTTAAAGAGACAAAGAGAAACCAATTCATTAAGGATTAAGACTTGATTCCAATCAAAAGAACTTAAAAAAAGAGAAACCAATTCTTAAGGATTAAGACTTGATTCCAATTACCAAAAGAACTTAAAAGGAGATTCCAAGGATTAGAAAAAAACTAAAAGTTTAGCAAATGAATTAAAGACTTGATTCCAATCAATACCAAAAGAACTTAAAAGACAAAGAGAAACCAATTCCTTAAGGATTAAGACTTGATTCCAATCAATACAAAAGAACTTAAACAAAGAGAAACCAATTCCCAAAGATTAACTAAGACTTGATTCCAATCAATCCAAAAAGAACTAAAGAAAAGAGACTTCAATTCTTGAAACCATTTCAAAGGATTAAGACTTGATTCCAATCAATTGGCCAAAAGAACTTAAAAGAGAAAAACCAATTCCTTGAGGATTAAGACTTGATTCCAATCAATTCCAAAAGAACTTAAAGGACAAAGAGAAACCAATTCCTAAGGATTAAGACTTGATTCCAATCAATGGCAAAAAGAACTTAAAAGACAAGAGAAACCAATTCATTAAGGATTAAGACTTGATTCCAATCAATACCAAAAAGAACTTAGAGGAAAAAGAGAAACCAATTCCTTAAGGATTAAGACTTGATTCCAATCAATTACCAAAAGAACTTAAAGGACAAAGAGAAACCAATTCCTTAAGGATTTAGACTTGATTCCAATCAATGGCAAAAAGAACTTAAAGGACAAAGAGAAACCAATTCATTATGGATTAAGACTTGATTCCAATCAATACCAAAAGAACCTAGAGGAAAAGAGAAACCAATTCCTCAAGGATTAAGACTTGATTCCAATCAATCTCCAAAAGAACTTAAAGGACAAAGAGAAACCAATTCATCAAGGATTAAGACTTGATTCCAATCAATGGCAAAAAGAACTTAAAAGACAAAGAGAAACCAATTCCTCGAGGATTAAGACTTGATTCCAATCAATACCAAAAGAACTTAGAGGAAAAGAGAAACCAATTCCTCGAGGATTAAGACTTGATTCCAATCAACGGCAAAAAGAACTTAAAAGACAAAGAGAAACCAATTCATTATGGATTAAGACCTGATTCCAATCAATACCAAAAAGAACCTAGAGGAAAAAGAGAAACCAATTCATTAAGGATTAAGACTTAATTCCAATGAATTACCAAAAGAACTTAAAAGACAAAGAGAAACCAATTCCTTATGTTACGGGGATGAAGACATGATTCCAATCGATGGGAAAATAACTTAAAAGACAAAGAGAAACCAATTTATTATGGATTAAGACCTGATTCCAATCAATACCAAAAGAACTTAGAGGAAAAGAGAAACCAATTCCTTAAGGATTAAGACTTGATTCCAATCAATGGCCAAAAGAACATAAAGGATAAAGAGAATCCAATTCCTTAAGGATTAAGACTTGATTCCAATCAATACCAAATCGAACTTACAGGGCAAAGAGAAACCAATTCGTGAAGGATTAAGACTTGATTCCAATCAATTACCAAAAGAACATAAAGGACAAAGAGAAACCAATTCCTTAAGGATTAAGACTTGATTCCAATCAATACCAAAAAGAACTTAAACTACAAAAAGAAACCAGTTCATTAAGGATAAAGACTTGCATTCCAATCAATTACCAAAAAGAACCTAGAAAAAGAGAAACCAATTCCTTAAGGATTAAGACTTACTTCCAATCAATTACCAAAAGAACTTAAAGGACAAAGAGAAACCAATTCTTCAAGGATTAAGACTGGACTCCAATCAATGGCAAAAGAACTTAAAGGACAAAGAGAAACCAATTCCTTTTGGAATAAGGCTTGATTCCAATCAATTACCAAAAGAACGTAAAGGAAAAAGAGAAACCAATTCCTCAAGGATTTAGACTTGATTCTAATCAATACCAAAAGAACTTAAAGAAAAAGAGAAACCAATTCATTAAGGATTAAGACTTGATTCCAATCAATACCAAAAAGAACTTAAAGAAAAGAGAAACCAATTCATTAAGGATTAAGACTTGATTCCAATCAATTACCAAAAGAACTTAAAGGAAAGGAGAAACCAATTCCTTAAGGATTAAGACTTAGTTCCAATCAATTACGAAAAGAACTTAAAGGACAATGAGGAACCAATTCATTATGGAAGACTTGACTCCGATCAATACCGAAAAGAACTTAAAAGACAATGAGAAACCAATTCCTTAAGGATTAAGACTTGATTCCAATCAATACAATTAAGACTTGATTCCAATCAAAAAAGAGAATTAAAGGACAAAGAGAAACCAATTCCTCAAGGATTAAGACTTGATTCCAATCA
>JAVHNN010000430.1:0-67187 GCA_031439585.1 Pterocarpus macrocarpus
TTCTTTTGGGTATTGGAATCTTTGTAATTGATTGGAATCCAAAATGTCTTAATCTTAATTGGTCTTTTTAAGTTCTTTTTGCCATTGATTGGAATCAAGTCTTAATCCTTAATGAATTGGTTTCTCTTTGTCCTTTAAGTTCTTTTGGTAATTGATTGGAATCAAGTCTTAATCCTTAAGGAATTGGTTTCTCTTTTTCTCTAGGTTCTTTTGGTATTGATTGGAATCAAGTCTTAATCTTAATGAATTGGTTTCTCTTGTCTTTTAAGTTCTTTTGCCATTGATTGGAATCAAGTCTTAATCCTTGAGGAATTGGTTTCTCTTTGTCCTTTAAGTTCTTTTGGTAATTGATTGGAATCAAGTCTTAATCCTTAAGGAATTGGTTTCTCTTTTTCTCTAGTTCTTTTGGTATTGATTGGAATCAAGTCTTAATCCTTAATGAATTGGTTTCTCTTCTTTAAGTCTTTAAGTTCTTTTTATTGATTGGAATCAAGTCTTAATCTTAATGAATTGGTTTCTCTTTGTCCTTTAAGTTCTTTTTGCCATTGATTGGAATCAAGTCTTAATCCTTAAGGAATTGGTTTCTCTTTTTCCTTTAGTTTCTTTCCGGTATTGATTGGAATCAAGTCTTAATCCTTAAGGAATTGGTTTCTCTTTTTTTAAGTTCTTTTTGCCATTGATTGGAATCAAGTCTTAATCCTTAATGAATTGGTTTCTCTTTGTCCTTTAAGTTCTTTTGCCATTGATTGGAATCAAGTCTTAATCCTTAAGGAATTGGTTTCTCTTTTCCTTTAAGTTCTTTTGGTATTGATTGGAAACATGTCTTAATCCTTAATGAATTGGTTTCTCTTTGTCCTTTAAGTTCTTTCGGCCATTGATTGGAATCAAGTCTTAATCCTTAAGGAATTGGTTTCTCTTTTCTTTAAGTTCTTTTGGTAATTGATTGGAATCAAGTCTTAATCCTTGATGAATTGGTTTCTCTTTGTCCTTTAAGTTCTTTTGGTATTGATTGGAATCAAGTCTTAATCCTAAGGAATTGGTTTCTCTTTTCCTTTAAGTTCTTTTTGCCATTGATTGGAATCAAGTCTTAATCCTTAAGGAATTGGTTTCTCTTTGTCTTTAAGTTCTTTTTGCCATTGATTGGAATCAAGTCTTAATCCTTAAGGAATTGGTTTCTCTTTGTCCTTTAAGTTCTTTTGGTATTGATTGGAATCAAGTCTTAATCCTTAAGGAATTGGTTTCTCTTTTCCTTTAAGTTCTTTTTGGTAATTGATTGGAATCAAGTCTTAATCCTTAATGAATTGGTTTCTCTTGTCTTTTAAGTTCTTTTTGCCATTGATTGGAATCAAGTCTTAATCCTTAAGGAATTGGTTTCTCTTTGTTCTTTAAGTTCTTTTGGCCATTGATTGGAAACAAGTCTTAATCCATAAGGAATTGGTTTCTCTTTGTCCTTTAAGTTCTTTTGGTAATTGGTTGGAATCAAGTCTTAATCCTTAACGAATTGATTTCTCTTTGTCTTTTAGTTCTTTTGGTATTGATTGGAATCAAGTCTTAATCCTTAATGAATTGGTTTCTCTTTGTCCTTTAAGTTCTTTTGGTAATTGATTGGAATCAAGTCTTAATCCTTAAGGAATTGGTTTCTCTTTTCCTTTAAGTTCTTTTGGTAATTGATTGGAATCAAGTCTTAATCCTTAATGAATTGGTTTCTCTTTTCCTTTAAGTTCTTTTGGTATTGATTGGAATCAAGTCTTAATCCTTAAGGAATTGGTTTCTCTTTGTCCTTTAAGTTCTTTTTGCCATTGATTGGAATCAAGTCTTAATCCTTAAGGAATTGGTTTCTCTTTTCCTTTAAGTTCTTTTGGTATTGATTGGAATCAAGTCTTAATCCTTAATGAATTGGTTTCTCTTTTCTTTAAGTTCTTTTGCCATTGATTGGAATCAAGTCTTAATCCTTAAGGAATTGGTTTCTCTTTGTCCTTTAAGTTCTTTTTGTAATTGATTGGAATCAAGTCTTAATCCTTAAGGAATTGGTTTCTCTTTTCCTCTAGGTTCTTTTGGTATTGATTGGAATCAAGTCTTAATCCTTAATGAATTGGTTTCTCTTTGTCTTTTAAGTTCTTTTGCCATTGATTGGAATCAAGTCTTAATCCTTAAGGAATTGGTTTCTCTTTGTCCTTTAAGTTCTTTTGGTAATTGATTGGAATCAAGTCTTAATCCTTAAGGAATTGGTTTCTCTTTTCCTCTAGTTCTTTTGGTATTGATTGGAATCAAGTCTTAATCCTTAATGAATTGGTTTCTCTTTGTCTTTAAGTTCTTTTTGCCATTGATTGGAATCAAGTCTTAATCCTTAAGGAATTGGTTTCTCTTTGTCCTTTAAGTTCTTTTGCCATTGATTGGAATCAAGTCTTAATCCTTAAGGAATTGGTTTCTCTTTTCCTCTAAGTTCTTTTTGGTATTGATTGGAATCAAGTCTTAATCCTAATGAGGAATTGGTTTCTCTTTGTCTTTAAGTTCTTTTTGGTAATTGATTGGAATCAAGTCTTAATCCTTAAGGAATTGGTTTCTCTTTGTCCTTTAAGTTCTTTTTGGTATTGATTGGAATCAAGTCTTAATCCTTAATGAATTGGTTTCTTTTTTTTTAAGTTCTTTTGGCCATTGATTTGAATCAAGTCTTAATCCATAATGAATTGGTTTCACTTTGTCCTTTAATTTCTTTTGGTAATTGATTGGAATCAAGTCTTAATCCTTAAGGAATTGGTTTCTCTTTTCCTTTAAGTTCTTTTGGTAATTGATTGGAATCAAGTCTTAATCCTTAATGAATTGGTTTCTCTTTTCCTTTAAGTTCTTTTTGCCATTGATTGGAATCAAGTCTTAATCCTTAAGGAATTGGTTTCTCTTGTCCTTTAAGTTCTTTTGTAATTGATTGGAATCAAGTCTTAATCCTTAAGGAATTGGTTTCTCTTTTCCTCTAAGTTCTTTTGGTATTGATTGGAATCAAGTCTTAATCCTTAATGAATTGGTTTCTCTTTGTCCTTTAAGTTCTTTTTGCCATTGATTGGAATCAAGTCTTAATCCTTAAGGAATTGGTTTCTCTTTGTCCTTTAAGTTCTTTTTGGTAATTGATTGGAATCAAGTCTTAATCCTTAAGGAATTGGTTTCTCTTTGTCCTTTAAGTTCTTTTGCCATTGATTGGAATCAAGTCTTAATCCTTAAGGAATTGGTTTCTCTTGTCCTTTAAGTTCTTTTTGGTATTGATTGGAATCAAGTCTTAATCCTTAAGGAATTGGTTTCTCTTTTCCTTTAAGTTCTTTTGGTATTGATTGGAATCAAGTCTTAATCCTTAAGGAATTGGTTTCTCTTTTTCCTTTAAGTTCTTTTTGGTATTGATTGGAATCAAGTCTTAATCTTTAATGAATTGGTTTCTCTTTGTCCTTTAAGTTCTTTTTGCCATTGATTGGAATCAAGTCTTAATCCTTAAGGAATTGGTTTCTCTTTTTCCTTTAAGTTCTTTTTGGTAATTGATTGGAATCAAGTCTTAATCCTTAATGAATTGGTTTCTCTTGTCTTTAAGTTCTTTTGCCATTGATTGGAATCAAGTCTTAATCCTTAAGGAATTGGTTTCTCTTTGTCCTTTAAGTTCTTTTGGTAATTGATTGGAATCAAGTCTTAATCCTTAATGAATTGGTTTCTCTTTTTCCTTTAAGTTCTTTTTGGTATTGATTGGAATCAAGTCTTAATCCTTAATGAATTGGTTTCTCTTTGTCCTTTAAGTTCTTTTGGTATTGATTGGAATCAAGTCTTAATCCTTAAGGAATTGGTTTCTCTTTTCCTTTAAGTTCTTTTTGGTATTGATTGGAATCAAGTCTTAATCCTTAATGAATTGGTTTCTCTTTTCCTTTAAGTTCTTTTTGGTATTGATTGGAATCAAGTCTTAATCCTTAAGGAATTGGTTTCTCTTGTTTTTAAGTTCTTTTTGGTATTGATTGGAATCAAGTCTTAATCCTTAAGGAATTGGTTTCTTTTCCTTTAAGTTCTTTTGGTATTGATTGGAATCAAGTCTTAATCCTTAAGGAATTGGTTTCTCTTTGTCCTTTAAGTTCTTTTTGTAATTGATTGGAATCAAGTCTTAATCCTTAAGGAATTGGTTTCTCTTTTCCTTTAAGTTCTTTTGGTAATTGATTGGAATCAAGTCTTAATCCTTAATGAATTGGTTTCTCTTTTTCCTTTAAGTTCTTTTTGCCATTGATTGGAATCAAGTCTTAATCCTTAAGGAATTGGTTTCTCTTTGTCCTTTAAGTTCTTTTGGTATTGATTGGAATCAAGTCTTAATCCTTAAGGAATTGGTTTCTCTTTTCCTCTAAGTTCTTTTGGAATTGATTGGAATCAAGTCTTAATCCTTAATGAATTGGTTTCTCTTTCTTTTAAGTTCTTTTTGCCATTGATTGGAATCAAGTCTTAATCCTTGAGGAATTGGTTTCTCTTTGTCCTTTAAGTTCTTTTGTAATTGATTGGAATCAAGTCTTAATCCTTAAGGAATTGGTTTCTCTTTTTCCTCTAAGTTCTTTTTGGTATTGATTGGAATCAAGTCTTAATCCTTAATGAATTGGTTTCTCTTGTTTTAAGTTCTTTTGCCATTGATTGGAATCAAGTCTTAATCCTTAAGGAATTGGTTTCTCTTTGTCCTTTAAGTTCTTTTGGTAATTGATTGGAATCAAGTCTTAATCCTTAAGGAATTGGTTTCTCTTTGTCCTTTAAGTTCTTTTTGGTAATTGATTGGAATCAAGTCTTAATCCTTAATGAATTGGTTTCTCTTTGTCCTTTAAGTTCTTTTGTAATTGATTGGAATCAAGTCTTAATCCTTAAGGAATTGGTTTCTCTTTGTCCTTTAGTTCTTTTGGTAATTGATTGGAATCAAGTCTTAATCCTTAATGAATTGGTTTCTCTTTTCCTTTAGTTCTTTTTGCCATTGATTGGAATCAAGTCTTAATCCTTGATGAATTGGTTTCTCTTTTCCTTTAAGTTCTTTTGCCATTGATTGGAATCAAGTCTTAATCCTTAAGGAATTGGTTTCTCTTTTCCTCTAAGTTCTTTTGGTAATTGATTGGAATCAAGTCTTAATCCTTAATGAATTGGTTTCTCTTGTCCTTTAAGTTCTTTTTGCCATTGATTGGAATCAAGTCTTAATCCTTAAGGAATTGGTTTCTCTTTGTCCTTTAAGTTCTTTTGGTAATTGATTGGAATCAAGTCTTAATCCTTAAGGAATTGGTTTCTCTTTTCCTTTAAGTTCTTTTTGGTATTGATTGGAATCAAGTCTTAATCCTTAATGAATTGGTTTCTCTTGTCTTTAAGTTCTTTTTGCCATTGATTGGAATCAAGTCTTAATCCTTAAGGAATTGGTTTCTCTTTGTCTTTAAGTTCTTTTGGTAATTGATTGGAATCAAGTCTTAATCCTTAAGGAATTGGTTTCTCTTTTTCCTCTAAGTTCTTTTGGTATTGATTGGAATCAAGTCTTAATCCTTAATGAATTGGTTTCTCTTGTTTCTTTAAGTTCATTTAGCCATTGATTGGAAGCAAGTATTAATCCTTAAGGAATTGGTTTCTCTTCGTCCTTTAAGTTCTTTGGCAATTGATTGGAATCAAGTCTTAATGCGTAATGAATTGGTTTCTCTTCGTTGTCTAAATTCTTTTTGCCATTGATCGGAATCAACTCTTAATCCTTAAGGAATTGGTTTCTCTTGTCCTTTAAGTTCTTTTGGTAATTGATTGGAATCAAGTCTTAATCCTTGATGAATTGGTTTCTCTTTGTCCTTTAAGTTCTTTTTAGCAATTGATTAGAAGCAAGTCTTAATCTTTAAGGAATTGGTTTCTCTTTGTCTTTTAAGTTCTTTTTGCCATTGATTGGAATCAGGTCTTAATCCTTAAGGAATTGGTTTCTCTTTGTCTTTAAGTTCTTTTGGTAATTGATTGGAATCAAGTCTTAATCCTTAAGAATTGGTTTCTCTTTCCTTTAAGTTCTTTTTGGTATTGATTGGAATCAAGTCTTAATCCTTAATGAATTGGTTTCTCTTTGTCCTTTAAGTTCTTTTTGCCATTGATTGGAATCAAGTCTGAATCCTTCAGGAATTGGTTTCTCTTTTTCTCTAGGTTCTTTTGGATATTGATTGAATGCAAGTCTTAATCCTTAATGAATTGGTTTCTCTTTTCTTTTAAGTTCTTTTTGTATTGATTGGAATCAAGTCTTAATCCTTGAGGAATTGGTTTCTCTTTGTCTTTAAGTTCTTTTTGCCATTGATTGGAATCAAGTCTTAATCCTTAAGGAATTGGTTTCTCTTTTCCTCTAAGTTCTTTTGGTATTGATTGGAATCAAGTCTTAATCCTTAATGAATTGGTTTCTCTTGTCTTTTAAGTTCTTTTTGCCATTGATTGGAATCAAGTCTTAATCCTTGAGGAATTGGTTTCTCTTTGTCCTTTAAGTTCTTTTGGTAATTGATTGGAATAAGTCTTAATCCTTAAGGAATTGGTTTCTCTTTTCCTCTAAGTTCTTTTTGGTAATTGATTGGAATCAAGTCTTAATCCATTGAATTGGTTTCTCTTTGTCTTTTAAGTTCTTTTTGCCATTGATTGGAATCAAGTCTTAATCCTTAAGGAATTGGTTTCTCTTTTTAAGTTCTTTTGGTTGATTGATTGGAATTAATCCTTAAGGAATTGGTTTTCTCTTTGTTCTTTAAGTTCTTTTGGCCTTTGATTGGAAGCAATTCTTAATCAATTATGAATTAGTTTCTCTTTGTCCTTTAAGTTCTTTTGCCATTGATTAGAAGCAAGTCTTAATGCTATAGGAATTGGTTTCTCCTTGTTCTTTAAGTTCTTTTGGTAATTGATTGGAATCAAGTCTTAATCCTTAAGGAATTGGTTTCTCTTTGTCTTTAAGTTCTTTTTGCCATTGATTGGAATCAAGTCTTAATCCTTAATGAATTGGTTTCTCTTTGTCTTTAAGTTCTTTTTGCCATTGATTGGAATCAAGTCTTAATCCTTAAGGAATTGGTTTCTCTTTGTCCTTTAAGTTCTTTTGGTAATTGATTGGAATCAAGTCTTAATCCTTAATGAATTGGTTTCTCTTTTCTCTAAGTTCTTTTTGCCATTGATTGGAATCAAGTCTTAATCCTTGAATTGGTTTCTCTTTTCCTTTAAGTTCTTTTTGCCATTGATTGGAATCAAGTCTTAATCCTTAAGGAATTGGTTTCTCTTTTTTTCTAAGTTCTTTTTGGAATTGAATGGAATCAAGTCTTAATCCACAATGAATTGGTTTCTCTATGTCCTTTAAGTTCTTTTGCCATTGATTGGAATCAAGTCTTAATCCTTAATGAATTGGTTTCTCTTTGTCCTTTAAGTTCTTTTGGTAATTGATTGGAATCAAGTCTTAATCCTTAAGGAATTGGTTTCTCTTTTTCCTTAAGTTCTTTTGGTATTGATTGGAATCAAGTCTTAATCCTTAATGAATTGGTTTCTCTTTGTCTTTTAAGTTCTTTTTGCCATTGATTGGAATCAAGTCTTAATCCTTAAGGCATTGGTTTCTCTTTGTCCTTTAAGTTCTTTTTGGTAATTGATTGGAATCAAGTCTTAATCCTTAATGAATTGGTTTCTCTTTGTCCTTTAAGTTCTTTTTGGTATTGATTGGAATCAAGTCTTAATCCTTAAGGAATTGGTTTCTCTTTGTTCTTTAAGTTCTTTTTAATTGATTGATTGGAATCAAGTCTTAATCCTTAGGAATTGGTTTCTCTTTTTCCTCTAAGTTCTTTTTGGTATTGATTGGAATCAAGTCTTAATCCTTAATGAATTGGTTTCTCTTTGTCTTTAAGTTCTTTTGCCATTGATTGGAATCAAGTCTTAATCCTTGAGGGATTGGTTTCTCTTTGTCCTTTAAGTTCTTTTGGTAATTGATTGAATGCAAGTCTTAATCCTTGATGAATTGGTTTCTCTTTGTTCTTCTAAGGTTCTTTTTGGTATTGATTGGAATCAAGTCTTAATCCTTAATGAATTGGTTTCTCTTGTCTTTAAGTTCTTTTGCCATTGATTGGAATCAAGTCTTAATCCTTAAGGAATTGGTTTCCCTTTGTTGTTTAAGTTCTTTTTGCCATTGATTGGAATCAAGTATGAATCCTTAAGGAATTGGTTTCTGTTTTTCTCTAGGTTCTTTTTGGTATTGATTGGAATCAGGTCTTAATCCATAATGAATTGGTTTCTCTTGTCCTTTAAGTTCTTTTTGCCATTGATTGGAATCAAGTCTTAATCCTTAAGGAATTGGTTTCTCTTTGTCTCTAAGTTCTTTTGGTAATTGATTGGAATCAAGTCTTAATCCTTAAGGAATTGGTTTCTCTTTGTCTTTAAGTTCTTTTGCCATTGATTGGAATCAAGTCTTAATCCTTAATGAATTGGTTTCTCTTTGTCCTTAAGTTCTTTTGTAATTGATTGGAATCAAGTCTTAATCCTTAAGAATTGGTTTCTCTTTTCCTCTAAGTTCTTTTGGTATTGATTGGAATCAGGTCTTAATCCATAATGAATTGGTTTCTCTTTGTCTTTTAAGTTATTTTTGCCATTGATTGGAATCAAGTCTTAATCCTTGAGGAATTGGTTTCTCTTTTCCTTTAAGTTCTTTTGGTAATTGATTGGAATCAAGTCTTAATCCTTAATGAATTGGTTTCTCTTTTCCTTTAAGTTCTTTTTGGTATTGATTGGAATCAAGTCTTAATCCTAATGAATTGGTTTCTCTTTTCCTTTAAGTTCTTTTGCCATTGATTGGAATCAAGTCTTAATCCTTAATGAATTGGTTTCTCTTTCTTAAGTTCTTTTGGTAATTGATTGGAATCAAGTCTTAATCCTTAATGAATTGGTTTCTCTTTGTCTTTAGTTCTTTTGGTATTGATTGGAATCAAGTCTTAATCCTTGAGGAATTGGTTTCTCTTTGTCTTTAAGTTCTTTTGGTAATTGATTGGAATCAAGTCTTAATCCTTAAAGAATTAGTTTCCCTTTTTCCTTTAAGTTCTTTTTGGTATTGATTGGAATCAAGTCTTAATCCTTACGGAATTGGTTTCTCATTCTCCTTTAAGTTCTTTTGCCATTGATTGGAATCAAGTCTTAATCCTTAAGGAATTGGTTTCTCTTTGTCTCTAAGTTCTTTTTGGTGATTGATTGGAAGCAAGTCTTAATCCTTAATGAATTGGTTTCTCTTCGTTGTTTAAGTGCTTTTTGCCATTGATTGGAATCAAGTCTTAATCCTTAAGGAATTGGTTTCTCTTTGTCTTTTAAGTTCTTTTGGTAATTGATTGGAATCAAGTCTTAATCCTTAAGGAATTGGTTTCTCTTTTCCTCTAAGTTCTTTTGGTATTGATTGGAATCAAGTCTTAATCCTTAATGAATTGGTTTCTCTTTGTCTTTAAGTTCTTTTGCCATTGATTGAATCAAGTCTTAATCCTTAAGGAATTGGTTTCTCTTTGTCTTTAAGTTCTTTTGGTAATTGATTGGAATCAAGTCTTAATCCTTAATGAATTGGTTTCTCTTTTCTTTAAGTTCTTTTTGGTATTGATTGGAATCAAGTCTTAATCCTTAATGAATTGGTTTCTCTTTGTCCTTTAAGTTCTTTTTGCCATTGATTGGAATCAAGTCTTAATCCTTAAGGAATTGGTTTCTCTTTTCCTTAAGTTCTTTTGGTAATTGATTGGAATCAAGTCTTAATCCTTATGAATTGGTTTCTCTTTTCCTTTAAGTTCTTTTTGCCATTGATTGGAATCAAGTCTTAATCCTTAAGGAATTGGTTTCTCTTGTCCTTTAAGTTCTTTTGGTAATTGATTGGAATCAAGTCTTAATCCTTAAGGAATTGGTTTCTCTTTTCCTCTAAGTTCTTTTGGTATTGATTGGAATCAAGTCTTAATCCTTAATGAATTGGTTTCTCTTTGTCTTTAAGTTCTTTTTGCCATTGATTGGAATCAAGTCTTAATCCTTAAGGAATTGGTTTCTCTTGTCCTTTAAGTTCTTTTGGCAATTGATTGGAGGCAAGTCTTAATCCTTAAGGAATTGGTTTCTCTTTATTCTTTAGGTTCTTTTTGGTATGGATTGGAATCAAGTCTTAATCCATAATGAATTGGTTTCTCTTTGTCTTTAAGTTCTTTTTGCCATTGATTGGAATCAAGTCTTAATCCTTAAGGAATTGGTTTCTCTTTTCCTTTAAGTTCTTTTGGTATTGATTGGAATCAAGTCTTAATCCTTAAGGAATTGGTTTCTCTTTTTCCTTTAAGTTCTTTTGGTATTGATTGGAATCAAGTCTTAATCCTTAATGAATTGGTTTCTCTTTTCCTTTAAGTTCTTTTTGCCATTGATTGGAATCAAGTCTTAATCCTTAAGGAATTGGTTTCTCTTTTCCTTTAAGTTCTTTGGTATTGATTGGAATCAAGTCTTAATCCTTAATGAATTGGTTTCTCTTTGTCTTTTAAGTTCTTTTTGCCATTGATTGGAATCAAGTCTTAATCTTAAGGAATTGGTTTCTCTTTGTCCTTTAAGTTCTTTTGGTAATTGATTGAATCAAGTCTTAATCCTTAAGGAATTGGTTTCTCTTTTCCTCTAAGTTCTTTTTGGTATTGATTGGAATCAAGTCTTAATCCATAATGAATTGGTTTCTCTGTGTTTTTAAGTTCTTTTGCCATTGATTGGAATCAAGTCTTAATCCTTAAGAATTGGTTTCTCTTTTGTCTTTAAGTTCTTTTGGTAATTGATTGGAATCAAGTCTTAATCCTTAAGGAATTGGTTTCTCTTTTTCCTTTAAGTTCTTTTGCCATTGATTGGAATCAAGTCTTAATCCTTAAGGAATTGGTTTCTCTTGTCTTTAAGTTCTTTGCCATTGATTGGAATCAAGTCTTAATCCTTAAGGAATTGGTTTCTCTTTTCCTTTAAGTTCTTTTGGTAATTGATTGGAATCAAGTCTTAATCCTTAATGAATTGGTTTCTCTTTGTCTTTAAGTTCTTTTTGCCATTGATTGGAATCAAGTCTTAATCCTTAAGGAATTGGTTTCTCTTTGTCCTTTAAGTTCTTTTGGTAATTGATTGGAATCAAGTCTTAATCCTTAAGGAATTGGTTTCTCTTTTTCTCTAAGTTCTTTTGGTATTGATTGGAATCAAGTCTTAATCCTTAATGAATTGGTTTCTCTTGTCCTTTAAGTTCTTTTTGCCATTGATTGGAATCAAGTCTTAATCCTTAAGGAATTGGTTTCTCTTGTCCTTTAAGTTCTTTTGGTAATTGATTGGAATCAAGTCTTAATCCTTAAGGAATTGGTTTCTCTTTTTCCTCTAAGTTTCTTTTGGTATTGATTGGAATCAAGTCTTAATCCTTAATGAATTGGTTTCTCTTTTCCTTTAAGTTCTTTTGCCATTGATTGGAATCAAGTCTTAATCCTTAAGGAATTGGTTTCTCTTTCCTCTAAGTTCTTTGGTATTGATTGGAATTAAGTCTTAAGTCTTAATCCTAATTGGAATTGGTTTTCCTTTAGTTCTTTTGGTATTGATTGGAATCAAGTCTTAATCCTTAAGGAATTGGTTTCTCTTGTCTTTAAGTTCTTTTTGCCATTGATTGGAATCAAGTCTTAATCCTTGAGGAATTGGTTTCTCTTTGTCCTTTAGTTCTTTTGTAATTGATTGGAATCAAGTCTTAATCCTTAATGAATTGGTTTCTCTTTTTTCCTTTAAGTTCTTTTGGTATTGATTGGAATCAAGTCTTAATCCTTAAGGAATTGGTTTCTCTTTGTCCTTTAAGTTCTTTTGCCATTGATTGGAATCAAGTCTTAATCCTTAAGAATTGGTTTCTCTTTGTCCTTAAGTTCTTTTGGTAATTGATTGGAATCAAGTCTTAATCCTTAATGAATTGGTTTCTCTTTTCCTTTAAGTTCTTTTTGCCATTGATTGGAATCAAGTCTTAATCCTTAAGGAATTGGTTTCTCTTTCTTTAAGTTCTTTTGTAATTGATTGGAATCAAGTCTTAATCCTTAATGAATTGGTTTCTCTTTTTCTTTAAGTTCTTTTTTGGTATTGATTGGAATCAAGTCTTAATCCTTAAGGAATTGGTTTCTCTTGTCTTTAAGTTCTTTTTGTATTGATTGGAATCAAGTCTTAATCCTTGAGGAATTGGTTTCT
Source organism: Pterocarpus macrocarpus (assembly GCA_031439585.1). Classification (NCBI taxonomy): domain Eukaryota; kingdom Viridiplantae; phylum Streptophyta; class Magnoliopsida; order Fabales; family Fabaceae; genus Pterocarpus; species Pterocarpus macrocarpus. Next base: position 12,175 of record JAVHNN010000430.1, read on the forward strand.
CTTGTCCTTTAAGTTCTTTTGGTAATTGATTGGAATCAAGTCTTAATCCTTAATGAATTGGTTTCTCTTTCTAAGTTCTTTTGGTATTGATTGGAATCAAGTCTTAATCCTTAAGGAATTGGTTTCTCTTGTCTTTAAGTTCTTTTTGCCATTGATTGGAATCAAGTCTTAATCCTTAAGGAATTGGTTTCTCTTTGTCCTTTAAGTTCTTTTGGTATTGATTGGAATCAAGTCTTAATCCTTAAGGAATTGGTTTCTCTTTCTTTAAGTTCTTTTTGGTATTGATTGGAATCAAGTCTTAATCCTTAAGGAATTGGTTTCTCTTTGTCTTTAAGTTCTTTTTGAATTGATTGGAATCAAGTCTTAATCCTTAAGGAATTGGTTTCTCTTTTCTAAGTTCTTTTTTGGTATTGATTGGAATCAAGTCTTAATCCTTAAGGAATTGGTTTCTCTTGTCTTTTAAGTTCTTTTGTATTGATTGGAATCAAGTCTTAATCCTTAAGGAATTGGTTTCTCTTTGTCCTTTAAGTTCTTTTGGTAATTGATTGGAATCAAGTCTTAATCCTTATGAATTGGTTCTCTTTTTTCTTTAAGTTCTTTTTGCCATTGATTGGAATCAAGTCTTAATCCTTAATGAATTGGTTTCTCTTGTCTTTTATGTTTTTTTTGCAATTGATTGGAATCAAGTCCTAATCATTAAGGAATTGGTGTCTCTTTGTCCTTTAAGTTCTTTTGGCCATTGATTGGAATCAAGTCTTAATCCTTGAGGAATTGGTTTCCCTTCATCCTTTAAGTTCTTTTGGTAATTGATTGGAATCAAGTCTTAATCCTTAAGGAATTGGTTTCTCTTTGTCCTTTAAGTTCTTTTTGGTATTGATTGGAATCAAGTCTTAATCCTTAATGAATTGTTTTCTCCTTGTCTTTTAAGTTCTTTTTGCCATTGATTGGAATCAAGTCTTAATCCTTAATGAATTGGTTTCTCTTGTCTTTAAGTTCTTTTGGTATTGATTGGAATCAAGTCTTAATCCTTGAATTGGTTTCTCTTTGTCCTTTAAGTTCTTTTTGGTATTGATTGAATCAAGTCTTAATCCTTAAGGAATTGGTTTCTCTTTTTCTTTAGTTCTTTTTTGCCATTGATTGGAATCAAGTCTTAATCCTTAAGGAATTGGTTCTCTTTGTCTTTAAGTTCTTTTGTAATTGATTGGAATCAAGTCTTAATCCTTGAGGAATTGGTTTCTCTTTGTCTTTAAGTTCTTTTGCCATTGATTGGAATCAAGTCTTAATCCTTGAGGAATTGGTTTCTCTTGTCCTTTAAGTTCTTTTGGTGCCATTGATTGGAATCAAGTCTTAATCCTTAAGGAATTGGTTTCTCTTTGTTTTAGTTCTTGGTATTGATTGGAATCAAGTCTTAATCCTTAATGAATTGGTTTCTCTTTTCTTTAAGTTCTTTTGGCCATTGATTGGAATCAAGTCTTAATCCTTAAGGAATTGGTTTCTCTTTTTCTAAGTTCTTTTTAATTGATTGGAATCAAGTCTTAATCCTTAAGAATTGGTTTCTCTTTTCCTTTAAGTTCTTTTGGTATTGATTGGAATCAAGTCTTAATCCTTAAGGAATTGGTTTCTCTTTTTCCTCTAAGTTCTTTTTGGTAATTGATTGGAATCAAGTCTTAATCCTTAAGGAATTGGTTTCTCTTTGTCTTTAAGTTCTTTTGCCATTGATTGAATCAAGTCTTAATCCTTAATGAATTGGTTTCTCTTTGTCCTTTAGTTCTTTTTGGTAATTGATTGGAATCAAGTCTTAATCCTTAAGGAATTGGTTTCTCTTTTTCCTTTAAGTTCTTTTGGTATTGATTGGAATCAAGTCTTAATCCTTAATGAATTGGTTTCTCTTTGTCCTTTAAGTTCTTTTGGTATTGATTGGAATCAAGTCTTAATCCTTAAGGAATTGGTTTCTCTTTGTCTTTAAGTTCTTTGGTAATTGATTGAATCAAGTCTTAATCCTAATAAGGAATTGGTTTCTCTTTGTCTTTAAGTTCTTTTGGTATTGATTGGAATCAAGTCTTAATCCTTAATGAATTGGTTTCTCTTTGTCCTTTAAGTTCTTTGGTAATTGATTGGAATCAAGTCTTAATCCTTAAGGAATTGGTTTCTCTTTTTCTTTAAGTTCTTTTTGGTATTGATTGGAATCAAGTCTTAATCCTTAAGGAATTGGTTTCTCTTGTCCTTTAAGTTCTTTTGTAATTGATTGGAATCAAGTCTTAATCTTAAGGAATTGGTTTCTCTTTTCTTCTAAGTTCTTTTGCCATTGATTGGAATCAAGTCTTAATCCTTAAGGAATTGGTTTCTCTTTGTCCTTTAAGTTCTTTTTGTAATTGATTGGAATCAAGTCTTAATCCTTAAGGAATTGGTTTCTCTTTTCCTTTAAGTTCTTTTTGGTATTGATTGGAATCAGTCTTAATCTTAAGGAATTGGTTTCTCTTTCTCTTTAAGTTCTTTTGGTATTGATTGGAATCAAGTCTTAATCCTTAAGGAATTGGTTTCTCTTTCTTGTTCTTTAAGTTCTTTTTGCCATTGATTGGAATCAAGTCTTAATCCTTAAGGAATTGGTTTCTCTTTGTCCTTTAAGTTCTTTGGTAATTGATTGGAAATCAAGTCTTAATCCTTAATGAATTGGTTTCTCTTTTCCTTTAAGTTCTTTTGCCATTGATTGGAATCAAGTCTTAATCCTTAAGGAATTGGTTTCTCTTTGTCTTTAAGTTCTTTTTTAATTGATTGGATCAAGTCTTAATCCTTAAGGAATTGGTTTCTCTTTGTCCTTTAAGTTCTTTTGGTAATTGATTGGAATCAAGTCTTAATCCTTAATGAATTGGTTTCTCTTTTCCTTTAAGTTCTTTTGGTATTGATTGAATCAAGTCTTAATCCTTAAGGAATTGGTTTCTCTTGTCCTTTAAGTTCTTTTTGTAATTGATTGGAATCAAGTCTTAATCCTTAAGGAATTGGTTTCTCTTTGTCCTCTAAGTTCTTTTTGGTAATGATTGGAATCAAGTCTTAATCTTAATGAATTGGTTTCTCTTCTGTCTTTAAGTTCTTTTGGTATTGATTGGAATCAAGTCTTAATCCTTAAGGAATTGGTTTCTCTTTGTCCTTTAGTTCTTTTGGTATTGATTGGAATCAAGTCTTAATCCTTAAGGAATTGGTTTCTCTTTTTCTTTAAGTTCTTTTTGGTATTGATTGAATCAAGTCTTAATCCTTAATGAATTGGTTTCTCTTTGTCCTTTAAGTTCTTTTTGCCAATTGATTGGAATCAAAGTCTTAATCCTTAAGGAATTGGTTTCTCTTTTCTTTAAGTTCTTTTTGGTAATTGATTGGAATCAAGTCTTAATCCTTAAGGAATTGGTTTCTCTTTGTCCTTTAAGTTCTTTTGGTATTGATTGGAATCAAGTCTTAATCCTTAGGAATTGGTTTCTCTTTGTCTTTAAGTTCTTTTGGTAATTGATTGAATCAAGTCTTAATCCTTAAGGAATTGGTTTCTCTTTGTCCTTTAAGTTCTTTTTGGTATTGATTGGAATCAAGTCTTAATCCTTAAGGAATTGGTTTCTCTTTTCCTTTAAGTTCTTTTGGTATTGATTGGAATCAAGTCTTAATCCTTAAGGAATTGGTTTCTCTTGTCTTTAAGTTCTTTTTGGAATTGATTGGAATCAAGTCTTAATCTTAAGGAATTGGTTTCTCTTTTTTCCTTTAAGTTCTTTTGGGTATTGATTGGAATCAAGTCTTAATCCTTAAGAATTTGGTTTCTCTTGTCCTTAAGTTCTTTTTGGATTGATTGGAATCAAGTCTTAATCCTTGGAATTGGTTTCTCTTGTCTTTAAGTTCTTTTGCCATTGATTGGAATCAAGTCTTTAATCCTTAAGGAATTGGTTTCTCTTGTCTTTTAAGTTCTTTTTGCCATTGATTGGAATCAAGTCTTAATCCTTAAGGAATTGGTTTCTCTTGTCCTTTAAGTTCTTTTGTATTGATTTGGAATCAAGTCTTAATCCTTAAGAATTGGTTTCTCTTTTTCTTTAGTTCTTTTGGTTTGCATTGATTGGATCAAGTCTTAATCCTTAATGAAATTGGTTTCTCTTTTTTTAGTTCTTTTTGTATTGATTGGAATCAAGTCTTAATCCTTGAGGGATTGGTTTCTCTTTGTCCTTTAAGTTCTTTTGGTAATTGATTGGAAACAAGTCTTAATCCATAAGGAATTGGTTTCTCTTTGTCCTTTAAGTTCTTTTGGCCCATGATTGGAATCAAGTCTTTATCCTCAAGCAATTGGTTTCTCTTTCTTTTTTAAGTTCTTTTGACATTGATTGGAAGCAAGACTTAATCCTTAAGGAATTGGTTTATCTTTTTCTAAGTTCTTTTTGTAATTGATTGGAATCAAGTCTTAATCCTTAATGATTGGTTTCTCTTCTTTAAGTTCTTTTGCCATTGATTGGAATCAAGTCTTAATCCTTGATGAATTGGTTTCTCTTGTCCTTTAAGTTCTTTTGGTAATTGATTGGAATCAAGTCTTAATCCTTAATGAATTGGTTTCTCTCCTCTAAGTTCTTTTTGGTATTGATTGAATCAAGTCTTAATCCTTAATGAATTGGTGGTTCTCTTTGTCTTTTAAGTTCTTTTTGCCATTGATTGGAATCAAGTCTTAATCCTTAAGGAATTGGTTTCTCTTTGTCCTTTAAGTTCTTTGGTAATTGATTGGAATCAAGTCTTAATCCTTAATGAATTGGTTTCTCTTTCCTTTAAGTTCTTTTTTGGTATTGATTGGAATCAAGTCTTAATCCTTAAGGAATTGGTTTCTCTTGTCCTTTAAGTTCTTTTGCCATTGATTGGAATCAAGTCTTAATCCTTAAGGAATTGGTTTCTCTTTTTCTCTAGGTTTCTTTGGAATTGATTGGAATCAAGTCTTAATCCATAATGAATTGGTTTCTCTTTGTCTTTTAGTTCTTTTTGCCATTGATTGGAATCAAGTCTTAATCCCTTGAATTGGTTTCTCTTTTGTCTTTAAGTTCTTTTGGTAATTGATTGGAATCAAGTCTTAATCCTTAAGGAATTGGTTTCTCTTTTCCTCTAAGTTCTTTTTGGTATTGATTGGAATCAAGTCTTAATCCATAAGGAATGGTTTCTCTTTGTCCTTTAAGTACTTTTTGCCATTGAATGGAATCAAGTCTTAATCCTTGAGGAATTGGTTTCTCTTTGACCTTTAAGTTCTTTTGGTAATTGGATTGAACAAGTCTTAATCCTTAAGGAATTGGTTTCTCTTTTCCTCTAAGTTCTTTTTGGTATTGATTGGAATCAAGTCTTAATCCTTAATGAATTGGTTTCTCTTGTCTTTAAGTTCTTTTGCCATTGATTGGAATCAAGTCTTAATCCTTAAGGAATTGGTTTCTCTTTCCTTTAAGTTCTTTTTGGTAATTGATTGGAATCAAGTCTTAATCCTTAAGGAATTGGTTCTCTTTTTCTTTAGTTCTTTTGGTATTGATTGGAATCAAGTCTTAATCCTTGATGAAGTATTTACTCTTTTTCCTTTAAGTTCTTTTTGTGATTGATTGGAATCAAGTCTTAATCCTTAAGGAATTGGTTTCTCTTTTCCTCTAGGTTCTTTTGGATTGGAATCAAGTCTTAATCCTTAATGAATTGGTTTCTCTTTTTCTTTAAGTTCTTTTTGCCATTGATTGAATCAAGTCTTAATCCTTAAGGAATTGGTTTTCTCTTTCTTTTTAAGTTCTTTTTGTAATTGATTGGAATCAAGTCTTAATCCTTAATGAATTGGTTTCTCTTTGTCTTAAGTTCTTTTGGTATTGATTGGAATCAAGTCTTAATCCTTAATGAATTGGTTTCTCTTGTCCTTTAAGTTCTTTTTGTATTGATTGGAATCAAGTCTTTAATCCTTAAGGAATTGGTTTCTCTTTGTCTTTTAAGTTCTTTTGTAATTGATTGGATCAAGTCTTAATCCTTAAGGAATTGGTTTCTCTTTGTCCTTTAAGTTCTTTTGCCATTGATTGGAATCAAGTCTTAATCCTTAAGGAATTGGTTTCTCTTTGTCCTTTAAGTTCTTTTTGGTATTGATTGGAATCAAGTCTTAATCCTTAAGGAATTGGTTTCTCTTTCCTTTAAGTTCTTTTTGTAATTGATTGAATCAAGTCTTAATCCTTAATGAATTGGTTTCTCTTGTCTAAGTTCTTTTTGGTATTGATTGGAATCAAGTCTTAATCCTTAAGGAATTGGTTTCTCTTTGTCTTTTAAGTTCTTTTGTAATTGATTGGATCAAGTCTTAATCCTTAAGGAATTGGTTTCTCTTTTTCCTTTAGTTCTTTTTGGTAATTGATTGGAATCAAGTCTTAATCCTTAATGAATTGGTTTCTCTTTTCTTTAAGTTCTTTTGCCATTGATTGAATCAAGTCTTAATCCTTAGGAATTGGTTTCTCTTTGTCTTTTAGTTCTTTTGTAATTGATTGGAATCAAGTCTTAATCCTTAAGGATTGGTTTCTCTTTGTCCTCTAAGTTCTTTTGGTAATTGATTGGAATCAAGTCTTAATCCTTAATGAATGGTGGTTCTCTTTTCCTTTAGTTCTTTTTGCCATTGATTGGAATCAAGTCTTAATCCTTAAGGAATTGGTTTCTCTTGTCCTTTAAGTTCTTTTGAATTGATTGAATCAAGTCTTAATCCTTAATGAATTGGTTTCTCTTGTCTAAGTTCTTTTTGGTATTTGATTGGAATCAAGTCTTAATCCTAATGAATTGGTTTCTCTTTGTCTTTAAGTTCTTTTTGCCATTGATTGGAATCAAAGTCTTAATCCTTAAGGATTGGTTTCTCTTTGTCCTTTAAGTTCTTGGTAATTGATTGGAAATCAAGTCTTAATCCCTAAGGAATTGGTTTCTCTTCCTTTAAGTTCTTTTTGGTATTGATTGGAATCAAGTCTTAATCCTTAATGAATTGGTTTCTCTTTGTCCTTTAGTTCTTTTGGTATTGATTGGAATCAAGTCTTAATCCTTAAGGAATTGGTTTCTCTTTCCTTTAAGTTCTTTTGGTATTGATTGGAATCAAGTCTTAATCCTTAAGGAATTGGTTTCTCTTTGTCTTTAAGTTCTTTTGGTATTGATTGGAATCAAGTCTTAATCCTTAAGGAATTGGTTTCTCTTTTTCTAAGTTCTTTTGGTATTGATTGGAATCAAGTCTTAATCTTAAGGAATGGTTTCTCTTTCCTTTAAGTTCTTTTTATTGATTGGAATCAAGTCTTTAATCCTTAAGGAATTGGTTTCTCTTTGTCCTTTAGTTCTTTTTGCCATTGATTGGAATCAAGTCTTAATCCTTAAGGAATTTGGTTTCTCTTGTCTTTAAGTTCTTTTGGTATTGATTGAATCAAGTCTTAATCCTTAATGAATTGGTTTCTCTTGTCCTTTAAGTTCTTTTTGTAATTGATTGGAATCAAGTCTTAATCCTTAAGGAATTGGTTTCTCTTTTCTTTAAGTTCTTTGGTAATTGATTGGAATCAAGTCTTAATCCTTATGAATTGGTTTCTCTTTTCCTTTAAGTTCTTTTGGTATTGATTGAATCAAGTCTTAATCCTTAATGAATTGGTTTCTCTTTTCTTTAAGTTCTTTTTAATTGATTGGAATCAAGTCTTAATCCCTTAAGGAATTGGTTTCTCTTTTTTTAAGTTCTTTTGAATTGATTGGAATCAAGTCTTAATCTTAATGAATTGGTTTCTCTTGTCCTTTAAGTTCTTTTTGTAATTGATTGGAATCAAGTCTTAATCCTTGAGGAATTGGTTTCTCTTTGTCCTTTAGTTCTTTGGTAATTGATTGGAATCAAGTCTTAATCCTTAAGAATTGGTTTCTCTTTTCCTTTAAGTTCTTTTTGGTATTGATTGGAATCAAGTCTTAATCCTTGAGAATTGGTTTCTCTTTGTCCTTTAAGTTCTTTTTGCCATTGATTGGAATCAAAGTCTTAATCCTTAAGGAATTGGTTTCTCTTTGTCTTTAAGTTCTTTTGGCCATTGATTGGAATCAAGTCTTAATCCTTAAGGAATTGGTTTCTCTTTTCCTTTAAGTTCTTTTGGTTGATTGAATCAAGTCTTAATCCTTAAGGAATTGGTTTCTCTTCTTGTCTTTAGTTCTTTTGCCATTGATTGGAATCAAGTCTTAATCCTTAATGAATTTGGTTTCTCTTTGTCTTTAAGTTCTTTTGGTAATTGATTGGATCAAGTCTTTAATCCTTAAGGAATTGGTTTCTCTTTGTCCTTTTAAGTTCTTTTGGTATTGATTGGAATCAAAGTCTTAATCCTTAATGAATTGGTTTCTCTTTTTGTCCTTTAGTTCTTTTGTAATTGATTGGAATCAAGTCTTAATCCTTAATGAATTGGGTTTCTCTTTGTCCTTTAAGTTCTTTTTGCCATTGATTGAATCAAGTCTTAATCCTTAAGGAATTGGTTTCTCTTTTCTTTAAGTTCTTTTGGTATTGATTGGAATCAAGTCTTAATCCTTAAGGAATTGGTTTCTCTTGTCCTTTAAGTTCTTTGGTATTGATTGGAATCAAGTCTTAATCCTTAGGAATTGGTTTCTCTTTCCTTTAAGTTCTTTTGGTATTTGATTGGAATCAAAGTCTTTAATCCTTAAGAATTGGTTTCTCTTGTTCTTTAAGTTCTTTTTGGTATTGATTGGAATCAAGTCTTAATCCTTAGGAATTTGGTTTCTCTTTGTCCTTTAGTTCTTTTGGTATTGATTGAATCAAGTCTTAATCTTAAGGAATTTGGTTTCTCTTTGTCCTTTAAGTTCTTTTTGGTATTGATTGGAATCAAGTCTTAATCCTTAAGGAATTGGTTTCTCTTTGTCCTTTAAGTTCTTTTGGTAATTGATTGGAATCAAAGTCTTAATCCTTAAGAATTGGTTTCTCTTTCCTTTAAGTTCTTTTGGTATTGATTGGAATCAAGTCTTAATCCTTAATGAATTGGTTTCTCTTTGTCTTTAAGTTCTTTTGGTATTGATTGGAATCAAGTCTTAATCCTTAAGGAATTGGTTTCTCTTTGTTTAAGTTCTTTTGGTAATTGATTGGAATCAAGTCTTAATCCTTAAGGAATTGGTTTCTCTTTTTCCTTTAAGTTCTTTTTGGTAATTGATTGAATCAAAGTCTTAATCCTTAAGGAATTGGTTTCTCTTTTTCTTTAAGTTCTTTTGGTATTGATTGGAATCAAGTCTTAATCCTTAATGAATTGGTTTCTCTTTTTCTTTAAGTTCTTTGCCATTGATTGGAATCAAGTCTTAATCTTAAGAATTGGTTTCTCTTTTCCTTTAAGTTCTTTTGGTATTGATTGGAATCAAGTCTTAATCCTTAATGAATTGGTTTCTCTTTTCCTTTAAGTTCTTTTGCCAATTGATTGGAATCAAGTCTTAATCCTTAAGGAATTGGTTTCTCTTTGTCCTTTAAGTTCTTTTTGGTATTGATTGGAATCAAGTCTTAATCTTAATGAATTGGTTTCTCTTTTTTTAGTTCTTTTTGTATTGATTGGAATCAAGTCTTAATCCTTGAGAATTGGTTTCTCTTTGTCCTTTAAGTTCTTTTGCCATTGATTGGAATCAAGTCTTAAATCCTTGAATTGGTTTCTCTTTCCTCTAAGTTTCTTTTTTTATTGATTGAATCAAGTCTTAAATCCTTAATGAATTGGTTTCTCTTTTCTTTAAGTTCTTTTATTGATTGGAATCAAGTCTTTATCCCTTAAGGAATTGGTTTTCTCTTTCCTTTAAGTTCTTTTTGCCATTGATTGGAATCAAGTCTTAATCCTTAAGGAATTGGTTTCTCTTTTCCTCTAAGTTCTTTTTGTATTGATTTGAATCAAGTCTTAATCCTTAAGGAATTGGTTTCTCTTTGTCCTTTAAGTTCTTTTGGTATTGATTGGAATCAAGTCTTAATCCTTAAGAATTGGTTTCTCTTTCTCTAAGTTCTTTTTGGTATTGATTGGAATCAAGTCTTAATCCTTAATGAATTTGGTTTCTCTTTGTCCTTTAAGTTCTTTTTTGCCATTGATTGGAATCAAGTCTTAATCCTTAAGGAATTTGGTTTCTCTTTGTCCTTTAAGTTCTTTTTGGTAATTGATTGGAATCAAGTCTTAATCCTTAAGAATTGGTTTCTCTTTTTCTTTAAGTTCTTTGGTATTGATTGGAATCAAGTCTTAATCCTAAGGAATTGGTTTCTCTTTGTCCTTTAAGTTCTTTTTGCCATTGATTGGAATCAAGTCTTAATCCTTAAGAATTGGTTTCTCTTTCCTCTAGTTCTTTTGGTAATTGATTGGAATCAAGTCTTAATCTTAGGAATTGGTTTCTCTTTTTCTTTAGTTCTTTTTGGAATTGATTGGAATCAAGTCTTAATCTTAAGGAATTGGTTTCTCTTTGTCCTTTAAGTTCTTTTTGTATTGATTGGAAATCAAGTCTTAATCCTTAAGGAATTGGTTTCTCTTTGTCCTTTAAGTTCTTTTGTATTGATTGAATCAAGTCTTAATCCTTAATGAATTGGTTTCTCTTTTTCCTTTAAGTTCTTTTGGTATTGATTGGAATCAAGTCTTAATCCTTAATGAATTGGTTTCTCTTTGTCTTTAAGTTCTTTTGCCATTGATTGAATCAAGTCTTAATCCTTAAGGAATTGGTTTCTCTTTTCCTCTAAGTTCTTTTTGTATTGATTGGAATCAAGTCTTAATCCTTAATGAATTGGTTTCTCTTTTCCTTTAGTTCTTTTTGTATTGATTGGAATCAAGTCTTAATCCTTAATGAATTGGTTTCTCTTTGTCTTTAAGTTCTTTTGTAATTTGATTGGAAGCAGGTCTTAATCCTTAATGAATTGGTTTCTCTTTTCTTTAAGTTCTTTGGTAATTGATTGGAATCAAGTCTTAATCCTTAATGAATTGGTTTCTCTTTTCTTTAGTTCTTTTGCCATTGATTGGAATCAAGTCTTTAATCCTTAAGGAATTGGTTTCTCTTTGTCCTTTAAGTTCTTTTGGTAATGATTGAATCAAGTCTTAATCCTTAAATTGGTTTCTCTTTTTCTTTAAGTTCTTTTGGTATTGATTGGAATCAAGTCTTAATCCATAATGAATTGGTTTCTCTTTGTCTTTTAAGTTCTTTTGACCATTGATTGGAATCAAGTCTTAAATCCTTAAGGAATTGGTTCTCTTTTTCCTTTAAGTTCTTTTGGTAATTGATTGAATCAAGTCTTAATCCTTAAGGAATTGGTTTCTCTTTCCTTTAAGTTCTTTTTGGTATTGATTGAATCAAGTCTTAATCCTAATGAATTGGTTTCTCTTTGTCTTTTAAGTTCTTTTTGCCATTGATTGGAATCAAGTCTTAATCCTTAAGGAATTGGTTTGTCTTTTTCCTCTAGGTTCTTTTTGGTATTGAATGGAATCAAGTCTTAATCGTAATGAATTGGTTTCTCTTTGTCCTTTAAGTTCTTTTGGTATTGATTGGAATCAAGTCTTAATCCTTGAGGAATTGGTTTCTCTTTCCTTTAAGTTCTTTTGGTAATTGATTGAATCAAGTCTTAATCCTTAAGGAATTGGTTTCTCTTTTTTCTTTAAGTTCTTTGGTATTGATTGGAATCAAGTCTTAATCCATAATGAATTGGTTTCTCTTGTCTTTTAAGTTCTTTTTGCCATTGATTGGAATCAAGTCTTAATCCTTAAGGAATTGGTTTCTCTTTGTCCTTTAAGTTCTTTTTAATTGATTGGAATCAAGTCTTAATCCTTAAGGAATTGGTTTCTCTTTTTCCTCTAAGTTCTTTTGGTATTTGATTGGAATCAAGTCTTAATCCTTAATGAATTGGTTTCTCTTTTTTTTAAGTTCTTTTGCCATTGATTGGAATCAAGTCTTAATCCTTAAGGAATTGGTTTCTCTTTTTCCTTTAAGTTCTTTTGGTAATTGATTGGAATCAAGTCTTAATCCTTAAGGAATTGGTTTCTCTTTCTTTAGTTCTTCTTTGGTATTGATTGGAATCAAGTCTTAATCCTTAATGAATTGGTATCTCTTTGATCTTAAAGTTGTTTTAGAAATTGATTGGAATCAAGTCTTAATCCTTAAGGAATTGGTTTCTCTTTTTCCTTTAAGTTCTTTTGGTATTGATTGGAATCAAGTCTTAATCCTTAATGAATTGGTTTCTCTTTGTCTTTTAAGTTCTTTTTTATTGATTGGAATCAAGTCTTAATCCTTAAGGAATTGGTTTCTCTTTGTCCTTTAAGTTCTTTGGTAATTGATTGGAATCAAGTCTTAATCCTTAGGAATTGGTTTCTCTTTCCTCTAAGTTCTTTTGTATTGATTGGAATCAAGTCTTAATCCTTAATGAATTGGTTTCTCTTGTCTTTAAGTTCTTTGGTATTGATTGGAATCAAGTCTTAATCCTTAAGGAATTGGTTTCTCTTTTTCTTTAAGTTCTTTTTGTAATTGATTGGAATCAAGTCTTAATCCTAAGGAATTGGTTTCTCTTTTCCTTTAAGTTCTTTTTGTATTGATTGGAATCAAGTCTTAATCCTAATGAATTGGTTTCTCTTTTTTCCTTTAAGTTCTTTTGGTATTGATTGGAATCAAGTCTTAATCCTTAAGGAATTGGTTTCTCTTTTCTTTAAGTTCTTTTTGGTATTGATTGGAATCAAGTCTTAATCCTTAAGGAATTGGTTTCTCTTTTCCTTTAAGTTCTTTTTGTATTGATTGGAATCAAGTCTTAATCCTTAATGAATTGGTTTCTCTTTGTCCTTTAAGTTCTTTTGGTATTGATTGGAATCAAGTCTTAATCCTTAAGGAATTGGTTTTCTCTTTTTCCTTTAAGTTCTTTTGGTATTGATTGGAATCAAGTCTTAATCCTTAAGGAATTGGTTTCTCTTTGTTCTTTAAGTTCTTTTGGTATTTGATTGGAATCAAGTCTTAATCCTTAAGAATTGGTTTCTCTTTGTCCTTTAAGTTCTTTGGTATTGATTGGAATCAAGTCTTAATCCTTAAGGAATTGGTTTCTCTTTGTCTTTAAGTTCTTTTTGTATTGATTGGAATCAAGTCTTAATCCTTAAGGAATTGGTTTCTCTTTTCCTTTAAGTTCTTTTGGTATTGATTGGAATCAAGTCTTAATCCTTAAGGAATTGGTTTCTCTTTTTCTTTAAGTTCTTTTGGTATTGATTGGAATCAAGTCTTAATCCTTAAGGAATTGGTTTCTCTTTCCTTTAAGTTCTTTTGCCATTGATTGGAATCAAGTCTTAATCCTTAAGGAATTGGTTTCTCTTTGTCCTTAGTTCTTTTGGTAATTGATTGGAATCAAGTCTTAATCCTAAGGAATTGGTTTCTCTTTTCCTCTAGTTTCTTTTTATTGATTGGAATCAAGTCTTAATCCTTAAGGAATTGGTTTCTCTTGTCTTTTAAGTTCTTTTGCCATTGATTGGATCAAGTCTTAATCCTTAAGGAATTGGTTTCTCTTTTCTTTAAGTTCTTTTTGGTATTGATTGGAATCAAGTCTTAATCCTTAATGAATTGGTTTCTCTTTTCTTTAAGTTCTTTTGCCATTGATTGGAATCAAGTCTTAATCCTTAATGAATTGGTTTCTCTTTGTCCTTTAAGTTCTTTTGTAATTGATTGGAATCAAGTCTTAATCCTTAAGAATTGGTTTCTCTTTTCCTCTAAGTTCTTTTGGTATTGATTGGAATCAAGTCTTAATCCTTAATGAATTGGTTTCTCTTTGTCTTTTAAGTTCTTTTTGCCGTTGATTGGAATCAAGTCTTAATCCTTGAGGAATTAGTTTCTCTTTGTCCTTTAAGTTCTTTTGGTAATTGATTGGAATCAAGTCTTAATCCTAAGGAATTGGTTTCTCTTTTTCCTCTAAGTTCTTTTATTGATTGGAATCAAGTCTTAATCCTTAATGAATTGGTTTCTCTTTTTCTTTAAGTTCTTTTTGCCATTGATTGGAATCAAGTCTTAATCCTTAAGGAATTGGTTTCTCTTTGTTTCTTAAGTTCTTTTGGTAATTGATTGGAATCAAGTCTTAATCCTTAAGGAATTGGTTTCTCTTGTCCTTTAAGTTCTTTTGGTATTGATTGGAATCAAGTCTTAATCCTTAATGAATTGGTTTCTCTTGTCCTTTAAGTTCTTTTGTAATTGATTGGAATCAAGTCTTAATCCTTAAGAATTGGTTTCTCTTTTTCCTTTAAGTTCTTTTGGTATTGATTGGAATCAAGTCTTAATCCTAAGGAATTGGTTTCTCTTTTCTTTAAGTTCTTTTGCCATTGATTGAATCAAGTCTTAATCCTTAAGGAATTGGTTTCTCTTTGTCCTTTAAGTTCTTTTGTAATTGATTGGAATCAAGTCTTAATCCTTAGGAATTGGTTTCTCTTTCCTTTAAGTTCTTTTTGGTATTGATTGAATCAAGTCTTAATCCTTAATGAATTGGTTTCTCTTTTTTTTAAGTTCTTTTTGCCATTGATTGGAATCAAGTCTTAATCCTTAAGGAATTGGTTTCTCTTGTCTTAAGTTCTTTTGGTAATTGATTGGAATCAAGTCTTAATCCTTAAGGAATTGGTTTCTCTTTGTCTTTAGTTCTTTTTGCCATTGATTGGAATCAAGTCTTAATCCTTAATGAATTGGTTTCTCTTTTTGTCCTTTAAGTTCTTTTGGTAATTGATTGGAATCAAGTCTTAATCCTGATGAATTGGTTTCTCTTTTCCTCTAAGTTCTTTTGGTATTGATTGGAATCAAGTCTTAATCCTTAAGGAATTGGTTTCTCTTTCTTTTAAGTTCTTTTTGTATTGATTGGAATCAAGTCTTAATCCTTAATGAATTGGTTTCTCTTTGTCTTTAAGTTCTTTTGGTAATTGATTGGAATCAAGTCTTAATCCTTAAGGAATTGGTTTCTCTTTTCCTTTAAGTTCTTTTGGTATTGATTGGAATCAAGTCTTAATCCTAATGAATTGGTTTCTCTTGTTTTTAAGTTTTTTTGCCATTGATTGGAATCAAGTCTTAATCCTTAGGAATTGGTTTCTCTTTGTCTTTAAGTTCTTTTGGTAATTGATTGGAATCAAGTCTTAATCCTAATGAATTGGTTTCTCTTTGTCTTTAAGTTCTTTTTATTGATTGGAATCAAGTCTTAATCCTTGAGGAATTGGTTTCTCTTTGTCCTTTAAGTTCTTTTGGTAATTGATTGGAATCAAGTCTTAATCCTTAAGGAATTGGTTTCTCTTTTTCCTTTAGTTCTTTTGGTATTTGATTGGAATCAAGTCTTAATCCTTAATGAATTGGTTTCTCTTTGTCTTTAAGTTCTTTTGGTATTGATTGAATCAAGTCTTAATCCTTAATGAATTGGTTTCTCTTTGTCCTTTAAGTTCTTTTGCCATTGATTGAATCAAGTCTTAATCCTTAAGGAATTGGTTTCTCTTTTTCTCTAAGTTCTTTTGGAATTGATTGGAATCAAGTCTTAATCCTTAATGAATTGGTTTCTCTTTTTCCTTTAAGTTCTTTTTGCCATTGATTGGAATCAAGTCTTAATCCTTAGGAATTGGTTTCTCTTTGTCCTTTAAGTTCTTTTGGTAATTGATTGGAATAAGTCTTAAGTCCTTAAGAATTGGTTTCTCTTTTCTCTAAGTTCTTTTTGTATTGATTGGAATCAAGTCTTAATCCATAATGAATTGGTTTCTCTTTGTCTTTAAGTTCTTTTTGCCATTGATTGGAATCAAGTCTTAATCCTTGAGAATTGGTTTCTCTTTGTCCTTTAAGTTCTTTTTGGTATTGATTGAATCAAAGTCTTAATCCTTAAGGAATTGGTTTCTCTTTTCCTCTAAGTTCTTTTGGTATTGATTGGAATCAAGTCTTAATCCTAATGAATTGGTTTCTCTTTGTCTTTAAGTTCTTTTTGCATTGATTGGAATCAAGTCTTAATCCTTGAGGAATTGGTTTCTCTTTTGTCCTTTAAGTTCTTTGGCAATTGATTGGAACTAAGTCTTAATCCTTAAGGAATTGGTTTGTCTTTTTCCTCTAGGTTCTTTTTGGTATTGATTGGAAGCAAGTCTTAATCCTTGATGAATTGGTTTCTCTTTGTCCTTTAAGTTCTTTTGGCCATTGATTGGAATCAAGCCTTATTCCTTAAGGAATTGCTTTCTCTTTTCCTTAAGTTCTTTTTGGTAATTGATTGGAATCAAGTCTTAATCCTTAATGAATTGGTTTCTCTTTGTCTTTTAAGTTCTTTTTGCCATTGATTGGAATCAAGTCTTAATCTTAAGGAATTGGTTTCTCTTTGTCTTTAAGTTCTTTTTGGTAATTGATTGGAATCAAGTCTTAATCCTAAGGAATTGGTTTCTCTTTCCTTTAAGTTCTTTTTTGGTATTGATTGGAATCAAGTCTTAATCCTTAATGAATTGGTTTCTCTTTGTCTTTTAAGTTCTTTTTGCCATTGATTGGAATCAAGTCTTAATCCTTAGAAATTGGTTTCTCTTTGTCCTTTAAGTTCTTTTGGTATTGATTGGAATCAAGTCTTAATCCTTAAGGAATTGGTTTCTCTTTCCTTTAAGTTCTTTTGGTATTGATTGGAATCAAGTCTTAATCCTTAATGAATTGGTTTCTCTTGTCCTTTAAGTTCTTTTGCCATTGATTGGAATCAAGTCTTAATCCTTAAGGAATTGGTTTCTCTTTGTCTTTAGTTTCTTTTTGAATTGATTGGAATCAAGTCTTGATCCATAATGAATTGGTTTCTCTTTGTCTTTTAAGTTCTTTTTGGTATTGATTGGAATCAAGTCTTTATCGATAATGAATTGGTTTTTCTTTTTGTCCTTTAAGTTCTTTTGGTAATTGATTGGAATCAAGTCTTAATCCTTAAGGAATTGGTTTCTCTTTTTCCTCTAAGTTCTTTTGGTATTGATTGGAATCAAGTCTTAATCCTAATGAATTGGTTTCTCTTTCTTTTAAGTTCTTTTGCCATTGATTGGAATCAAGTCTTAATCCTTAAGGAATTGGTTTCTCTTTGTCCTTTAAGTTCTTTTGGTAATTGATTGGATCAAGTCTTAATCCTAAGGAATTGGTTTCTCTTTTCCTTTAGGTTCTTTTGGTATTGATTGGAATCAAGTCTTAATCCTTAATGAATTGGTTTCTCTTTGTTCTTTAAGTTCTTTTGCCATTGATTGGAATCAAGTCTTAATCTTAAGGAATTGGTTTCTCTTTGTCTTTAAGTTCTTTTTGGTAATTGATTGAATCAAGTCTTAATCCTTAAGGAATTGGTTTCTCTTGTCTTTAGTTCTTTTTGGTATTGATTGGAATCAAGTCTTAATCCTTAATGAATTGGTTTCTCTTTGTCCTTTAAGTTCTTTTTGTAATTGATTGGAATCAAGTCTTAATCCTTAAGGAATTGGTTTCTCTTTGTCCTCTAAGTTCTTTTGGTATTGATTGGAATCAAGTCTTAATCCTTAAGGAATTGGTTTCTCTTGTCTTTAAGTTCTTTTGCCATTGATTGGAATCAAGTCTTAATCCTTGAGGAATTGGTTTCTCTTTGTCCTTTAAGTTCTTTTTGGTAATTGATTGAAATCAAGTCTTAATCTTAAGGAATTGGTTTCTCTTTTCCTTTAAGTTCTTTTTGGTATTGATTGGAATCAAGTCTTAATCCTTAATGAATTGGTTTCTCTTTTCTTTAAGTTCTTTTGCCATTGATTGGAATCAAGTCTTAATCCTTAAGGAATTGGTTTCTCTTTTTCTTTAAGTTCTTTTTGGTAATTGATTGGAATCAAGTCTTAATCCTTAATGAATTGGTTTCTCTTTTTTAAGTTCTTTGGTATTGATTGGAATCAAGTCTTAATCCTTAATGAATTGGTTTCTCTTTGTCTTTAAGTTCTTTTTGGAATTGATTGGAATCAAGTCTTAATCCTTAGGAATTGGTTTCTCTTTTCTTTAAGTTCTTTTTGGTATTGATTGGAATCAAGTCTTAATCCTTAATGAATTGGTTTCTCTTTTGTCCTTTAAGTTCTTTTGGTATTGATTGGAATCAAGTCTTAATCCTTAGGAATTGGTTCTCTTTGTCTTTAAGTTCTTTTAAATTGATTGGAATCAAGTCTTAATCCTTAAGGAATTGGTTTCTCTTTTTCCTTTAAGTTCTTTTTGGTATTGATTGAATCAAGTCTTAATCCTTAATGAATTGGTTTCTCTTTTCTTTAAGTTCTTTTGCCATTGATTGAATCAAGTCTTAATCCTTAAGGAATTGGTTTCTCTTTGTCTAAGTTCTTTTGGTAATTGATTGGAATCAAGTCTTAATCCTTAAGGAATTGGTTTCTCTTTTCCTTTAAGTTCTTTTTGTATTGATTGGAATCAAGTCTTAATCCTAAGAAATTGGTTTCTCTTTGTCCTTTAAGTTCTTTTGGTAATTGATTGGAATCAAGTCTTAATCCTTAAGAATTGGTTTCTCTTTTTCTTTAAGTTCTTTTTGTATTGATTGGAATCAAGTCTTAATCCTTAATGAATTGGTTTCTCTTTGTCTTTTAAGTTCTTTTGGTATTGATTGGAATCAAGTCTTAATCCTTAATGAATTGGTTTCTCTTTGTCCTTAAGTTCTTTTGGTAATTGATTGGAATCAAGTCTTAATCCTTAAGGAATTGGTTTCTCTTTCTCTAAGTTCTTTTTGGTATTGATTGGAATCAAGTCTTAATCCTTAAGGAATTGGTTTCTCTTTGTCTTTAAGTTCTTTTTGTAATTGATTGGATCAAGTCTTAATCCTTAAGGAATTGGTTTCTCTTTGTCTTTAAGTTCTTTTTGGTAATTGATTGGAATCAAGTCTTAATCCTTAATGAATTGGTTTCTCTTTGTCTTTAAGTTCTTTTGGTATTGATTGGAATCAAGTCTTAATCCTTAAGGAATTGGTTTCTCTTTGTCCTTTAAGTTCTTTTGGTATTGATTGGAATCAAGTCTTAATCCTTAAGGAATTGGTTTCTCTTTTCCTCTAAGTTCTTTTTGGTATTGATTGGAATCAAGTCTTAATCCTTAATGAATTGGTTTCTCTTTGTCTTTAAGTTCTTTTTTGCCATTGATTGGATCAAGTCTTAATCCTTAAGGAATTGGTTTCTCTTTGTCTTTAGTTCTTTTGGTATTGATTGGAATCAAGTCTTAATCCTTAAGGAATTGGTTTCTCTTTTTCTTTAAGTTCTTTTTGGTATTGATTGGAATCAAGTCTTAATCCTAAGGAATTGGTTTCTCTTGTCCTTTAAGTTCTTTTGCCATTGATTGGAATCAAGTCTTAATCCTTAAGGAATTGGTTTCTCTTTTTCTTTAAGTTCTTTTTGTAATTGATTGGAATCAAGTCTTAATCCTAATGAATTGGTTTCTCTTTCTTTAAGTTCTTTTGCCATTGATTGGAATCAAGTCTTAATCCTTAAGAATTGGTTTCTCTTTGTCCTTTAAGTTCTTTTGCCATTGATTGGAATCAAGTCTTAATCCTTAAGGAATTGGTTTCTCTTTTTCTTTAAGTTCTTTTTGTATTGATTGGAATCAAGTCTTAATCCTTAAGGAATTGGTTTCTCTTTGTCCTTTAAGTTCTTTTTGCCATTGATTGAATCAAGTCTTAATCTTAAGGAATTGGTTTCTCTTTGTCCTTTAAGTTCTTTTTGGTAATTGATTGGAATCAAGTCTTAATCCTAAGGATTGGTTTCTCTTTCCTTTAAGTTCTTTTTGGTATTGATTGGAATCAAGTCTTAATCCTTAATGAATTGGTTTCTCTTTTCTTTAAGTTCTTTTGGTATTGATTGGAATCAAGTCTTAATCCTTAAGGAATTGGTTTCTCTTTCTTTAAGTTCTTTTTGCCATTGATTGGAATCAAGTCTTAATCCTAAGGAATTGGTTTCTCTTTCTTTTAAGTTCTTTTGCCATTGATTGGAATCAAGTCTTAATCCTTAAGGAATTGGTTTCTCTTTGTCCTTTAAGTTCTTTTGGTAATTGATTGGAATCAAGTCTTAATCCTAAGGAATTGGTTTCTCTTTGTCTTTTAAGTTCTTTTGGTATTGATTGGAATCAAGTCTTAATCCTAAGGAATTGGTTTCTCTTTGTCCTTTAAGTTCTTTTTGTATTGATTGGAATCAAGTCTTAATCCTTAAGGAATTGGTTTCTCTTTGTCCTTTAAGTTCTTTTGGTATTGATTGAATCAAGTCTTAATCCTTAAGGAATTGGTTTCTCTTTTTCCTTAAGTTCTTTTTGTAATTGATTGGAATCAAGTCTTAATCCTTAATGAATTGGTTTCTCTTTTTCTTTTAAGTTCTTTTTTGCCATTGATTGGAATCAAGTCTTAATCCTAAGAATTGGTTTCTTCTTCCTTTAAGTTTTTTTTGGTATTGATTGGAATCAAGTCTTAATCCTAAGGAATTGGTTTCTCTTTTCTTTAAGTTCTTTTGGTATTGATTGGAATCAAGTCTTAATCCTTGAATTGGTTTCTCTTTGTCCTTTAGTTCTTTTTGCCATTGATTGGAATCAAGTCTTAATCCTTAAGGAATTGGTTTCTCTTTGTCCTTAAGTTCTTTTGGTATTGATTGGAATCAAGTCTTAATCCTTAATGAATTGGTTTCTCATTCATCTTTTAGTTCTTTTGGGTATCGAATGGAATCAAGTCTTAATCCTTGAGGAATTGGTTTCTCTTTGTCCTTTAAGTTCTTTTGCCATTGATTGGAATCAAGTCTTAATCCTTAAGGAATTGGTTTCTCTTTGTCTTTAAGTTCTTTTGGTATTGATTGAATCAAGTCTTAATCCTAAGGAATTGGTTTCTCTTTTTCCTTTAAGTTCTTTTGGTATTGATTGGAATCAAGTCTTAATCCTTAAGGAATTGGTTTCTCTTTGTCCTTTAAGTTCTTTTTGTAATTGATTGGAATCAAAGTCTTAATCCTTAATGAATTGGTTTCTCTTTCTCTAAGTTCTTTTTGTAATTGATTGGAATCAAGTCTTAATCCTTAAGGAATTGGTTTCTCTTTGTCCTTTAAGTTCTTTTTGCCATTGATTGGAATCAAGTCTTAATCCTTGAATTGGTTTCTCTTTGTCCTTTAAGTTCTTTTGTAATTGATTGGAATCAAGTCTTAAATCCTTAAGAATTGGTTTCTCTTTTCCTTTAAGTTCTTTTTTATTGATTGGAATCAAGTCTTAATCCTTAAGGAATTGGTTTCTCTTGTCCTTTAAGTTCTTTTGGTATTGATTGGAATCAAGTCTTAATCCTTGAGGAATTGGTTTCTCTTTTTCTTTAAGTTCTTTGGTAATTGATTGGAATCAAGTCTTAATCCTTAAGGAATTGGTTTCTCTTTCCTTTAAGTTCTTTTTGGTATTGATTGGAATCAAGTCTTAATCCTTAATGAATTGGTTTCTCTGTCCTTTAAGTTCTTTTTGCCATTGATTGGAATCAAGTCTTAATCCTTAAGGAATTGGTTTCTCTTTGTCTTTAAGTTCTTTTTGGTATTGATTGGAATCAAGTCTTAATCCTTAATGAATTGGTTTCTCTTTTCTTTAAGTTCTTTTTTGATTGATTGAAATCAAGTCTTAATCCTTAAGGAATTGGTTTCTCTTTGTCTTTAAGTTCTTTTGGTAATTGATTGGAATCAAGTCTTAATCCTTAATGAATTGGTTTCTCTTTTTCTTTAAGTTCTTTTGGTATTGATTGGAATCAAGTCTTAATCCTTAAGGAATTGGTTTCTCTTTCTTTTAAGTTCTTTTTGTAATTGATTGGAATCAAGTCTTAATCCTTAAGGAATTGGTTTCTCTTTGTCTTTAAGTTCTTTTGGTAATTGATTGGAATCAAGTCTTAATCCTTAATGAATTGGTTTCTCTTTGTCTTTAGGTTCTTTTGCCATTGATTGGAATCAAGTCTTAATCCTTAAGGAATTGGTTTCTCTTGTCTTTTTAAGTTCTTTTTGTATTGATTGGAATCAAGTCTTAATCCTTAAGGAATTGGTTTCTCTTTTTCTTTAAGTTCTTTTGGTATTGATTGGAATCAAGTCTTAATCCATAATGAATTGGTTTCTCTTTTCCTTAAGTTCTTTTTGGTATTGATTGGAATCAAGTCTTAATCCTTAAGGAATTGGTTTCTCTTTGTCCTTTAAGTTCTTTTGGTAATTGATTGGAATCAAGTCTTAATCCTTAAGGAATTGGTTTCTCTTTGTCCTTTAGTTCTTTTTGGTATTGATTGGAATCAAGTCTTAATCCTTAATGAATTGGTTTCTCTGTCTTTAAGTTCTTTTTGTAATTGATTGGAATCAAGTCTTAATCCTTAAGGAATTGGTTTCTCTTTGTCCTTTAAGTTCTTTTGGTATTGATTGGAATCAAGTCTTAATCCTTAAGGAATTGGTTTCTCTTTCTCTAGTTCTTTTTGTATTGATTGGAATCAAGTCTTAATCCTTAAGGAATTGGTTTCTCTTTGTTTTTTAGTTCTTTTTATTGATTGGAATCAAGTCTTAATCCTTAAGGAATTGGTTTCTCTTTTCTTTAAGTTCTTTTGGTATTGATTGGAATCAAGTCTTAATCCTTAAGGAATTGGTTTCTCTTTTCCTTTAAGTTCTTTTGGTAATTGATTGGAATCAAGTCTTAATCCTTGAATTGGTTTCTCTTTTTCCTTAAGTTCTTTTGGTAATTGATTGGAATCAAGTCTTAATCCTTAATGAATTGGTTTCTCTTTGTCCTTTAAGTTCTTTTGCCATTGATTGGAATCAAGTCTTAATCCTTGAGGAATTGGTTTCTCTTTGTCCTTTAAGTTCTTTTAATTGATTGGAATCAAGTCTTAATCCTAAGGAATTGGTTTCTCTTTTTCTTAAGTTCTTTTGGTATTGATTGGAATCAAGTCTTAATCCTTAAGGAATTGGTTTCTCTTGTCCTTTAAGTTCTTTTTGCCATTGATTGGAATCAAGTCTTAATCCTAAGGAATTGGTTTCTCTTTCTTTAAGTTCTTTTGGAATTGATTGGAATCAAGTCTTAATCCTTAAGGAATTGGTTTCTCTTTTTCCTCTAAGTTCTTTTTATTGATTGGAATCAAGTCTTAATCCTTAATGAATTGGTTTCTCTTTGTTTTTAAGTTCTTTTGCCATTGATTGGAATCAAGTCTTAATCCTTAGGAATTGGTTTCTCTTTTTCTTTAAGTTCTTTTGGTATTGATTGGAATCAAGTCTTAATCCTTAAGGAATTGGTTTCTCTTTGTCTTTAAGTTCTTTTTGCCATTGATTGGAATCAAGTCTTAATCCTTAATGAATTGGTTTCTCTTGTCCTTTAAGTTCTTTGGTATTGATTGGAATCAAGTCTTAATCCTTAAGGAATTGGTTTCTCTTTTCCTCTAAGTTCTTTTGGTATTGATTGGAATCAAGTCTTAATCCTTAATGAATTGGTTTCTCTTTGTTCTTTAAGTTCTTTTTGTATTGATTGGAATCAAGTCTTAATCCTTAATGAATTGGTTTCTCTTTTCCTTAAGTTCTTTTGTAATTGATTGGAATCAAGTCTTAATCCTTAAGGAATTGGTTTCTCTTTCTTTAAGTTCTTTTGGTATTGATTGGAATCAAGTCTTAATCCTGAATTGGTTTCTCTTTGTCTTTAAGTTCTTTTTGGTAATTGATTGGAATCAAGTCTTAATCCTTAAGGAATTGGTTTCTCTTTTCTTTTAGGTTCTTTTTGTATTGATTGGAATCAAGTCTTAATCCTAATGAATTGGTTTCTCTTTTGTCTTTAAGTTCTTTTTGCCATTGATTGGAATCAAGTCTTAATCCTTAAGGAATTGGTTTCTCTTTTTCTTTTAGTTCTTTTGGTATTGATTGGAATCAAGTCTTAATCCTTAAGGAATTGGTTTCTCTTTCCTCTAAGTTCTTTTTGGTATTGATTGGAATCAAGTCTTAATCCTTAATGAATTGGTTTCTCTTGTTCTTTAAGTTCTTTTTGCCATTGATTGGAATCAAGTCTTAATCCTTAAGGAATTGGTTTCTCTTGTCCTTTAAGTTCTTTTGGAATTGATTGGAATCAAGTCTTAATCCTAAGGAATTGGTTTCTCTTGTCCTTTAAGTTCTTTTTGGTATTGATTGGAATCAAGTCTTAATCCTTAAGGAATTGGTTTCTCTTTTGTCTTTAAGTTCTTTTGGTATTGATTGGAATCAAGTCTTAATCCTTAAGGAATTGGTTTCTCTTTTCCTTTAAGTTCTTTGGTATTGATTGGAAACATGTCTAAATCCGTAATGAATTGGTTTCTCTTTGTCCTTTAAGTTCTTTTGGCCATTGATTGGAATCAAGTCTTAATCCTTGATGAATTGGTTTCTCTTTGCACTTTAAGTTCTTTTGGATTTGATTGGAATCAAGTCTTAATCCTTAAGGAATTGGGTTCTCATTCTTCTAAGTTCTTTTTGGTATTGATTGGAATCAAGTCTTAATCCTTAATGAATTGGTTTCTCTTTTCTTTTAAGTTCTTTTGCCATTGATTGGAATCAAGTCTTAATCCTTAAGGAATTGGTTTCTCTTTTTCTTTAAGTTCTTTTTGTATTGATTGGAATCAAGTCTTAATCCTTAAGGAATTGGTTTCTCTTTCCTTTAGTTCTTTTTGCCATTGATTGGAATCAAGTATTAATCCTTAATGAATTTGTTTCTGCTTGTCCTTTAAGTTCTTTTTGCCATTGATTGGAATCAAGTCTTAATCCTTAAGGAATTGGTTTCTCTTTTCCTTTAGTTCTTTTGGTATTGATTGGAATCAAGTCTTAATCCTTAATGAATTGGTTTCTCTTTTTCTTTTTTCTTTTTGCCATTGATTGGAATCAAGTCTTAATCCTTGAGGAATTGGTTTCTCTTTGTCCTTTAAGTTCTTTTTGTAATTGATTGAAGGCAAGTCTTAATCCTTAAGGAATTGGTTTCTCTTTTCCTCTAGGTTCTTTTGGTATTGATTGGAATCAAGTCTTAATCCTTATGAATTGGTTTCTCTTTTCCTTTTAAGTTCTTTTTGCCATTGGTTGGACTCAAGTCTGAATCCTTAAGGAATTGGATTCTCTTTGTCCTTTAAGTTCTTTTTGTAATTGGTTGGAATCAAGTCTTAATCCTTAGAAATTGGTTTCTCTTTTCTTCTAGGTTCTTTTTGGTATTGATTGGAATCAAGTCTTAATCCTTAATGAATTGGTTTCTCTTGTCTTTTAAGTTCTTTTGCCATTGATTGGAATCAAGTCTTAATCCTTGAGGAATTGGTTTCTCTTTGTCCTTTAAGTTCTTTTTGGTAATTGATTGGAATCAAGTCTTAATCCTTAAGGAATTGGTTTCTCTTTCCTCTAGGTTCTTTTGGTATTGATTGGAATCAAGTCTTAATCCATAATGAATTGGTTTCTCTTTGTCTTTTAAGTTCTTTTTGCCATTGATTGGAATCAAGTCTTAATCCTTGAGGAATTGGTTTCTCTTTGTCCTTTAAGTTCTTTTGTAATTGATTGGAATCAAGTCTTAATCCTTAAGGAATTGGTTTCTCTTTTTCCTCTAGGTTCTTTTGGTATTGATTGGAATCAAGTCTTAATCCTTAATGAATTGGTTTCTCTTTTTCTTTAAGTTCTTTTGCCATTGATTGGAATCAAGTCTTAATCCTTAAGGAATTGGTTTCTCTTTTTCTTTAAGTTCTTTTTGGAATTGATTGGAATCAAGTCTTAATCCTTAAGGAATTGGTTTCTCTTTTCCTTTAAGTTCTTTTTGCCATTGATTGGAATCAAGTCTTAATCCTTAATGAATTGGTTTCTCTTTTGTCTTTAAGTTCTTTTGGTAATTGATTGAAATCAAGTCTTAATCCTTAAGAATTGGTTTCTCTTTTTCTTTAGTTCTTTTGGTATTGATTGGAATCAAGTCTTAATCCTAATGAATTGGTTTCTCTTTGTCTTTAAGTTCTTTTTGCCATTGATTGGAATCAAGTCTTAATCCTTAAGGAATTGGTTTCTCTTTGTCTTTTTAGTTCTTTTTGGTAATTGATTGGAATCAAGTCTTAATCCTTAAGGAATTGGTTTCTCTTTTTCCTCTAGGTTCTTTTTGCCATTGATTGGAATCAAGTCTTAATCCTTGAGGAATTGGTTTCTCTTTTGTTCTTTTTGAATTGATTGGAATCAAGTCTTAATCCTTAAATTGGTTGGTTTCTTTCTTAAGTTCTTTTGGTAATTGATTGGAATCAAGTCTTAATCCTTGAGGAATTGGTTTCTCTTTCTTTAAGTTCTTTGGCCATTGATTGGAATCAAGTCTTAATCCAAATGAATTGGTTTCTCTTGTCTTTTAAGTTCTTTTTGCCATTGATTGGAATCAAGTCTTAATCCTTAAGGAATTGGTTTCTCTTTTCCTTTAAGTTCTTTTGGTAATTGATTGAATCAAGTCTTAATCCTTAAGGAATTGGTTTCTCTTTTCTTTAAGTTCTTTTTGGTATTGATTGGAATCAAGTCTTAATCCTTAATGAATTGGTTTCTCTTTGTCTTTTAAGTTCTTTTTGCCATTGATTGGAATCAAGTCTTAATCCTTAAGGAATTGGTTTCTCTTTTCCTTTAAGTTCTTTTTGGTAATTGATTGGAATCAAGTCTTAATCTTAATGAATTGGTTTCTCTTTCTTTAAGTTCTTTTTGCCATTGATTGGAATCAAGTCTTAATCCTTAGGAATTGGTTTCTCTTTGTTTAAGTTCTTTTGCCATTGATTGGAATCAAGTCTTAATCCTTGAGGAATTGGTTTCTCTTTTTCTCTAAGTTCTTTTGGTATTGATTGGAATCAAGTCTTAATCCTTAAGGAATTGGTTTCTCTTGTCCTTTAAGTTCTTTTTTTGCCATTGATTGGAATCAAGTCTTAATCCTTAATGAATTGGTTTCTCTTTTGTCCTTTAAGTTCTTTTAATTGATTGGAATCAAGTCTTAATCCTTAATGAATTGGTTTCTCTTTCCTCTAAGTTCTTTTTGGTATTGATTGGAATCAAGTCTTAATCCTTAAGGAATTGGTTTCTCTTTGTCTTTAAGTTCTTTTTGCCATTGATTGGAATCAAGTCTTAATCCTTAAGGAATTGGTTTCTCTTTTCCTCTAAGTTCTTTTGGTAATTGATTGGAATCAAGTCTTAATCCTTAATGGAATTGGTTTCTCTTTTCTTTAAGTTCTTTTTGCCATTGATTGGAATCAAGTCTTAATCCTTGAGGAATTGGTTTCTCTTTGTCCTTTAAGTTCTTTTGGTATTGATTGGAATCAAGTCTTAATCCTTAAGGAATTGGTTTCTCTTTTTCTAGGTTCTTTTGGTAATCAAGTCTTAATCCTTAATGAATTGGTTTCTCTTCTCTAAGTTCTTTTTGGTATTGATTGAAATCAAGTCTTAATCCTTAAGGAATTGGTTTCTCTTTGTCCTTTAAGTTCTTTTGGTATTGATTGAAATCAAGTCTTAATCCTAAGGAATTGGTTTCTCTTTGTCCTTTAAGTTCTTTTTGGTAATTGATTGGAATCAAGTCTTAATCCTTAAGAATTGGTTTCTCTTTTTCTTTAAGTTCTTTTGGTATTGATTGGAATCAAGTCTTAATCCTTAAGGAATTGGTTTCTCTTTGTCCTTTAAGTTCTTTTTGTATTGATTGGAATCAAGTCTTAATCCTTAAGGAATTGGTTTCTCTTTGTCCTTTAAGTTCTTTTGGTAATTGATTGAATCAAGTCTTAATCCTTAAGGAATTGGTTTCTCTTTGTCCTTTAAGTTCTTTTTGCCATTGATTGGAAACAAGTCTTAATGTATAATGAATTGGTTTCTCTTTCTCCTTTAAGTTCTTTTGCCATTGATTGAATCAAGTCTTAATCCTTAAGGAATTGGTTTCTCTTTTTCTCTAAGTTCTTTTTGGTAATTGATTGGAATCAAGTCTTAATCCTTAATGAATTGGTTTCTCTTTCTTTAAGTTCTTTTTGGTATTGATTGGAATCAAGTCTTAATCCTTAAGGAATTGGTTTCTCTTTGTCCTTTAAGTTCTTTTGGTAATTGATTGGAATCAAGTCTTAATCCTTAAGGAATTGGTTTCTCTTTCTTTAAGTTCTTTTGGTATTGATTGGAATCAAGTCTTAATCCTTAAGGAATTGGTTTCTCTTTCTTTAAGTTCTTTTTGTAATTGATTGGAATCAAGTCTTAATCCTTGAATTGGTTTCTCTTTGTCCTTTAAGTTCTTTTTGTATTGATTGGAATCAAGTCTTAATCCTTAAGGAATTGGTTTCTCTTTCTTCTAAGTTCTTTTGGTATTGATTGGAATCAAGTCTTAATCCTTAAGAATTGGTTTCTCTTTGTTCTTTAAGTTCTTTTGGTATTGATTGGAATCAAGTCTTAATCCTTAATGAATTGGTTTCTCTTTGTCTTTAAGTTCTTTTGGTAATTGATTGGAATCAAGTCTTAATCCTAAGGATTGGTTTCTCTTGTCTTTTAAGTTCTTTTTGCCATTGATTGGAATCAAGTCTTAATCCTTAAGGAATTGGTTTCTCTTTGTCCTTTAAGTTCTTTTGGTAATTGATTGGAATCAAGTCTTAATCCTTAAGGAATTGGTTTCTCTTTCCTCTAAGTTCTTTTTGGTATTGATTGGAATCAAGTCTTAATCCTTAATGAATTGGTTTCTCTTTTTTTAAGTTCTTTTGGTATTGATTGGAATGCAAGTCTTAATCCTTAATGAATTGGTTTCTCTTTGTCCTTTAAGTTCTTTTGGCCATTGATTGGAATCAAGTCCTAATCATTAAGGAATTGGTGTCTCCTTGTCCTTTAAGTTCTTTTGGCCATTGATTGGAATCAAGTCTTAATCCTTAAGCAATTGGTTTCTCTTTCTTTTTTAAGTTCTTTTTGCCATTGATTGGAATCAAGTCTTAATCCTTAGGAATTGGTTTCTCTTTTCTCTAGGTTCTTTTTGTATTGATTGGAATCAAGTCTTAATCCTGGAATTGGTTTCTCTTTGTCTAAGTTCTTTTTGCCATTGATTGGAATCAAGTCTTAATCCTTAAGGAATTGGTTTCTCTTGTCCTTTAAGTTCTTTTGGTAATTGATTGAAATCAAGTCTTAATCCTTAATGAATTGGTTTCTCTTTTCCTCTTTAAGTTCTTTTGGTATTGATTGGAATCAAGTCTTAATCCTTAAGGAATTGGTTTCTCTTTTCCTTTAAGTTCTTTTTGGTATTGATTGGAATCAAGTCTTAATCCTTAAGGAATTGGTTTCTCTTTGTGCTTTAAGTTTTTTTTGCCATTTTTTGGAATCAAGTCTTAATCCTTAATGAATTGGTTTCTCTTTTCCTTTAAGTTCTTTTTGCCATTGATTGGAATCAAGTCTTAATCCTTGATGAATTGGTTTCTCTTTGTCCTTTAAGTTCTTTGGTATTGATTGGAATCAAGTCTTAATCCTTGAGGAATTGGTTTCTCTTTGTCCTTAAGTTCTTTTTGGTATTGATTGGAATCAAGTCTTAATCCTTAAGAATTGGTTTCTCTTTTTCTTTAAGTTCTTTTTGCCATTGATTGGAATCAAGTCTTAATCCTAATGAATTGGTTTCTCTTGTCCTTTAAGTTCTTTTGCCATTGATTGGAATCAAGTCTTAATCCTTGAATTGGTTTCTCTTTGTCCTTTAAGTTCTTTTGGTAATTGATTGGAATCAAGTCTTAATCCTTAGGAATTGGTTTCTCTTTCTTCTAAGTTCTTTTGTATTGATTGAATCAAGTCTTAATCCTTATGAATTGGTTTCTCTTTGTCCTTTAAGTTCTTTTTGCCATTGATTGGAATCAAGTCTTAATCCTTAGGAATTGGTTTCTCTTTGTCTTTAAGTTCTTTTGGTAATTGATTGGAACTAAGTCTTAATCCTTAAGGAATTGGTTTCTCTTTTTCCTCTAGGTTCTTTTTGGTATTGATTGGAATCAAGTCTTAATCCTTGATGAATTGGTTTCTCTTTGTTCTTTAAGTTCTTTTGGCCATTGATTGAAAGCAAGTCTTAATCCTTAAGGAATTGGTTTCTCTTTCCTTAGGTTCTTTTGGTAATTGATTGGAATCAAGTCTTAATCCTTATGAATTGGTTTCTCTTTGTCTAAGTTCTTTTTCCCATTGATTGGATTCTACTCTTAATCCTTGAGGAATTCCCTTCTCTTTCTCCTTTAAGTTCTTTTGGTAATTGATTGGAATCAAGTCTTAATCCTTAAGGAATTGGTTTCTCTTTCCTCTAAGTTCTTTTGGTATTGATTGGAATCAAGTCTTAATCCTTAATGAATTGGTTTCTCTTTGTCTTTAAATTCTTTTTGCCATTGATTGGAATCAAGTCTTAATCCTTGAGGAATTGGCTTCTCTTTGTCCTTTAAGATCTTTTGGTAATTGATTGAAATCAAGTCTTAATCCGTAATGAATTGGTTTCTCTTTTCCTCTAGGTTCTTTTTGGTATTGATTGAATCAAGTCTTAATCCTTTTGGTTTCTCTTTTTCCTTTAAGTTCTTGGTAATTGATTGAATCAAGTCTTAATCCTTAATGAATTGGTTTCTCTTTTCCTTTAAGTTCTTTTTGCCATTGATTGGAATCAAGTCTTAATCCTTGAATTTGGTTTCTCTTTGTCTTTAAGTTCTTTTTTTTGATTGAATCAAGTCTTAATCCTTAGGAATTGGTTTCTCTTTGTCCTCTAGTTCTTTTTGGTAATTGATTGGAATCAAGTCTTAATCCTTAATGAATTGGTTTCTCTTTTTCCTTTAAGTTCTTTTTGCCATTGATTGGGAATCAAGTCTTAATCCTTGAGGAATTGGTTTCTCTTTTCTTTAAGTTGGCCATTGATTGGAATCAAGTCTCTTAATCCTTAAGGAAATTGGTTCTCTTTTTCTTAAGTTCTTTTTGGTATTGATTGAAATCAAGTCTTAATCCTTAATGAATTGGTTTCTTGTCTTTAAGTTCTTTTGCCATTGATTTGATTGAAATCAAGTCTTAATCCTTGAATGAATTGGTTTCTCTTTTTTTAAGTTCTTTGGTAATTGATTGGAATCAAGTCTTAATCCTTAAGGAATTGGTTTCTCTTTTTCTTTAAGTTCTTTTTTGGTATTGATTGGAAATCAAGTCTAATAATCCTTAAGGAATTGGTTTCTCTTTGTCTTTTTCTTTTGCATTGATTGAATCAAGTCTTAATCCTTAAGAATTGGTTCTCTTTGTCCTAAGTTCTTTTTGGGTATTGATTGAATCAAGTCTTAATCCTTAAGGAATTGGTTTCTCTTTTTCCTCTAAGTTCTTTTGGTATTGATTGGAATCAAGTCTTAATCCTTAATGAATTGGTTTCTCTTTGTCCTTTAAGTTCTTTTGCCATTGATTGAATCAGTCTTAATCCTTAAGAATTGGTTTCTCTTTTCTTTAGTTCTTTTTGTATTGATTGAAGTCTTCAATCTTAATGAATTGGGTTTCTCTTTCTCTAAGTTCTTCTGGTATTGATTGGAATCAAGTCTTTAATCCATAATGAATTGGTTTTTCTTTGTCCTTTAAGTTCTTTTGGTAATTGATTGAAATCAAGTCTTTAATCCTTAAGGAATTGGTTTCTCTTTGTCCTTAAGTTCTTTGGTATTGATTGGAATCAAGTCTTAATCCTTAAGAATTGGTTTCTCTTTTCTTTAAGTTCTTTGGTATTGATTGAATCAAGTCTTAATCCTTAATGAATTGGTTTCTCTTTTCTTTAAGTTCTTTTGCCATTGATTGAATCAAGTCTTAATCCCTTGAATTTTCTCTCCTTTTCTTTTGGTTGATTGAATCAAGTCTTAAAATTGAATTGGTTTCTCTTTGTCTTTAAGTTCTTTTGGTAATTGATTGGAATCAAGTCTTAATCCTTAAGGAATTGGTTTCTCTTGTCCTTTAAGTTCTTTTTGTATTGATTGGAATCAAGTCTTAATCCTTAAGGAATTGGTTTCTCTTGTCTTTAGTTCTTTTGGTATTGATTGGAATCAAGTCTTAATCCTTAGGAATTGGTTTCTCTTTTTCCTTTAGTTCTTTGGTATTGATTGGAATCAAGTCTTAATCCTTAAGGAATTTGGTTTCTTTTGTCTTTAAGTTCTTTTTGCCATTGATTGGAATCAAGTCTTAATCCTTAGGAATTGGTTTCTCTTTGTCCTTTAAGTTCTTTTGGTAATTGATTGGAATCAAGTCTTAATCCTTAAAGAATTGGTTTCTCTTTTCCTTTAAGTTCTTTTTGGAATTGATTGGAATCAAGTCTTAATCCTAATGAATTGGTTTCTCTTTGTCCTTTAAGTTCTTTGCCATTGATTGAATCAAGTCTTAATCCTTGAGGAATTGGTTTCTCTTTGTCTCTTTGCCATTGATTGGAATCAAGTCTTAATAAGAATTGGTTTCTCTTTCTCTTAAGTTCTTTTTGGTATTGATTGGAATCAAGTCTTAATCCTTAATGAATTGGTTTCTCTTGTCTTTAAGTTCTTTTTGCCATTGATTGGAATCAAGTCTTAATCCTTAAGGAATTGGTTTCTCTTTGTCCTTTAAGTTCTTTTGGTATTGATTGGAATCAAGTCTTTAATCCTTAAGAATTGGTTTTCTCTTTCTAAGTTCTTTTTGCCATTGATTGAATCAAGTCTTAAATCCTTTAATGAATTGGTTTCTCTTTGTCCTTTAAGTTCTTTTGCTATTGATTGGAATCAAGTCTTAAATCCTTAATGAATTGGTTTCTCTTTAAGTTCTTTTGGTAATTGATTGGAATCAAGTCTTAATCCTTAGAATTGGTTTCTCTTTTCTTTAAGTTCTTTTGGAATTGATTGGAATCAAGTCTTAATCCTTAAGGAATTGGTTTTCTCTTGTCCTTTAAGTTCTTTGGTATTGATTGGAATCAAGTCTTTAATCCTTAAGGAATTGGTTTCTCTTTTCTTAAGTTCTTTTGGATTGATTGGAATCAAGTCTTAATCCTGGAATTGGTTTCTCTTTTCTTTAAGTTCTTTTGTAATTGATTGGAATCAAGTCTTAATCCTTAGGAATTGGTTTCTCTTGTCTTTAAGTTCTTTTGCCATTTGATTGGAATCAAGTCTTAATCCTTTGGTTTCTCTTTGTCCTTTAAGTTCTTTTGTAATTGATTGGAATCAAGTCTTAATCCTTAAGGAATTGGTTTCTCTTTGTTTTTTAAGTTCTTTGGTATTGATTGGAATCAAGTCTTAATCCTTAAGGAATTGGTTTCTCTTTTTAAGTTCTTTTTGGTATTGATTGGAATCAAGTCTTAATCCTTAATGAATTGGTTTCTCTTTGTCTTTAAGTTCTTTTGCCATTGATTTGAATCAAGTCTTAATCCTTAGGAATTGGTTTCTCTTTTTTCTTTAAGTTCTTTTTGCCATTGATTGGAATCAAGTCTTTAATCCTTATGAATTGGTTTCTCTTGTCTTTAAGTTCTTTTTGTAATTGATTGGAATCAAGTCTTAATCCTTAAGAATTGGTTTCTCTTTTCCTTTAAGTTCTTTTTGGTAATTGATTGGAATCAAGTCTTAATCCTTAAGGAATTGGTTTTCTCTTTTCTTTAAGTTCTTTTTGGTATTGATTGGAATCAAGTCTTAATCCTTAGGAATTGGTTTCTCTTGTCTTTTAAGTTCTTTTTGGTATTGATTGGAATCAAGTCTTAATCCTTAAGGAATTGGTTTCTCTTTGTCTTTAAGTTCTTTGGTATTGATTGGAATCAAGTCTTAATCCTTAAGGAATTGGTTTCTCTTTTCTTTAAGTTCTTTTGGTATTGATTGGAATCAAGTCTTAATCCTTAAGGAATTGGTTTCTCTTTTTCTTTAGTTCTTTTGGTATTGATTGGAATCAAGTCTTAATCCTTAAGGAATTGGTTTCTCTTTGTCTTTAAGTTCTTTTGGTATTGATTGGAATCAAGTCTTAATCCTTAGAATTGGTTTTCTTTTTGTCCTAAGTTCTTTTGCCATTGATTGAATCAAGTCTTAATCCTTAAGGAATTGGTTTCTCTTTTCTCTAAGTTCTTTTGGTATTGATTGGAATCAAGTCTTAATCCTTGATGAATTGGTTTCTCTTTTCTTTAAGTTCTTTTTGCCATTGATTGGAATCAAGTCTTAATCCTTAAGGAATTGGTTTCTCTGTCCTTTAAGTTCTTTTGGTAATTGATTGAATCAAGTCTTAATCCTTAATGAATTGGTTTCTCTTTCCTTTAAGTTCTTTTTGCCATTGATTGGAATCAAGTCTTAATCCTTAAGGAATTGGTTTCTCTTTGTCCTTTAGTTCTTTTTGCCATTGATTGAATCAAGTCTTAATCCTTAAGAATTGGTTTCTCTTTTTCCTCTAAGTTCTTTTTGGATTGATTGGAATCAAGTCTTAAATGAATTGGTTTCTCTTGTCCTTTAAGTTCTTTTGCCATTGATTGGAATCAAGTCTTAATCCTAAGGAATTGGTTTCTCTTTGTCCTTAAGTTCTTTGGTAATTGATTGAATCAAGTCTTAATCCTTAAGAATTGGTTTCTCTTTTTCCTTTAAGTTCTTTTTGGTATTGATTGGAATCAAGTCTTAATCCTTAATGAATTGGTTTCTCTTTGTCTTTTAAGTTCTTTTGCCATTGATTGGAATCAAGTCTTAATCCTTAAGGAATTGGTTTCTCTTTGTCCTTTAAGTTCTTTTGGTAATTGATTGGAAATCAAGTCTTAATCCTTAAGAATTGGTTTCTCTTGTCCTTTAAGTTCTTTTGGTATTGATTGGAATCAAGTCTTAATCCTTAAGGAATTGGTTTCTCTTTATTCTTTAAGTTCTTTTTGCCATTGATTGGAATCAAGTCTTAATCCTTAAGGAATTGGTTTCTCCTTTTCTTAAGTTCTTTGGTAATTGATTGGAATCAAGTCTTTAATCCTTAAGGAATTGGTTTCTCTTTGTCTTTAAGTTCTTTTGCCATTGATTGGAATCAAGTCTTAATCCTTAAGGAATTGGTTTCTCTTGTCCTTTAAGTTCTTTTGGTAATTGATTGGAATCAAGTCTTAATCCTTAAGGAATTGGTTTCTCTTTCTCCTAAGTTCTTTTTGCCATTGATTGGAATCAAGTCTTAATCCTTAAGGAATTGGTTTCTCTTGTCCTTTAAGTTCTTTTTGCCATTGATTGGAATCAAGTCTTAATCCTTAAGGAATTGGTTTCTCTTTGTCCTTTAAGTTCTTTTGGTAATTGATTGGAATCAAGTCTTAATCCTTAATGAATTGGTTTCTCTCTAAGTTCTTTTTGTATTGATTGGAATCAAGTCTTAATCCTTAATGAATTGGTTTCTCTTTTCTTTAAGTTCTTTTTGCCATTGATTGGAATCAAGTCTTAATCCTTAAGGAATTGGTTTCTCTTTTTTTTTTTTTTTTTTTTTTTTAAGTTCTTTTTGATTTGGAATCAAGTCTTAATCCCTAAGGAATTGGTTTCTCTTCTTTTAAGTTCTTTTTGGTATTGATTGGAATCAAGTCTTAATCCTTAAGAATTGGTTTCTCTTTGTCCTTTAAGTTCTTTTGGTATTGATTGGAATCAAGTCTTAATCCTTAAGGAATTGGTTTCTCTTTTTTCCTTTAAGTTCTTTGGTATTGATTGGAATCAAGTCTTAATCCTTGAATTGGTTTCTCTTTGTCTTTTAAGTTCTTTTGGTATTGATTGGAATCAAGTCTTAATCCTTAGGAATTGGTTTCTCTTTGTCCTTTAAGTTCTTTTGGTAATTGATTGGAATCAAGTCTTAATCCTTAATGAATTGGTTTCTCTTTGTTTTTAAGTTCTTTTGCCATTGATTGGAATCAAGTCTTAATCCTTAAGGAATTGGTTTCTCTTTTTCCTCTAGTTCTTTTTTTGGTATTGATTGGAATCAAGTCTTAAATCCTTAAGGAATTGGTTTCTCTTGTCTTTAAGTTCTTTTTGTAATTGATTGGAATCAAGTCTTAATCTTAAGGAATTGGTTTCTCTTGTCCTTTAAGTTCTTTTGCAATTGATTGGAATCAAGTCTTAATCCTTAGGAATTGGGTTTCTCTTTGTCCTTTAGTTCTTTTTGGTATTGATTGGAATCAAGTCTTAATCCTTAATGAATTGGTTTCTCTTTGTCTTTTAAGTTCTTTTGCCATTGATTGGAATCAAGTCTTAATCCTAAGGAATTGGTTTCTCTTTGTCCTTTAAGTTCTTTTGGTAATTGATTGAATCAAGTCTTAATCCTAAGGAATTGGTTTCTCTTTCCTTTAAGTTCTTTTGGTATTGATTGAATCAAGTCTTAATCCTTAAGGAATTGGTTTCTCTTTGTTCTTTAAGTTCTTTTGGTATTGATTGGAATCAAGTCTTAATCCTTAAGGAATTGGTTTCTCTTTTCCTTCTTTTTTTTTTATTGATTGGAATCAAGTCTTAATCCTTAAATGGTTTCTCTTTGTCTTTTAAGTTCTTTTGCCATTGATTGGAATCAAGTCTTAATCCTTAAGAATTGGTTTCTCTTTTCCTTTAGTTCTTTTGGTATTGATTGGAATCAAGTCTTAATCCTTAGGAATTGGTTTCTCTTTGTCTTTTTTCTTTTCTTTTTGATTGAAATCAAGTCTAAATCCATAAGGAATTGGTTTCTCTTTGTCTTTTAAGTTCTTTTGCCATTGATTGAATCAAGTCTTAATCCTTAGGAATTGGTTTCTCTTTTCTTTAAGTTCTTTTGGTATTGATTGAATCAAGTCTTAATCCTTAAGAATTGGTTTCTCTTTTCCTTTAAGTTCTTTTTGCCATTGATTGGAATCAAGTCTTAATCCTTGATGAATTGGTTTCTCTTTTCTTTAAGTTCTTTTTGGTATTGATTGGAATCAAGTCTTAATCCTAAGGAATTGGTTTCTCTTTCTCTAAGTTCTTTTGGTATTGATTGGAATCAAGTCTTAATCCTTAATGAATTGGTTTCTCTTCCTAAGTCTTTTGAAGTTCTTGGAATTCTTTAATTGAATTGGTTTCTCTTTGTCCTTTAAGTTCTTTTTAATTGATTGGAATCAAGTCTTAATCCTTAGGAATTGGTTTCTCTTTTTTTAAGTTCTTTGGTATTGATTGAATCAAGTCTTAATCCTTAATGAATTGGTTTCTCTTGTCCTTTAAGTTCTTTTGCCATTGATTGGAATCAAGTCTTAATCCTTAGGAATTGGTTTCTCTTTCCTTTAAGTTCTTTGGTATTGATTGAATCAAGTCTTAATCCTTAATGAATTGGTTTCTCTTTTCTTTTTAAGTTCTGCCATTGATTGGAATCAAGTCTTAATCCTTAAGGAATTGGTTTCTCTTGTCCTTTAAGTTCTTTTTGTAATTGATTGGAATCAAGTCTTAATCCTTAAGGAATTGGTTTCTCTTTTAAGTTCTTTTTGGTATTGATTGGAATCAAGTCTTAATCCTTGGAATTGGTTTCTCTTGTCCTTTAAGTTCTTTTTGTAATTGATTGGAATCAAGTCTTAATCCTTAAGGAATTGGTTTCTCTTTCCTCTAAGTTCTTTTTGAATTGATTGGAATCAAGTCTTAATCCTTAATGAATTGGTTTCTCTTGTCTTAAGTTCTTTTTGCCATTGATTGGAATCAAGTCTTAATCCTTGAGGAATTGGTTTCTCTTTGTCTTTAAGTTTCTTTGGTAATTGATTGGAATCAAAGTCTTAATCCTTAAGGAATTGGTTTCTCTTTCCTCTAGGTTCTTTTTTTATTGATTGGAATCAAGTCTTAATCCATAATGAATTGGTTTCTCTTTGTCCTTTAAGTTCTTTTTGCCAATTGATTGAATCAAGTCTTAATCCTTGAGGAATTGGTTTCTCTTTCTCCTTTAAGTTTTTTTGGTATTGATTGGAATCAAGTCTTAATCCTTAAGAATTGGTTTCTCTTTGTCTTTAAGTTCTTTTTGGTATTGATTGGAATCAAGTCTTAATCCTAATGAATTGGTTTCTCTTGTTCTTTAAGTTCTTTTGCCATTGATTGAATCAAGTCTTAATCCTTAAGGAATTGGTTTCTCTTTTTCCTCTAGTTCTTTTGGTATTGATTGGAATCAAGTCTTAATCCTTAATGAATTGGTTTCTCTTTCTCCTTAAGTTCTTTTTGCCATTGATTGGAATCAAGTCTTAATCCTAAGGAATTGGTTTCTCTTTAAGTTCTTTTGGTAATTGATTGGAATCAAGTCTTAATCCTTAAGGAATTGGTTTCTCTTTCCTTTAAGTTCTTTTGGTATTGATTGAAATCAAGTCTTAATCCTTGAATGAATTGGTTTCTCTTTTTGTCTTTAAGTTCTTTTTGCCATTGATTGGAATCAAGTCTTAATCCTGAGAATTGGTTTCTCTTTGTCCTTTAAGTTCTTTTGGTAATTGATTGGAATCAAGTCTTAATCCTTAAGGAATTGGTTTCTCTTTAGGTTCTTTTGCCATATTGATTGGAATCAAGTCTTAATCCTTAAGAATTGGTTTCTCTTTGTCCTTTAAGTTCTTTTTGCCATTGATTGGAATCAAGTCTTAATCCTTAAGGAATTGGTTTCTCTTTTCTTTAAGTTCTTTGGTAATTGATTGAATCAAGTCTTAATCCTTAAGGAATTGGTTTCTCTTTTTCTTAAGTTCTTTGGTATTGATTGGAATCAAGTCTTAATCCTTAATGAATTGGTTTCTCTTGTTCTTTAAGTTCTTTTTGCCATTGATTGGAATCAAGTCTTAATCCTTAAGGAATTGGTTTCTCTTTTCCTTAAGTTCTTTTGGTTGATTGGAATCAAGTCTTAATCCTTGAATTGGTTTCTCTTTGTCTTTAAGTTCTTTTTGTATTGATTGGAATCAAGTCTTAATCCTTGAAATTGGTTTCTCTTTGTCTTTTAAGTTCTTTTAATTGATTGGAATCAAGTCTTAATCCTTAAGGAATTGGTTTCTCTTTTCCTAAGTTCTTTTTGGTATTGATTGGAATCAAGTCTTAATCCTTAAGGAATTGGTTTCTCTTTGTCTTTAAGTTCTTTTTGTAATTGATTGGAATCAAGTCTTAATCCTTAATGAATTGGTTTCTCTTTGTCCTTAAGTTCTTTTGGTAATTGATTGGAATCAAGTCTTAATCCTTAAGGAATTGGTTTCTCTTTTTAAGTTCTTTGGTATTGATTGGAATCAAGTCTTAATCCTTAATGAATTGGTTTCTCTTGTCTTTAAGTTCTTTTGGTATTGATTGAATCAAGTCTTAATCCTTAAGAATTGGTTTCTCTTTTCCTTAAGTTCTTTTGGTAATTGATTGGAATCAAAGTCTTAATCCTTAATGAATTGGTTTCTCTTTGTCTTTAAGTTCTTTTGGTATTGATTGGAATCAAGTCTTAATCCTTAAGGAATTGGTTTCTCTTTGTCCTTTAAGTTCTTTTTGCCATTGATTGAATCAAGTCTTAATCCTTGAGGAATTGGTTTCTCTTTTTCCTTTAAGTTCTTTTTGGTATTGATTGGAATCAAGTCTTAATCCTTAAGGAATTGGTTTCTCTTGTCCTTTAGTTCTTTTGCCATTGATTGGAATCAAGTCTTAATCCTTGAGGAATTGGTTTCTCTTTGTCCTTTAGTTCTTTTGGTAATTGATTGAATCAAGTCTTAATCCTTAGGAATTGGTTTCTCTTCCTCTAAGTTCTTTTTGGTATTGATTGGAATCAAGTCTTAATCCTTAATGAATTGGTTTCTCTTGTCCTTTAAGTTCTTTGCCATTGATTGAATCAAGTCTTAATCCTTAAGGAATTGGTTTCTCTTTTTCCTTTAAGTTCTTTTTGGTATTGATTGGAAATCAAGTCTTAATCCTAATGAATTGGTTTCTCTTTTTGTCTTTTTTCTTTTTGCCATTGATTGGAATCAAGTCTTAATCCTTGAGGTTGGTTTCTTTGTCCTTTAAGTTCTTTTGGTAATTGATTGGAATCAAGTCTTAATCCTTATGAATTGGTTTCTCTTTGTCCTTTAAGTTCTTTTTTATTGATTGGAATCAAGTCTTAATCCTTAAGGAATTGGTTTCTCTCTCTTTTAAGTTCTTTGCCATTGATTGAATCAAGTCTTAATCCTTAAGGAATTGGTTTCTCTTTTCCTTTAAGTTCTTTTGGTATTGATTGGAATCAAGTCTTAATCTTAATGAATTGGTTTCTCTTTTTTTTTTTTTTTTTTCTTAATTTTTTCTCTCTAAGTTCTTTTGGTATTGATTGGAATCAAGTCTTAATCCTTAATGAATTGTTTCTCTTTTTTAGTTTCTTTTTTTTTTGTATTGATTGGAATCAAGTCTTAATCCTTAATGAATTGGTTTCTCTTTTCCTTTAAGTTC
This sequence comes from Pterocarpus macrocarpus, assembly GCA_031439585.1. Lineage (NCBI taxonomy): Eukaryota > Viridiplantae > Streptophyta > Magnoliopsida > Fabales > Fabaceae > Pterocarpus > Pterocarpus macrocarpus. The sequence goes on from JAVHNN010000430.1 coordinate 52,346, forward strand.
TTTTGATTGAATCAAGTCTTAATCCTTAGGAATTGGTTTCTCTTTGTCTTTAAGTTCTTTTTGTAATTGATTGAATCAAGTCTTAATCCTTAGGAATTGGTTTCTCTTGTCTTTTAAGTTCTTTGCCATTGATTGGAATCAAGTCTTAATCCTGAGGAATTGGTTTCTCTTTGTCCTTTAAGTTCTTTTTGCATTGATTGAATCAAGTCTTAATCCTTAAGGAATTGGTTTCTCTTCCTTTAAGTTCTTTTTGGTATTGATTGGAATCAAGTCTTAATCCATAATGAATTGGTTTCTCTTCTTTAAGTTCTTTTTGCCATTGATTGAATCAAGTCTTAATCCTTAATGAATTGGTTTCTCTTTGTCCTTTAAGTTCTTTTGGCCATTGATTGAATCAAGTCTTAATCCTTAAGGAATTGGTTTCTCTTTCCTCTAAGTTCTTTTTGGTATTGATTGAATCAAGTCTTAATCCTTAATGAATTGGTTTCTCTTTGTCTTTAAGTTCTTTTTGCCATTGATTGGAATCAAGTCTTAATCCTTAAGGAATTGGTTTCTCTTTCTCTTTAGGTTTTTTTTGGTATTGATTGGAATCAAGTCTTAATCCTAATGAATTGGTTTCTCTTTAAGTCTTTTGTATTGATTTGGAATCAAGTCTTAATCCTTAAGGAATTGGTTTCTCTTTGTCCTTTAAGTTCTTTTTGGTATTGATTGGAACTAAGTCTTAATCCTAAGGAATTGGTTTCTCTTTTCTTTAAGTTCTTTTGGTATTGATTGGAATCAAGTCTTAATCCTTATGAATTGGTTTCTCTTTGTCTTTTAAGTTCTTTTTGCCATTGATTGAAATCAAGTCTTAATCCTTAGAGAATTGGTTTCTCTTTGTCCTTTAAGTTCTTTTTTGTAATTGATTGAATCAAGTCTTAATCCTTAAGGAATTGGTTTCTCTTTTTTTTTAAGTTCTTTTTGTAATTGATTGGAATCAAGTCTTAATCCTTAAGAATTGGTTTCTCTTTTCTTTTAAGTTCTTTTTTGCCATTGATTGGAATCAAGTCTTAATCCTTAAGGAATTGGTTTCTCTTTTCCTTTAAGTTCTTTTGGTAATTGATTGGAATCAAGTCTTAATCCATAATGAATTGGTTTCTCTTGTCCTTTAAGTTCTTTTGGTATTGATTGGAATCAAGTCTTAATCCTTAATGAATTGGTTTCTCTTTGTCCTTTAAGTTCTTTTGGTATTGATTGGAATCAAGTCTTAATCCTTAAGAATTGGTTTCTCTTTTTCCTCTAAGTTCTTTGGTATTGATTGGAATCAAGTCTTAATCCTTGAGGAATTGGTTTCTCTTGTCCTTTAAGTTCTTTTTGCCATTGATTGGAATCAAGTCTTAATCCTTAATGAATTGGTTTCTCTTTCTTTTAGTTCTTTTTGTAATTGATTGGAATCAAGTCTTAATCCTTAGGAATTGGTTTCTCTTTTCCTAAGTTCTTTTTGCCATTGATTGGAATCAAGTCTTAATCCTTAAGGAATTGGTTTCTCTTTTCTTTAGTTCTTTTTTGTATTGATTGGAATCAAGTCTTAATCCTTAAGGAATTGGTTTCTCTTCTGGTTTTCTTTGGTATTGATTGGAATCAAGTCTTAATCCTTAGAATTGGTTTCTCTTTTTCCTTTAAGTTCTTTTGCCATTGATTGGAATCAAGTCTTAATCCTTGAGGAATTGGTTTCTCTTTGTCCTTTAAGTTCTTTTGGTAATTGATTGAATCAAGTCTTAATCCTTAAGGAATTGGTTTCTCTTTTTCCTAAGTTCTTTTTGGTTGATTGGAATCAAGTCTTAATCCATAATGAATTGGTTTCTCTTGTCTTTAAGTTCTTTTTGCCATTGATTGGAATCAAGTCTTAATCCTTGAGAATTGGTTTCTCTTTGTCTTTAGTTCTTGGTTTGATTGGAATCAAGTCTTAATCCTTAAGAATTGGTTTCTCTTTTTCTCTAAGTTCTTTTTGGTATTGATTGGAATCAAGTCTTAATCCTTAAGGAATTGGTTTCTCTTTTGTCCTTTAAGTTCTTTTGGTAATTGATTGGAATCAAGTCTTAATCCTTAAGGAATTGGTTTCTCTTTGTCTTTAAGTTCTTTTGGTATTGATTGGAATCAAGTCTTAATCCTTATGAATTGGTTTCTCTTTGTCTTTAAGTTCTTTTTTGGTATTGATTGGAATCAAGTCTTAATCCTTAAGGAATTGGTTTCTCTTTGTCCTTTAAGTTCTTTTGGTAATTGATTGAATCAAGTCTTAATCTAATTTAAGGAATTGGTTTCTCTTTCCTTTAAGTTCTTTTTGGTATTGATTGGAATCAAGTCTTAATCCTTAAGGAATTGGTTTCTCTTTTGTTTAAGTTCTTTTGGCCATTGATTGGAATCAAGTCTTAATCCTTAAGGAATTGGTTTCTCTTGTCCTTTAAGTTCTTTTTGGTATTGATTGGATCAAGTCTTAATCCTTAAGAATTGGTTTCTCTTTAAGTTCTTTTGCCATTGATTGGAATCAAGTCTTAATCCTTAAGGAATTGGTTTCTCTTTGTCCTTAAGTTCTTTGCCATTGATTGAATCAAGTCTTAATCCTTAGGAATTGGTTTCTCTTTGTCCTTAAGTTCTTTTGGTAATTGATTGGAATCAAGTCTTAATCCTTAAGGAATTGGTTTCTCTTTTCCTCTAAGTTCTTTTGGTATTGATTGGAATCAAGTCTTAATCCTTAAGGAATTGGTTTCTCTTTTTTTTAAGTTCTTTTTGCCATTGATTGGAATCAAGTCTTAATCCTTAGGAATTGGTTTCTCTTGTCCTTTAAGTTCTTTTGGTATTGATTGGAATCAAGTCTTAATCCTTAAGGAATTGGTCTCTTTTCCTTTAAGTTCTTTTTATTGATTGGAATCAAGTCTTAATCCATAATGAATTGGTTTCTCTTAAGTTCTTTTTGATTCTTTTTTTTTTTTTCTTTTTTTTTTTTGGTATTGATTGGAATCAAGTCTTAATCCTTAAGGAATTGGTTTCTCTTTTCTCTAAGTTCTTTTGAATTGATTGGAATCAAGTCTTAATCCTTAATGAATTGGTTTCTCTCTTTAAGTTCTTTTTGCCATTGATTGAAATCAAGTCTTAATCCTTGAGAATTGGTTTCTCTTTGTTTAAGTTCTTTTGGTAATTGATTGGAATCAAGTCTTAATCCTTAAGGAATTGGTTTCTCTTTCCTCTTTAGTTCTTTTGGTATTGATTGGAATCAAGTCTTAATCCTTAAGAATTGGTTTCTCTTTGTCTTTTAGTTCTTTTGCCATTGATTGGAATCAAGTCTTAATCCTTGAGGAATTGGTTTCTCTTGTCCTTAAGTTCTTTTGGTAATTGATTGGAATCAAGTCTTAATCCTTAAGGAATTGGTTTCTCTTTTCCTCTAGGTTCTTTTGATTGATTGGAATCAAGTCTTAATCCTTAATGAATTGGTTTCTCTTGTTTTTAAGTTCTTTTGCCATTGATTGGAATCAAGTCTTAATCCTTAAGGAATTGGTTTCTCTTTTGTTCTTTAAGTTCTTTTGTAATTGATTGGAATCAAGTCTTAATCCAATGAATTGGTTTCTCTTTCTTTTAAGTTCTTTTTGCCATTGATTGAAATCAAGTCTTAATCCTTGATGAATTGGTTTCTCTTGTCCTTTAAGTTCTTTTGGTAATTGATTGGAATCAAGTCTTAATCCTAAGGAATTGGTTTCTCTTTTTCTTTAAGTTCTTTTGGTATTGATTGGAATCAAGTCTTAATCCTTAATGAATTGGTTTCTCTTTGTCCTTAAGTTCTTTTTGCCATTGATTGGAATCAAGTCTTAATCCTTAAGGAATTGGTTTCTCTTTGTCCTTTAAGTTCTTTTGGTAATTGATTGAATCAAGTCTTAATCCTTAAGGAATTGGTTTCTCTTTCCTTAAGTTCTTTTTGTTCTTGATTGGAATCAAGTCTTGAATGGAATCAAGTCTTAATGAAATTGGTTTCTCTTGTCCTTTAAGTTCTTTTGGTATTGATTGGAATCAAGTCTTAATCCTTAAGGAATTGGTTTCTCTTTGTCTTTAAGTTCTTTTGGTATTGATTGGAATCAAGTCTTAATCCTTAATGAATTGGTTTCTCTTTCTTCTTTAGTTCTTTTTGCCATTGATTGGAATCAAGTCTTAATCCTTGAATTGGTTTCTCTTTGTCCTTTAAGTTCTTTTGGTATTGATTGGAATCAAGTCTTAATCCTTAAGGAATTGGTTTCTCTTTTCCTTTAAGTTCTTTTGGTATTGATTGGAATCAAGTCTTAATCCTTAAGAATTGGTTTCTCTTTGTCTTTAAGTTCTTTTGCCATTGATTGAATCAAGTCTTAATCCTTATGAATTGGTTTCTCTTTGTCTTTAAGTTCTTTTGGTATTGATTGGAATCAAGTCTTAATCCTTAAGGAATTGGTTTCTCTTTGTCTTTAAGTTCTTTTGGTATTGATTGGAATCAAGTCTTAATCCTTAAGGAATTGGTTTCTCAAGTCTTAAGTTCTTTGATTGAATTGGTTTCTCTTAATCCTTAAGTTCTTTTTTTTTTTTTTTTTTGGAATTGATTGGAATCAAGTCTTAATCCTTAATGAATTGGTTTCTCTTTGTCTTTAAGTTCTTTTTGGTATTGATTGGAATCAAGTCTTAATCCTTAAGGAATTGGTTTCTCTTTGTCTTTAAGTTCTTTTGTAATTGATTGGAATCAAGTCTTAATCCTTAAGGAATTGGTTTCTCTTTTCCTTTAAGTTCTTTTGATTGATTGGAATCAAGTCTTAATCCTTAATGAATTGGTTTCTCTTTCTTTAAGTTCTTTTGGCATTGATTGGAATCAAGTCTTAATCCTTGAGGAATTGGTTTCTCTTTGTCCTTTAAGTTCTTTTGGTAATTGATTGGAATCAAGTCTTAATCCTTAAGGAATTGGTTTCTCTTTTCCTTTAAGTTCTTTTGGTATTGATTGGAATCAAGTCTTAATCCTAATGAGGAATTGGTTTCTCTTTGTCCTTTAAGTTCTTTTGCCATTGATTGAAATCAAGTCTTAATCCTTAAGGAATTGGTTTCTCTTTTCCTTTAAGTTCTTTTGGTAATTGATTGGAATCAAGTCTTAATCCTTAAGAATTGGTTTCTCTTTTCCTTTAGGTTCTTTTGGTATTGATTGGAATCAAGTCTTAATCCTTAATGAATTGGTTTCTCTTTTCTTTAAGTTCTTTTTGCCATTGATTGGAATCAAGTCTTAATCCTTAAGGAATTGGTTTCTCTTTTCCTTTAAGTTCTTTTGGTATTGATTGGAATCAAGTCTTAATCCTTAAGGAATTGGTTTCTCTTTTCCTTTAAGTTCTTTTTGATTGATTGGAATCAAGTCTTAATCCTTAATGAATTGGTTTCTCTTGTCCTTTAAGTTCTTTTTAATTGATTGGAATCAAGTCTTAATCCTTAAGGAATTGGTTTCTCTTTTCCTTTAAGTTCTTTTTGTATTGATTGGAATCAAGTCTTAATCCATAATGAATTGGTTTCTCTTTTCCTTAAGTTCTTTTGGTATTGATTGGAATCAAGTCTTAATCCTTGAGGAATTGGTTTCTCTTTGTCTTTAAGTTCTTTTTGCCATTGATTGGAATCAAGTCTTAATCCTTAAGGAATTGGTTTCTCTTTGTCTTAAGTTCTTTTGGTATTGATTGGAATCAAGTCTTAATCCTTAAGGAATTGGTTTCTCTTTGTCCTTTAAGTTCTTTTGGATTGATTGGAATCAAGTCTTAATCCTTAAGGAATTGGTTTCTCTTTGTCCTTTAAGTTCTTTTAATTGATTGGAATCAAGTCTTAATCCTTAATGAATTGGTTTCTTTGTCTTTAAGTTCTTTTGGTATTGATTGGAATCAAGTCTTAATCCTTAAGAATTGGTTTCTCTTTTTCTTTAAGTTCTTTTTGCCATTGATTGAATCAAGTCTTAATCCTTAATGAATTGGTTTCTCTTTCCTTTAAGTTCTTTGGTAATTGATTGGAATCAAGTCTTAATCCTAAGGAATTGGTTTCTTCCTCTAAGTTCTTTTGGTATTGATTGAATCAAGTCTTAATCCTTAATGAATTGGTTTCTCTTTTTCTAAGTTCTTTTGATTGATTGGAATCAAGTCTTAATCCTTAAGGAATTGGTTTCTCTTTGTCTTTAAGTTCTTTTGGTAATTGATTGGAATCAAGTCTTAATCCTTGAGGAATTGGTTTCTCTTGTCTTTAAGTTCTTTTTGTAATTGATTGGAATCAAGTCTTAATCCTTAAGGAATTGGTTTCTCTTTTCCTTAAGTTCTTTTGGTATTGATTGGAATCAAGTCTTAATCCTTAATGAATTGGTTTCTCTTTTTTTAAGTTCTTTTTGCCATTGATTGGAATCAAGTCTTAATCCTTGAGAATTGGTTTCTCTTTGTCCTTTAAGTTCTTTTGGTAATTGATTGGAATCAAGTCTTAATCCTTAGGAATTGGTTTCTTTTGTCTAGTTCTTTTTGGTATTGATTGGAATCAAGTCTTAATCTTAATGAATTGGTTTCTCTTTGTCCTTTAAGTTCTTTTTGCCATTGATTGGAATCAAGTCTTAATCCTTAAGGAATTGGTTTCTCTTTGTCCTTTAAGTTCTTTTGGTATTGATTGGAATCAAGTCTTAATCCTTAATGAATTGGTTTCTCTTTTTCCTTAAGTTCTTTTGGTATTGATTGGAATCAAGTCTTAATCCTTAAGGAATTGGTTTCTCTTTGTCTTTAAGTTCTTTTGGTATTGATTGGAATCAAGTCTTAATCCTTAATGAATTGGTTTCTCTTTTCTTTAAGTTCTTTTGGTATTGATTGGAATCAAGTCTTAATCCTTAATGAATTGGTTTCTCTTTTTAAGTTCTTTTGGCATTGATTGGAATCAAGTCTTAATCCTTAAGGAATTGGTTTCTCTTTGTCCTTTAAGTTCTTTGGTAATTGATTGGAATCAAGTCTTAATCCTTAATGAATTGGTTTCTCTTTTTCCTCTAAGTTCTTTTGGTATTGATTGGAATCAAGTCTTAATCCTTAATGAATTGGTTTCTCTTTGTTTTTAAGTTCTTTTTTGCCATTGATTGAATCAAGTCTTAATCTTAAGGAATTGGTTTCTCTTTTCCTTTAGGTTCTTTTGGTAATTGATTGAATCAAGTCTTAATCCTTAATGAATTGGTTTCTCTTTTTTTAAGTTCTTTTTGCCATTGATTGGAATCAAGTCTTAATCCTTAAGGAATTGGTTCTCTTTGTCCTTTAAGTTCTTTTTGTAATTGATTGGAATCAAGTCTTAATCCTTAAGGAATTGGTTTCTCTTTTCCTCTAAGTTCTTTTTGGTAATTGATTGGAATCAAGTCTTAATCCTTAATGAATTGGTTTCTCTTTTAAAGTTCTTTTTGCCATTGATTGGAATCAAGTCTTAATCCTTAAGGAATTGGTTTCTCTTTCCTTTAAGTTCTTTGGTAATTGATTGGAATCAAGTCTTAATCCTTAAGGAATTGGTTTCTCTTTTCCTCTTAGTTCTTTTGGATGATTGAATCAAGTCTTAATCCATAATGAATTGGTTTCTCTTGTTTTTAAGTTCTTTTTGCCATTGATTGGAATCAAGTCTTAATCCTTAAGGAATTGGTTTCTCTTTGTCCTTTAAGTTCTTTTGGTATTGATTGGAATCAAGTCTTAATCCTTAATGAATTGGTTTCTCTTTTCCTCTAGGTTCTTTTGGTATTGATTGGAATCAAGTCTTAATCCTTAATGAATTGGTTTCTCTTGTTTTTAAGTTCTTTTGGTATTGATTGGAATCAAGTCTTAATCCTTAGGAATTGGTTTCTCTTTGTCCTAAGTTCTTTTGGTAATTGATTGGAATCAAGTCTTAATCCTTAATGAATTGGTTTCTCTTTTCCTTCTTTTTGGTATTGATTGAATCAAGTCTTAATCCTTAAGGAATTGGTTTCTCTTGTCTTTTAAGTTCTTTGGTAATTGATTGGAATCAAGTCTTAATCCTAAGGAATTGGTTTCTCTTTTTCCTCTTAGTTCTTTTTGGTATTGATTGGAATCAAGTCTTAATCCTTAATGAATTGGTTTCTCTTTGTCTTTAAGTTCTTTTGGTATTGATTGGAATCAAGTCTTAATCCTTAAGGAATTGGTTTCTCTTTGTCCTTTAAGTTCTTTTGGTATTGATTGAATCAAGTCTTAATCCTTAAGGAATTGGTTTCTCTTTCCTTTAAGTTCTTTTTGGTATTGATTGGAATCAAGTCTTAATCCTTAATGAATTGGTTTCTCTTGTTCTTTAAGTTCTTTTTGCCATTGATTGGAATCAAGTCTTAATCCTTAAGGAATTGGTTGCTCTTTTTTCCTCTAAGTTCTTTTGGAAATTGACTGAATGCAAGTCTTAATCCTTAATGAATTGGTTTCTCTTGTTCTTAAGTTCTTTTTGCCATTGATTGAATCAAGTCTTAATCCTTAATGAATTGGTTTCTAAGTTCTTTTTGTATTGATTGGAATCAAGTCTTAATCCTTAAGGAATTGGTTTCTCTTTTCTCCTAGGTTCTTTTTGTATTGATTGGAATCAAGTCTTAATCCTTAATGAATTGGTTTCTCTTTAAGTTCTTTTGGTATTGATTGGAATCAAGTCTTAATCCTTAAGGAATTGGTTTCTCTTTGTCCTTTAAGTTCTTTTGGTAATTGATTGGAATCAAGTCTTAATCCTTAAGGAATTGGTTTCTCTTTTTCCTTTAGTTCTTTTGGTATTGATTGGAATCAAGTCTTAATCCTAATGAATTGGTTTCTCTTTGTCCTTTAAGTTCTTTTTGCCATTGATTGGAATCAAGTCTTAATCCTTAAGGAATTGGTTTCTCTTTGTCCTTTAAGTTCTTTTGGTATTGATTGGAATCAAGTCTTAATCCTAATGAATTGGTTTCTCTTTTTCTTAAGTTCTTTTTGCCATTGATTGGAATCAAGTCTTAATCCTTAAGGAATTGGTTTCTCTTGTCCTTTAAGTTCTTTTGGTATTGATTGGAATCAAGTCTTAATCCTTAAGGAATTGGTTTCTCTTTTTCCTTTAGTTCTTTTGGTATTGATTGGAATCAAGTCTTAATCCTTAATGGGTTGGTTCTCTTTAAGTTCTTTTTGGTATTGATTGGAATCAAGTCTTAATCCTTAAGGAATTGGTTTCTCTTTGTCCTTTAAGTTCTTTTTAATTGATTGGAATCAAGTCTTAATCCTTAAGGAATTGGTTTCTCTTTCCTCTAAGTTCTTTTTGGTATTGATTGGAATCAAGTCTTAATCCTAATGAATTGGTTTCTCTTTTCTTTAAGTTCTTTTTGCCATTGATTGAATCAAGTCTTAATCTTAAGGAATTGGTTTCTCTTTGTCCTTTAAGTTCTTTTTAATTGATTGAATCAAGTCTTAATCCTTAAGGAATTGGTTTCTCTTTTTCCTCTAAGTTCTTTTGGTATTGATTGGAATCAAGTCTTAATCCTTAAGAATTGGTTTCTCTTTGTCCTTTAAGTTCTTTTGTAATTGATTGGAATCAAGTCTTAATCCTTAAGGAATTGGTTTCTCTTTGTCCTTTAAGTTCTTTTGGTAATTGATTGAATCAAGTCTTAATCCTTAATGAATTGGTTTCTCTTTTTTAAGTTCTTTTGCCATTGATTGGAATCAAGTCTTAATCCTTATGAATTGGTTTCTCTTGTCTTTTTAAGTTCTTTTGTAATTGATTGGAATCAAGTCTTAATCCTTAAGGAATTGGTTTCTCTTTGTCCTTTAAGTTCTTTTTGGTGATTGGAATCAAGTCTTAATCCTTAATGAATTGGTTTCTCTTTGTCTTTAAGTTCTTTTATTGATTGGAATCAAGTCTTAATCCTTAAGGAATTGGTTTCTCTTTGTCCTTTAAGTTCTTTTGCCATTGATTGAATCAAGTCTTAATCCTTAATGAATTGGTTTCTCTTTTTCCTTAAGTTCTTTTTGCCATTGATTGAATCAAGTCTTAATCCTTAAGGAATTGGTTTCTCTTTGTTCTTTAAGTTCTTTTTGCCATTGATTGGAATCAAGTCTTAATCCTAGGAATTGGTTTCTCTTTTCCTTTAAGTTCTTTTTGGTATTGATTGGAATCAAGTCTTAATCCTAATGAATTGGTTTCTCTTCCTTTAAGTTCTTTTGCCATTGATTGGAATCAAGTCTTAATCCTTAAGGAATTGGTTTCTCTTTGTCCTTTAAGTTGAAACAAGTCTTAATCCTTAAGGAATTGGTTTCTCTTTTTCCTCTAGGTTCTTTTTGGTATTGATTGGAATCAAGTCTTAATCCTTAATGAATTGGTTTCTCTTTGTCATTTAAGTTCTTTTGGCCATTGATTGAATCAAGTCTTAATCCTTAAGGAATTGGTTTCTCTTTTCCTTTAAGTTCTTTTGGTAATTGATTGGAATCAAGTCTTAATCCTTAATGAATTGGTTTCTCTTTGTCTAAGTTCTTTTGGTATTGATTGGAATCAAGTCTTAATCCTTAATGAATTGGTTTCTCTTTGTCCTTTAAGTTCTTTTGGTATTGATTGGAATCAAGTCTTAATCCTTAAGGAATTGGTTTCTCTTTCCTTTAAGTTCTTTTTGTATTGATTGGAATCAAGTCTTAATCCTTAATGAATTGGTTTCTCTTTTTTAAGTTCTTTTTGTATTGATTGGAATCAAGTCTTAATCCTTGAATTGGTTTCTCTTTGTCCTTTAAGTTCTTTTGTAATTGATTGGAAACAAGTCTTAATCATTAATGAATTGGTTTCTCTTTGTCCTTTAAGTTCTTTTGGCCATTGATTGGAAACAAGTCTGAATCCGTAATGACTTTGTTTCTCTTTTCCTTTAAGTTCTTTTTAATCATTAATGAATTGGTTTCTCTTTGTCCTTTAAGTTCTTTTGGCCATTGATTGGAAGCATGTCTTGATCCTTAATGAATTGGTTTCTCTTTGTCCTTTAAGTTCTTTTGGCCATTGATTGGAATCAAGTCTTAATCCTTGAAATTGGTTTCTCTTGTCTTTAAGTTCTTTTGGTATTGATTGAATCAAGTCTTAATCCTTGAGGAATTGGTTTCTCTTTCCTTTAAGTTCTTTTGGTATTGATTGGAATCAAGTCTTAATCCTTAATGAATTGGTTTCTCTTTGTTCTTTTTGGTATTGATTGGAATCAAGTCTTAATCCTTAATGAATTGGTTTCTCTTTGTCCTTTAAGTTCTTTTGGTATTGATTGGAATCAAGTCTTAATCCTTAAGGAATTGGTTTCTCTTTCCTTTAAGTTCTTTTTGGTATTGATTGGAATCAAGTCTTAATCCTTAATGAATTGGTTTCTCTTTTTAAGTTCTTTTTGTATTGATTGGAATCAAGTCTTAATCCTTAAGGAATTGGTTTCTCTTTGTCCTTTAAGTTCTTTTGGTAATTGATTGGAATCAAGTCTTAATCCTTAAGGAATTGGTTTCTCTTTTCCTCTAGGTTCTTTTGGTATTGATTGAATCAAGTCTTAATCCTAATGAATTGGTTTCTCTTGTCTTTAAGTTCTTTTGCCATTGATTGAATCAAGTCTTAATCCTTAGGAATTGGTTTCTCTTTCCTTTAAGTTCTTTTTGGTAATTGATTGGAATCAAGTCTTAATCCTTAAGGAATTGGTTTCTCTTTTCCTTAAGTTCTTTTTGCCATTGATTGGAATCAAGTCTTAATCCTTAATGAATTGGTTTCTCTTTGTCTTTAAGTTCTTTTTGGTAATTGATTGAATCAAGTCTTAATCCTTAAGGAATTGGTTTCTCTTTCCTTTAAGTTCTTTTGGTATTGATTGGAATCAAGTCTTAATCCTTAATGAATTGGTTTCTCTTTGTCCTTTAAGTTCTTTTTGCCATTGATTGAATCAAGTCTTAATCCTTAAGGAATTGGTTTCTCTTTGTCCTTTAAGTTCTTTTGGTAATTGATTGGAATCAAGTCTTAATCCTTAAGGAATTGGTTTCTCTTTTCCTTTAAGTTCTTTTGGTATTGATTGGAATCAAGTCTTAATCCTTGATGAATTGGTTTCTCTTTGTTTTTAAGTTCTTTTTGTATTGATTGGAATCAAGTCTTAATCCTTAAGGAATTGGTTTCTCTTTTCCTTAAGTTCTTTTGGTATTGATTGAATCAAGTCTTAATCCTAATGAATTGGTTTCTCTTTAAGTTCTTTTTGCCATTGATTGGAATCAAGTCTTAATCCTTAAGGAATTGGTTTCTCTTTGTCCTTTAAGTTCTTTTGTAATTGATTGGAATCAAGTCTTAATCCTTAAGGAATTGGTTTCTCTTTTCCTCTTAAGTTCTTTTGGTATTGATTGGAATCAAGTCTTAATCCTTAATGAATTGGTTTCTCTTGTCCTTTAAGTTCTTTTTGCCATTGATTGGAATCAAGTCTTAATCCTTAAGGAATTGGTTTCTCTTTGTCCTTTAAGTTCTTTGGTAATTGATTGGAATCAAGTCTTAATCCTTAAGGAATTGGTTTCTCTTTTCCTCTAAGTTCTTTTGGTATTGATTGGAATCAAGTCTTAATCCTTAATGAATTGGTTTCTCTTTGTCTTTAAGTTCTTTTTGCCATTGATTGGAATCAAGTCTTAATCCTTAAGGAATTGGTTTCTCTTTTCCTTTAAGTTCTTTTTGTATTGATTGGAATCAAGTCTTAATCCTTAAGAATTGGTTTCTCTTTCCTTAAGTTCTTTTGCCATTGATTGGAATCAAGTCTTAATCCTTAAGGAATTGGTTTCTCTTTGTCTTTTAAGTTCTTTTTGGTAATTGATTGGAATCAAGTCTTAATCCTTGGAATTGGTTTCTCTTTTCCTTAAGTTCTTTTGGTATTGATTGGAATCAAGTCTTAATCCTTAATGAATTGGTTTCTCTTTTCCTTAAGTTCTTTTGCCATTGATTGGAATCAAGTCTTAATCCTTAAGGAATTGGTTTCTCTTTGTCCTTTAAGTTCTTTTTAATTGATTGGAATCAAGTCTTAATCCTTAAGGAATTGGTTTCTCTTTGTCCTTTAAGTTCTTTTGGTATTGATTGGAATCAAGTCTTAATCCTTAAGGAATTGGTTTCTCTTGTCCTTTAAGTTCTTTTTGGTATTGATTGGAATCAAGTCTTAATCCTTAAGGAATTGGTTTCTCTTTCCTCTAAGTTCTTTTTGTATTGATTGGAATCAAGTCTTAATCCTTAATGAATTGGTTTCTCTTTTCCTTAAGTTCTTTTTGCCATTGATTGGAATCAAGTCTTAATCCTTAAGGAATTGGTTTCTCTTTTCCTTTAAGTTCTTTTTGTAATTGATTGAATCAAGTCTTAATCCTTAAGGAATTGGTTTCTCTTTTCCTTTAAGTTCTTTTGGTATTGATTGGAATCAAGTCTTAATCCTTAATGAATTGGTTTCTCTTTGTCTTTAAGTTCTTTTGCCATTGATTGGAATCAAGTCTTAATCCTTAAGGAATTGGTTTCTCTTTTCCTTTAAGTTCTTTTTGTTGATTGGAATCAAGTCTTAATCCTTAATGAATTGGTTTCTCTTTTCCTTTAAGTTCTTTTGCCATTGATTGGAATCAAGTCTTAATCCTTAAGGAATTGGTTTCTCTTGTTCTTTAAGTTCTTTTTGTATTGATTGGAATCAAGTCTTAATCCTTAAGGAATTGGTTTCTCTTTTCCTCTAAGTTCTTTTGGTATTGATTGAATCAAGTCTTAATCCTTAATGAATTGGTTTCTCTTTTTTTTTAAGTTCTTTTTGCCATTGATTGAATCAAGTCTTAATCCTTAAGGAATTGGTTTCTCTTTGTCTTTAAGTTCTTTTTGTATTGATTGGAATCAAGTCTTAATCCTTAAGGAATTGGTTTCTCTTTTCCTTTAAGTTCTTTTGCCATTGATTGGAATCAAGTCTTAATCCTTAATGAATTGGTTTCTCTTTCTTTTAAGTTCTTTTTGCCATTGATTGAATCAAGTCTTAATCCTTAAGAATTGGTTTCTCTTTTCCTTTAAGTTCTTTTGGTAATTGATTGGAATCAAGTCTTAATCCTTAATGAATTGGTTTCTCTTTTTCCTTAAGTTCTTTTGGTATTGATTGAATCAAGTCTTAATCCTTAATGAATTGGTTTCTCTTTGTCCTTTAAGTTCTTTTTGGTATTGATTGGAATCAAGTCTTAATCCTTAGGAATTGGTTTCTCTTTTTCCTTTAAGTTCTTTTGGTATTGATTGGAATCAAGTCTTAATCCTTAATGAATTGGTTTCTCTTTCTTTAAGTTCTTTTTGCCATTGATTGGAATCAAGTCTTAATCCTTAATGAATTGGTTTCTCTCCTTTAAGTTCTTTTTGTAATTGATTGAATCAAGTCTTAATCCTTAAGGAATTGGTTTCTCTTTGTCTCTAAGTTCTTTTTGGTATTGATTGGAATCAAGTCTTAATCCTTAATGAATTGGTTTCTCTTGTCTTTTAAGTTCTTTTTGCCATTGATTGGAATCAAGTCTTAATCCTTAAGGAATTGGTTTCTCTTTGTCCTTTAAGTTCTTTTGGTAATTGATTGGAATCAAGTCTTAATCCTTAATGAATTGGTTTCTCTTTTCTCTAGGTTCTTTTGGCCATTGATTGGAATCAAGTCTTAATCCTTAAGGAATTGGTTTCTCTTTGTTTTTAAGTTCTTTTGCCATTGATTGGAATCAAGTCTTAATCCTTAAGGAATTGGTTTCTCTTTTTCCTCTTGAGGAATTCTTTTGGTTTTTTTTTGTATTGATTGATTGAATCAAGTCTTAATCCTAATGAATTGGTTTCTCTTTTCTTTTTGCTTTTGGATTGATTGGAATCAAGTCTT
>JAVHNN010000431.1:0-66795 GCA_031439585.1 Pterocarpus macrocarpus
CTTCCAATCAATGGCAAAAGGAACTTCAAGGAGAATTAGAAACCAATTCCTTTTGAATTGTGACTTGATTCCATTCAATGGCAAAAAGAACATAAAGAAGAAAGATAAACCAATTCCTTAAGGATTAAGTCTTGCTTCCAATCAATGGCAAAAGGAACTTCAAGGAGAATTAGAAACCAATTCCTTTTGGATTGTGACTTGATTCCAATTCAATGGCAAAAAGAACATAAAGAAGAAAGATAAACCAAGTCCTTAAGGATTAAGTCTTGCTTCCAATCAATGGCAAAAGGAACTTCAAGGAGAATTAGAAACCAATTCCTTTTGAATTGGGACTTGATTCCACTCAATGGCAAAAAGAACATAAAGAAGAAAGATAAACCGATCCCTTAAGGATTAAGTCTTGCATCCAATCAATAGCAAAAGGAACTTCAAGGAGCATTAGAAACCAATTCCTTTTGGATTGTGACTTGATTCAATTCAATGGCAAAAAGAACATAAAGAAGAAAGAGAAACCAATTCCTTAAGGATTAAGACTTGCTTCCAAACAATGGCAAAAGGAACTTCAAGGAGAATTAGAAACCAATTCCTTTTGGATTGTGACTTGATTCTATTCAATGGCAAAAAGAACTTAAGGAAGAAAGATAAACCAATTCCTTAAGGATTAAGTCTTGCTTCCAATCAATGACAAAGGAACTTCAAGGAGAATAAGAAACCACTTCCTTTTGGATTGTGACTTGATTCTATTCAATGGCAAAAAGAACATAAAGAAGAATGATAAACCAATTCCTTAAGGATTAAGTCTTGCTTCCAATCAATGGCAAAAGGAACTTCAAGGAGAATTAGAAACCAATTCCCTTTGAATTGTGACTTGATACAATTCAATGGCAAAAAGATCTAAAAGAAAAAAGATAAACCAATTCCTTAAGTATTAAGTCTTGCTTCCAATCAATGGCAAAAGGAACTTCAAGGAGAATTACAAACCAATTCCATTTGAATTGTGACTTGATTCCATTCAATGGCAAAAAGAACATAAAGAAGAAAGATAAACCAATTCCTTAAGGATTAAGTCTTGCGTCCAATCAATGGCAAAAGGAACTTCAAGGAGAATTAGAAACCAATTCCTTTTGGATTGTGACTTGATTCCATTCAATGGCAAAAAGAACTTAAAGAAGAAAGATAAACCAATTCCTTAAGGATTAAGTCTTGCTTCCAAACAATGGCAAAAGGAACTTCAAGGTGAATTAGAAACCAATTCCTTTTGGATTGTGACTTGATTGCACTCAATGGCAAAAAGAACATAAAGAAGAAAGATAAACCAATTCCTTAAGGATTAAGTCTTGCTTCCAATCAATGGCAAAAGGAACTTCAAGGAGAATTAGAAACCAATTCCTTTTGAATTGTGACTTGATTCAATTCAATGGCAAAAAGAACATAAAGAAGAAAGATAAACCAATTCCTTAAGGATTAAGTCTTGCTTCCAATCAATGTCAAAAGGAACTTCAAAGTGAATTAGAAACCAATTCCTTTTGGAATTGTGACTTGATTCAATTCAATGGCAAAAGAACATAAAGAAGAAAGATAAACCAATTCATTAAGGATTAAGTCTTGCTTCCAATCAAAGGTAAAAGGAACTTCAAGGAGAATTAGAAACCAATTCCTTTTGAATTGTGACTTGATTCAATTCAATGGCAAAAGAACATAAAGAAGAAAGATAAACCAATTCCTTAAGGATTAAGTCTTGCTTCCAATCAATGGCAAAAGGAACTTCAAGGAGAATTAGAAACCAATTCCTTTTGGATTGTGACTTGATTCAATACAATGGCAAAAAGAACTTAAAGAAGAAAGATAAACCAATTCCTTAAGGATTAAGTCTTGCATCCAATCAATGGCAAAAGGAACTTCAAGGAGAATTAGAAACCAATTCCTTTTGGATTGTGACTTGATTCAATTCAATGGCAAAAAGAACATAAAGAAGAATGTTAAACTAATTCCTTAAGGATTAAGTCTTGCTTCCAATCAATGACAATAGGAACTTCAAGGAGAATCATAAACCAATTCCTTTTGAATTGTGACTTGATTCTATTCAATGGCAAAAAGAACATAAAGAAGAAAGATAAACCAATTCCTTAAGGTTTAAGTCTTGCTTCCAATCAATGTCATAAGGAACTTCAAGGAGAATTAGAAACCAATTCCTTTTGGAATTGTGACTTGATTCAATTCAATGGCAAAAAGAACATAAAGAAGAAAGATAAACCAATTCCTTAAGGATTAAGTCTTGCTTCCAATCAATGGCAAAAGGAACTTCAAGGAGAATTAGAAACCAATTCCTTTTGGATTGTGACTTGATTCAATTCAATGGCAAAAGAACATAAAGAAGAAAGATAAACCAATTCCTTAAGGATTAAGTCTTGCTTCCAATCAATGGCAAAAGGAACTTCAAGGAGAATTAGAAACCAATTCCTTTTGGATTGTGACTTGATTCCATTCAATGGCAAAAAGAACTTAAAGAAGAAAGATAAACCAATTCCTTAAGGATTAAGTCTTGCTTCCAATCAATGGCAAAAGGAACTTCAAGGAGAATTAGAAACCAATTCCTTTTGGATTGAGACTTGATTCCAATCAATGGCAAAAGGAACATAAAGAACAAAGAGAAGCCAATTCATCAAGGATTAAGACTTGATTCAATTCAATGGCAAAAAGAACTTAAAGAAGAAAGATAAACCAATTCCTTAAGGATTAAGTCTTGCTTCCAATCAATGGCAAAAGGAACTTCAAGGGGAATTAGAAACCAATTCCTTTTGGATTGTGACTTCATTCAATTCAATGGCAAAAGAACATAAAGAAGAAAGATAAACCAATTCCTTAAGGATTAAGTCTTGCTTCCAATCAATGGCAAAAGGAACTTCAAGGAGAATTAGAAACCAATTCCTTTTGAATTGTGACTTGATTCCACTCAATGGCAAAAAGAACATAAAGAAGAAAGATAAACCAATTCCTTAAGGATTAAGTCTTGCTTCCAAACAATGGCAAAAGGAACTTCAAGGAGAATTAGAAACCAATTCCTTTTGGAATGTGACTTGATTCAATTCAATGGCAAAAAGAACTTAAAGAATAAAGATAAACCACTTTCTTAAGGATTAAGTCTTGCTTTCAATCAATGTCAAAAGGAACTTCCAGGAGAATTAGAAATCAATTCCTTTTGGATTGTGACTTGATTCAATTCAATGGCAAAAAGAACTTAAAGAAGAAAGAAAAACCAATTCCTTAAGGATTAAGTCTTGCTTCCAATCAATGGTAAAAGGAACTTCAAGGAGAATTAGAAACCAATTCCTTTTGAATTGTGACTTGATTCATTCAAGGGCAAAAACAACATGGAGAAGAAAGACAAACCAATTCCTTAAGGATTAGTTCTTGCTTCCAATCATTGTCAAAAGGAACTTCTAGGTGAATTAGAAACCAATTCCTTTTGGATTGCGACTTGATTCAATTCAATGGCAAAAAGAACATAAAGAAGAAAGATAAACCAATTCCTTAAGTATTAAGTCTTGCTTCCAATCGATGGCAAAAGGAACTTCAAGAAGAATTAGAGACCAATTCCTTTTGAATTGTGACTTGATTCCATTCAATGGCAAAAAGAACTTAAAGAAGACAGATAAACCAATTCCTTAAGGATTAAGTCTTGCTTCCAATCAATGGCAAAAGGAACTTCAAGGAGAATTAGAAACCAATTCCTTTTAGATTGTGAGTTGATACAATTCAACGGCAAGAAGAACTTAAAGAAGAAAGATAAACCAATTCCTTAAGTATTAAGTCTTGCTTCCAATCAATGGCAAAAGGAACTTCAAGGAGAATTAGAAACCAATTCCTTTTGGATTGTGACTTCATTCAATTCAATGGCAAAAAGAACTTAAAGAAGAAAGATAAACCAATTCCTTAAGGATTAAGTCTTGCTTCCAATCAATGGCAAAAGGAACTTCAAGGAGAATTAGAAACCAATTCCTTTTGAATTGAGACTTGATTCATTCAATGGCAAAAAGAACATAAAGAAGAAAGATAAACCAATTCCTTAAGGATTAAGTCTTGCTTCCAATCAATGGCAAAAGGAACTTCAAGGAGAATTAGAAACCAATTCCTTTTGGATTGTGACTTGATTCAATTCAATGGCAAAAAGAACTTAAAGAAGAAAGATAAACCAATTCCTCAAGGATTTAGACTTGATTCCAATCAGAGGCAAAAGGAACTTCAAGGAGAATTAGAAACCAATTCCTTTTGGATTGTGACTTGATTCAATTCAATGGCAAAAGAACATAAAGAAGAAAGATAAACCAATTCCTCAAGGATTTAGACTTGATTCCAATCAGAGGCAAATGGAACTTCAAGGAGAATTAGAAACCAATTCCTTTTGGATTGTGACTTGATTCAATTCAATGGCAAAAGAACATAAAGAAGAAAGATAAACCAATTCCTTAAGGATTAAGTCTTGCTTCCAATCAATGGCAAAAGGAACTTCAAGGAGAATTAGAAACCAATTCCTTTGGATTGAGACTTGATTCCATTCAATGGCAAAAGAACTTAAAGAAGAAAGATAAACCAATTCCTTAAGGATTAAGTCTTGATTCAATCCAATGGCAAATGAACATAAAGAAGAAAGATAAACCAATTCCTTAAGGATTAAGTCTTGCTTCCAAACAATGGCAAAAGGAACTTCAAGGAGAATTAGAAACCAATTCCTTTTGGATTGTGACTTGATTCAATTCAATGGCAAAAAGAACTTAAAGAAGAAAGATAAACCAATTCCTTAAGGATTAAGTCTTGCTTCCAATCAATGGCAAAAGGAACTTCAAGGAGAATTAGAAACCAATTCCTTTTGAATTGTGACTTGATTCAATTCAATGGCAAAAGAACATAAAGAAGAAAGACAAACCAATTCCCTAAGGATTAAGTCTTGCTTCCAATCAATGGCAAATGGAACTTCAAGGAGAATTAGAAACCAATTCCTTTTGGATTGTGACTTGATTCAATTCAATGGCAAAAAGAACTTAAAGAAGAAAGATAAACCAATTCCTTAAGCATTAAGTCTTGCTTCCAATCAATGGCAAAAGGAACTTCAAGGAGAATTAGAAACCAATTCCTTTTGGATTGTGACTTGATTCAATTCAATGGCAAAAAGAACATAAAAAGAAGAAAGATAAACCAATTCCTTAAGGATTAAGTCTTCCTTCCAATCAATGGCAAAAGAAACTTCGAGGAGAATTAGAGACCAATTTCTTTTGAATTGTGACTTGATACAATTCAATGGCAAAAAGAACATAAAGAAGAAAGATAAACCAATTCCTTAAGGATTAAGTCTTGCTTCCAATCAATGGCAAAAGGAACTTCGAGGAGAATTAGAGACCAATTCCTTTTGAATTGTGACTTGATTCAATTCAATGGCAAAAAGAACATAAAGAAGAAAGATAAACCAATTCCTTAAGGATTAAGTCTTGCTTCCAATCAATGGCAAAAGGAACTTCAAGGAGAATTAGAAACCAATTCCTTTTGAATTGTGACTTGATTCAATTCAATGGCGAAAAGAAGTTAAAAAAGAAAGATAAACCAATTCCTTAAGGATTAAGTCTTGCTTCCAAGCAATGGCAAAAGGAACTTCAAGGAGAATTAGAAACCAATTCCTTTTGGATTGTGACTTGATTCAATTCAATGGCAAAAAGAACATAAAGAAGAAAGATATACTAATTCGTTAAGGATTAAGTGTTGCTTCCAATCAATGGCAAAAGGAACTTCAAGGAGAATTAGAAACCAATTCCTTTTGGATTGTGACTTGATTCAATTCAATGGCAAAAAGAACTTAAAGAAGAAAGATAAACCAATTCCTTAAGGATTAAGTCTTGCTTCCAATCAATGGCAAAAGGAACTTCAAGGAGAATTAGAAACCAATTCCTTTTGAATTGTGACTTGATTCAATTCAATGGCAAAAAGAACATAAAGAAGAAAGATAAACCAATTCCTTAAGGATTAAGTCTTGCTTCCAAACAATGGCAAAAGGAACTTCAAGGAGAATTAGAAACCAATTCCTTTTGGATTGTGACTTGATTCAATTCAATGGCAAAAAGAACATAAAGAAGAAAGATAAACCAATTCCTTAAGGATTAAGCCTTGCTTCCAATCGATGGCAAAAGGAACTTCAAGGAGAATTAGAAACCAATTCCTTTTGGATTGTGACTTGATTCAATTCAATGGCAAAAAGAACATAAAGACAAAAGATAAACCAATTCCTTAAGGATTAAATTTTGCTTCCAATCAATGACAAAAGGAACTTCAAGGAGAATTAGAAACCAATTCCTTTTGGATTGTGACTTGATTCAATTCAATGGCAAAAAGAACTTAAAGAAGAAAGATAAACCAATTCCTTAGGGATTAAGTCTTGCTTCCAATCAATGGCAAAAGGAACTTCAAGGAGAATTAGAAACCAATTCCTTTTGGATTGTGACTTGATTCAATTCAATGGCAAAAAGAAGATAAAGAAGAAAGATAAACCAATTCCTTAAGGATTAAGTCTTGCTTCCAATCAATGGCAAAAGGAACTTCAAGGAGAATTAGAAACCAATTCCTTTTGATTGTGACTTGATTCAATTCAATGGCAAAAGAACATAAAGAATAAAGAGAAACCAATTCCTTACGGATTAAGACTTGCTTCCAATCAATTGCCAAATGAACTTCAAGGAGAATTAGAAACCAATTCCTTTTGGATTGTGACTTGATTCAATTCAATGGCAAAAAGAACATAAGGAAGAAAGATAAACCAATTCCTTAAGGATTAAGTCTTGCTTCCAATCAATGGCAAAAGGAACTTCAAGGAGAATTAGAAACCAATTCCTTTTGAATTGTGACTTGATTCAATTCAATGGCAAAAAGAACATAAAGAAGAAAGATAAACCAATTCCTTAAGGATTAAGTCTTGCTTCCAATCAATGGCAAAAGGAACTTCAAGGAGAATTAGAAACCAATTCCTTTTGAATTGTGACTTGATTCAATTCAATGGCAAAAGAACTTAAAGAAGAAAGATAAACCAATTCCTTAAGGATTAAGTCTTGCTTCCAATCAATGGCAAAAGGAACTTCAAGGAGAATTAGAAACCAATTCCTTTTTTGGATTGTGACTTGATTCAATTCAATGGCAAAAAGAACATAAAGAAGAAAGACAAACCAATTCCTTAAGGATTAAGTCTTGCTTCCAAACAATGGCAAAAGGAACTTCAAGGAGAATTAGAAACCAATTCCTTTTGGATTGTGACTTGATTCAATTCAATGTCAAAAAGAACTTAAAGAAGAAAGATAAACCAATTCCTTAAGGATTAAGTCTTGCTTCCAATCAATGGCAAAAGGAACTTCAAGGAGAATTAGAAACCAATTCCTTTTGGATTGTGACTTGATTCAATTCAATGGCAAAAAGAACTTAAAGAAGAAAGAGAAACCAATTCCTTAAGAATTAAGTCTTGCTTCCAAACAATGGCAAAAGGAACTTCAAGGAGAATTAGAAACCAATTCCTTTTGGATTGTGACTTGATTCCAATCAATGGTCAAAAGAACCAAAAGAAGAAAGAGAAACCAAATTCCTTAAGGATTAAGTCAATTGCAAAATTCCAATAAAGAAAAGAAAGATAACTTCAAGGAATTAGAAACCTTAAGGATTAAGCCTTGCTTCCAATCAATGACAATAGGAACTTCAAAGAGAATTAGAAACCAATTCCATTTGGAATGTGACTTGATTCCATTCAATGGCAAAAAGAACTTAAAGAAGAAAGAGAAACCAATTCCTTAAGGATTAAGTCTTGCTTCCAATCAATGTCAAAAGGAACTTGAAGGTGAATTAGAAACCAATTCCATTTGAATTGTGACTTGATTCAATTCAATGGCAAAAAGAACATAAAGAAGAAAGATAAACCAATTCCTTAAGGATTAAAGTCTTGCTTCCAATCAATGGCAAAAGGAACTTCAAGGAGAATTAGAAACCAATTCCTTTTGGATTGTGACTTGATACAATTCAATGGCAAAAAGAACTTAAAGAAGAAAGATAAACCAATTTCTTAAGGATTAAGTCTTGCTTCCAAACAATGGCAAAAGGAACTTCAAGGAGAATTAGAAATCAATTCCTTTTGGATTGTGATTTGATCCTTTTCAATGGCAAAAAGAACTTAAAGGAGAAAGAGAAACCAATTCCTTAAGGATTAAGTCTTGCTTCCAATCAATGGCAAAAGGAACTTCAAGGAGAATTAGAGACCAATTCCTTTTGAATTGTGACTTGATTCAATTCAATGGCAAAAAGAACTTAAAGAAGAAGGATAAACCAATTCCTTAAGGATTAAGTCTTGCTTCTAATCAATGGCAGAAGGAACTTCAAGGAGAATTAGAAACCAATTCCTTTTGGATTGTGACTTGATTCAATTCAATGGCAAAAAGAACTTAAGAAGAAAGATAAACCAATTCCTTAAGGGATTAAGTCTTGCTTCCAAACAATGGCAAAAGGAACTTCAAGGAGAATTAGAAAACCATTCGTTTTGGATTGTGGCTTGCTTCAATTCAATGGCAAAAAGAACATAAAGAAGAAAGATAAAGCAATTCCTTAAGGTTAAAGTCTTGCTTCCAAACAATGGCAAAAGGAACTTCAAGGAGAATTAGAAACCAATTCCTTTTGGATTGTGACTTGATTCCATTCAACGGCAAAAAGAACTTAAATAAGAAAAGATAAACCAATTCCTTAAGGATTAAGTCTTGCTTCCAAACAATGGCAAAAGGAACTTCAAGGAGAATTAGAAACCAATTCCTTTTGGATTGTGACTTGATTCAATTCAATGGCAAAAAGAACTTAAAGAATAAAGAGAAACCAATTCCTTAAGGATTAAGACTTGCTTCCAATCAATGGCAAAAGGAACTTCAAGGAGAATTAGAAACCAATTCCTTTTGAATTGTGACTTGATTCAATTCAATGGCAAAAGAACATAAAGAAGAAAGATAAACCAATTCCTTAAGGATTAAGTCTTGCTTCCAATCAATGGCAAAAGGAACTTCAAGGAGAATTAGAAACCAATTCCTTTTGAATTGTGACTTGATTCAATTCAATGGCAAAAGAACTTAAAGAAGAAAGATAAACCAATTCCTTAAGGATTAAGTCTTGCTTCCAATCAATGGCAAAAGGAACTTCAAGGAGAATTAGAAACCAATTCCTTTTGGATTGTGACTTGATTCAATTCAATGGCAAAAGAACTTAAAGAAGAAAGATAAACCAATTCCTTAAGGATTAAGTCTTGCTTCCAATCAATGGCAAAAGGAACTTCAAGGAGAATTAGAAACCAATTCCTTTTGAATTGTGACTTGATTCAATTCAATGGCAAAAAGAACATAAAGAAGAAAGATAAACCAATTCCTTAAGGATTAAGTCTTGCTTCCAATCAATGGCAAAAGGAACTTCAAAGGAGAATTAGAAACCAATTCCTTTTGAATTGTGACTTGATTCCATTCAATGGCAAAAGAACATAAAGAAGAAAGATAAACCAATTCCCTTAAGGATTAAGTCTTGCTTCCAATCAATGGCAAAAGGAACTTCAAGGAGAATTAGAAACCAATTCCTTTTGGATTGTGACTTGATTCAATTCAATGGCAAAAGAACTTAAAGAAGAAAAGATAAACCAATTCCTTAAGGATTAAGTCTTGCTTCCAATCAATGGCAAAAGGAACTTCAAAGGAGAATTAGAAACCAATTCCTTTTTGGATTGTGACTTGATTCATTCAATGGCAAAAAGAACTTAAAGAAGAAAGATAAACCAATTCCTTAAGGATTAAGTCTTGCTTCCAATCAATGGCAAAAGGAACTTCAAGGAGAATTAGAAACCAATTCCTTTTGAATTGTGACTTGATTCCATTCAATGGCAAAAAGAACTTAAAGAAGAAAGATAAACCAATTCCCTTAAGGATTAAGTCTTGCTTCCAATCAATGGCAAAAGGAACTTGAAGGAGCATTAGAAACCAATTCCATTTGGATTGTGACTTGATTCAATTCAATTGCAAAAAGAACTTAAAGAAGAAAGATAAATCAATTCCTTAAGGATTAAGTCTTGCTTCCAATCAATGGCAAAAGGAACTTCAAGGAGAATTAGAAACCAATTCCTTTTGAATTGAGACTTGATTCCATTCAATGGCAAAAAGAACTTAAAGAAGAAAGATAAACCAATTCCTTAAGGATTAAAGTCTTGCTTCCAATCAATGGCAAAAGGAACTTCAAGGAGAATTAGAAACCAATTCCTTTTTTGGATTGTGACTTGATTCAATTCAATGGCAAAAGAACTTAAAGAAGAAAGATAAACCAATTCCTTAAGGATTAAGTCTTGCTTCCAATCAATGGCAAAAGGAACTTCAAGGAGAATTAGAAACCAATTCCTTTTGATTTGTGACTTGATTCATTCAATGGCAAAAAGAACTTAAAGAAGAAAGATAAACCAATTCCTTAAGGATTAAGTCTTGCTTCCAATCAATGGCAAAAGGAACTTCAAGGGAGAATTAGAAACCAATTCCTTTTGAATTGTGACTTGATTCATTCAATGGCAAAAAGAACTTAAAGAAGAAAGATAAACCAATTCCTTTAAGGATTAAGTCTTGCTTCCAATCAATGGCAAAAGGAACTTCAAGGAGAATTAGAAACCAATTCCTTTTGATTGTGACTTGATTCAATTCAATGGCAAAAAGAACATAAAGAAGAAAGATAAACCAATTCCTTAAGGATTAAGTCTTGCTTCCAATCAATGGCAAAAGGAACTTCAAGGAGAATTAGAAACCAATTCCTTTTGAATTGTGACTTGATTCATTCAATGGCAAAAGAACTTAAAGAAGAAAGATAAACCAATACCTTAAGGATTAAGTCTTGCTTCCAATCAATGGCAAAAGGAACTTCAAGGAGAATTAGAAACCAATTCCTTTTGGATTGTGACTTTGATTCAATTCAATGGCAAAAGAACTTAAAGAAGAAAGATAAACCAATTCCTTTAAGGATTAAGTCTTGCTTCCAATCAATGGCAAATGGAACTTCAAGGAGAATTAGAAACCAATTCCTTTTGAATTGTGACTTGATTCAATTCAATGGCAAAAAGAACTGAAAGAAAAAAGATAAACCAATTTCTTAAGGATTAAGTCTTGCTTCCAAACAATGGCAAAAGGAATTTCAACGAGAATTAGAAACCAATTCCTTTTGGATTGTGAGACTTGATTCAATTCAATGGCAAAAGAACTTAAAGAAGAAAGATAAACCAATTCCTTAAGGATTAAGTCTTGCTTCCAATCAATGGCAAAAGGAACTTCAAGGAGAATTAGAAACCAATTCCTTTGGATTGTGACTTGATTCAATTCAATGGCAAAAGAACATAAAGAAGAAAGATAAACCAATTCCTTAAGGATTAAGTCTTGCTTCCAATCAATGGCAAAAGGAACTTCAAGGAGAATTAGAAACCAATTCCTTTTGGATTGTGACTTGATTCAATTCAATGGCAAAAAGAACATAAAGAAGAAAGATAAACCAATTCCTTAAGGATTAAGTCTTGCTTCCAATCAATGGCAAAAGGAACTTCAAGGAGAATTAGAAACCAATTCCTTTTGGATTGTGACTTGATTCATTCAATGGCAAAAAGAACTTAAAGAAGAAAGATAAACCAATTCCTCCTTAAGGATTAAGTCTTGCTTCCAATCAATGGCAAAAGGAACTTCAAGGAGAATTAGAAACCAATTCCTTTTGATTGTGACTTGATTCAATTCAATGGCAAAAGAACATAAAGAAGAAAGATAAACCAATTCCTTAAGGATTAAGTCTTGCTTCCAATCAATGGCAAAAGGAACTTCAAGGAGAATTAGAAACCAATTCCTTTTGATTGTGACTTGATTCAATTCAATGGCAAAAAGAACATAAAGAAGAAAGATAAACCAATTCCTTAAGGATTAAGTCTTGCTTCCAATCAATGGCAAAAGGAACTTCAAGGGAGAATTAGAAACCAATTCCTTTTGATTGTGACTTGATTCAATTCAATGGCAAAAAGAACATAAAGAAGAAAGATAAACCAATTCCTTAAGGATTAAGTCTTGCTTCCAATCAATGGCAAAAGGAACTTCAAGGAGAATTAGAAACCAATTCCTTTTGAATTGTGACTTGATTCAATTCAATGGCAAAAAGAACATAAAGAAGAAAGATAAACCAATTCCTTAAGGATTAAGTCTTGCTTCCAATCAATGTCAAAAGGAACTTCAAGGTGAATTAGAAACCAATTCCTTTTGATTGTGACTTGATTCAATTCAATGGCAAAAAGAACATAAAGAAGAAAGATAAACCAATTCCTTAAGGATTAGGATTAAGTCTTGCTTCCAATCAATGACAAAAGGAACTTCAAGGAGAATAAGAAACCAATTCCTTTTAAATTGTGACTTGATACAATTCAACGGCAAAAAGAACTTAAAGAAGAAAGATAAACCAATTCCTTAAGGATGAAGTCTTGCATCCAATCAATGGCAAAAGGAAGTTCTACGAGAATTAGAAACCAATTCCTTTGGATTGTGACTTGATTCAACTCAATGGCAAAAAGAACATAAAGAAGAAAGATAAACCAATTCCTTAAGGATTAAGTCTTGCTTCCAATCAATGACAAAAGGAACTTCAAGGAGAATAAGAAACCACTTCCTTTTGGATTGTGACTTGATTCTATTCAATGGCAAAAAGAACTTAAAGAAGAAAGATAAACCAATTCCTTAAGGATTAAGTCTTGCGTCCAATCAATGGCAAAAGGAACTTCAAGGAGAATTAGAAACCAATTCCTTTTGAATGGAGACTTGATTCAATTCAATGGCAAAAGAACATAAAGAAGAAAGATAAACCAATTCCTTAAGGATTAAGTCTTGCGTCCAATCAATGGCAAAAGGAACTTCAAGGAGAATTAGAAACCAATTCCTTTTGAATGGAGACTTGATTCCACTCAATGGCAAAAAGAACATAAAGAAGAAAGATAAACCGATTCCTTAAGGATTAAGTCTTGCATCTAATCAATTGCAAAAGGAACTTCAAGGAGAATAAGAAACCGTTTCCTTTTGGATTGTGACTTGATTTTATTCAATGGCAAAAAGAACTTAAAGAAGAAAGATAAACCGATTCCTTAAGGATTAAGTCTTGCATCCAATCAATGGCAAAAGGAACTTCAAGGAGCATTAGAAACCAATTCCTTTTGATTGTGACTTGATTTTATTCAATGGCAAAAAGAACTTAAAGAAGAAAGATAAACCAATTCCTTGAGGATTAAGTCTTGCTTCCAATCAATGGCAAAAGGAACTTCAAGGAGAATTAGAAACCAATTTCCTTCTGGATTGTGACTTGATACAATTCAATGGCAAAAAGAACTTAAAGAAGAAAGATAAACCAATTCCTTAAGGATTAAGTCTTGCGTCCAATCAATGACAAAAGGAACTTCAAGGAGAATAAGAAACCACTTCCTTTTGGATTGTGACTTGATTCTATTCAATGGCAAAAAGAACTTAAAGAAGAAAGATAAACCAATTCCTTAAGGATTAATTCTTGCGTCCAATCAATGGCAAAAGGAACTTCAAGGAGAATTAGAAACCAATTCCTTTTGAATTGTGACTTGATTCCATTCAATGGCAAAAAGAACTTAAAGAAGAAAGATAAACCAATTCCTTAATGATTAAGTCTTGCTTCCAACCAATGCCAAACGGAACTTCAAGGAGAATAAGAAACCAATTCCTTTTGGATTGTGACTTGATTCAATTCAATGGCAAAAAGAACTTAAAGAAGAAAGATAAACCAATTCCTTAAGGATTAAGTCTTGCATCCAATCAATGGCAAAAGGAACTTCAAGGAGAATGAGAAACCAATTCCTTTTGGATTAAGACTTGATTCCATTCAATACCCAAAAGAACTTAAAGAAGAATGAGAGAAACCAATTCCTTAAGGAATAAGACTTGCTTCCAATCTATTTACAAAAGGAACATAAACGGAGAATGAGAAACTCAATACCTTTTGATTAAGACTTGATTCTATACAATGCCCAAAAGAACTTAAAGAAGAACGAGAAACCAATTCCTTAAGGAATAATAAGACTTGCTTCCAATCAATTGCAAAAGGAACATAAAGGAGAATGAGAAACCAATACCTTTTGGATTAAGACTTGATACCATTTAATGCCCAAAAGAACTTAAACAAGAATGAGAAACCAATTCCATAAAGATTAAGACTTGCTTCCAATCAATTGCTAAAGGTACATATAGGAGAATGAGAAACCAATACCTTTTGGATTAAGACTTGATTCCATTCAATACCCAAAAGAACTTAAAGAAGAATGAGAAACCAATTCCTTAAGGAATAAGACTTGCTTCCAATCAATTGCAAAAGGAACATAAAGGAGAATGAGAAACCAATACCTTTTGGATTAAGACTAGATTCCATTCAATACCCAAAAGAACTTAAAGAAGAATGGGAAACCAATTCCTTAAGGAATAAGACTTGCTTCCAATCAATTGCAAAAGGAACATAAAGGAGAATGAGAAACCAATACCTTTTGGATTAAGACTAGATTTCCATTCAATACCAAAAAGAACTTAAAGAAGAATGAGAAACCAATTCCTTAAAGAATAAGACTTGTTTCCAATCAATTGCAAAAGGAACATAAAGGAGAATGAGAAACCAATATCTTTTGGATTAAGACTTGATTCTATTCCATGCCCAAAAGAACTTAAAGAAGAATGAGAAACCAATTCCTTAAGGAATAAGACTTGCTTCCAATCAATTGCAAAAGGAACATAAAGGAGAATGAGAAACCAATACCTTTTGGATTAAGACTTGATTCTATTCAATGCCCAAAAGAACATAAAGAAGAATGAGAAACCAATTCCTTAAGGAATAAGACTTGCTTCCAATCAATTGCAAAAGGAACATAAAGGAGAATGAGAAACCAATACCTTTTGGATTAAGACTAGATTTCCATTCAATACCAAAAAGAACTTAAAGAAGAATGAGAAACCAATTCCTTAAAGAATAAGACTTGTTTCCAATCAATTGCAAAAGGAACATAAAGGAGAATGAGAAACCAATACCTTTTGGATTAAGACTTGATTCCATTCAATACCCAAAAGAACTTAAAGAAGAATGAGAAACCAATTCCTTAAGGAATAAGACTTGCTTCCAATCAACTGCAAAAGGAACATAAAGGAGAATGAGAAACCAATACCTTTTGGATTAAGACTAGATTCCATTCAATACCAAAAAGAACTTAAAGAAGAATGAGAAACCAATTCCTTAAGGAATAAGACTTGTTTCCAATCAATTGCAAAAGGAACATAACGGAAAATGAGCAACCAATACCTTTTGGATTAAGACTTGATTCTATTCAATGCCCAAAAGAACTTAAAGAAGAATGAGAAACCAATTCCTTAAGGAATAAGACTTGCTTCCAATCAATTGCAAAAGGAACATAAAGGAGAATGAGAAACCAATACCTTTTGGATTAAGACTTGATTCCATTCAATACCCAAAAGAACTTAAAGAAGAAAGGGAAACCAATTCCTTAAGGAATAAGACTTGCTTCCAATCAATTGCAAAAGGAACATAAAGGAGAATGAGAAACCAATACCTTTTGGATTAAGACTTGATTCTATTCAATGCCAAAAGAACTTAAAGAAGAATGAGAAACCAATTCCTTAAGGAATAAGACTTGCTTCCAATCAATTGCAAAAGGAACATAAAGGAGAATGAGAAACATTACCTTTTGGATTAAGACTAGATTTCCATTCAATACCAAAAAGAACTTAAAGAAGAATGAGAAACCAATTCCTTAAAGAATAAGACTTGTTTCCAATCAATTGCAAAAGGAACATAAAGGAGAATGAGAAACCAATACCTTTTGGATTAAGACTTGATTCCATTCAATACCCAAAAGAACTTAAAGAAGAATGAGAACCCAATTCCTTAAGGAATAAGACTTGCTTCCAATCAATTGCAAAAGGAACATAAAGGAGAATGAGAAACCAATACCTTTTGGATTAAGACTTGATTCCATTCAATACCCAAAAGAACTTAAAGAAGAATGAGAAACCAATTCCTTAAGGAATAAGACTTGCTTCCAATCTATTGCAAAAGGAACATAAAGGAGAATGAGAAACCAATACCTTTTGGATTAAGACTTGATTCTATTCAATACCCAAAAGAACTTAAAGAAGAATGGGAAACCAATTCCTTAAGGAATAATAAGACTTGTTTCCAATCAATTGCAAAAGGAACATAAAGGAGAATGAGAAACCAATACCTTTTGGATTAAGACTTGATACCATTTAATGCCCAAAAGAACTTAAAGAAGAATGGGAAACCAATTCCTTAAGGAATAAGACTTGCTTCCAATCAATTGCAAAAGGAACAGAAAGGAAAATGAGCAACCAATTCCTTTTGGATTAAGACTTGATTCCATTCAATACCCAAAAGAACTTAAAGAAGAATGAGAAACCAATTCCTTAAGGAAAAAGACTTGCTTCCAATCAATTGCAAAAGGAACATAAAGGAGAATGAGAAACCAATACCTTTTGGATTAAGACTAGATTCCATTCAATACCCAAAAGAACTTAAAGAAGAATGAGAAAGCAATTCCTTAAGGAATAATAAGACTTGCTTCCAATCAATTGCAAAAGGAACATAAAGGAGAATGAGAAACCAATACCTTTTGGATTAAGACTTGATTCCATTCAATACCCAAAAGAACTTAAAGAAGAATGGGAAACCAATTCCTTAAGGAATAAGACTTGCTTCCAATCAATTGCAAAAGGAACATAAAGGAGAATGAGAAACCAATACCTTTTGGATTAAGACTTGATTCTATTCAATGCCCAAAAGAACATAAAGAAGAATGAGAAACCAATTCCTTAAGGAATAAGACTTGCTTCCAATCAATTGCAAAAGGAACATAAAGGAGAATGAGAAACATTACCTTTTGGATTAAGACTAGATTTCCATTCAATACCAAAAAGAACTTAAAGAAGAATGAGAAACCAATTCCTTAAAGAATAAGACTTGTTTCCAATTAATTGCAAAAGGAACATAAAGGAGAATGAGAAACCAATACCTTTTGGATTAAGACTTGATTCCATTCAATACCCAAAAGAACTTAAAGAAGAATGGGAAACCAATTCCTTAAGGAATAAGACTTGCTTCCAATCAACTGCAAAAGGAACATAAAGGAGAATGAGAAACCAATACCTTTTGGATTAAGACTTGATTCCATTCAATACCCAAAAGAACTTAAAGAAGAATGAGAAACCAATTCCTTAAGGAATAAGACTTGCTTCCAATCAATTGAAAAAGGAACATAACGGAAAATGAGCAACCAATACCTTTTGGATTAAGACTTGATTCTATTCAATGCCCAAAAGAACTTAAAGAAGAATGAGAAACCAATTCCTTCTGGAATAAGACTTGCTTCCAATCAATTGCAAAAGGAACATAAAGCAGAATGAGAAACCAATACCTTTTGGATTAAGACTTGATTCCATTCAATACCCAAAAGAACTTAAAGAAGAAAGGGAAACCAATTCCTTAAGGAATAAGACTTGCTTCCAATCAATTGCAAAAGGAACATAAAGGAGAATGAGAAACCAATACCTTTTGGATTAAGACTTGTTTCTATTCAATGCCCAAAAGAACTTAAAGAAGAATGAGAAACCAATTCCTTAAGGAATAAGACTTGCTTCCAATCAATTGCAAAAGGAACATAAAGGAGAATGAGAAACATTACCTTTTGGATTAAGACTAGATTTCCATTCAATACCAAAAAGAACTTAAAGAAGAATGAGAAACCAATTCCTTAAAGAATAAGACTTGTTTCCAATCAATTGCAAAAGGAACATAAAGGAGAATGAGAAACCAATACCTTTTGGATTAAGACTTGATTCCATTCAATACCCAAAAGAACTTAAAGAAGAATGGGAAACCAATTCCTTAAGGAATAAGACTTGCTTCCAATCAACTGCAAAAGGAACATAAAGGAGAATGAGAAACCAATACCTTTTGGATTAAGACTTGATTCCATTCAATACCCAAAAGAACTTAAAGAAGAATGAGAAACCAATTCCTTAAGGAATAAGACTTGCTTCCAATCTATTGCAAAAGGAACATAAAGGAGAATGAGAAACCAATACCTTTTGGATTAAGACTTGATTCTATTCAATACCCAAAAGAACTTAAAGAAGAATGGGAAACCAATTCCTTAAGGAATAATAAGACTTTTTTCCAATCAATTGCAAAAGGAACATAAAGGAGAATGAGAAACCAATACCTTTTGGATTAAGACTTGATACCATTTAATGCCCAAAAGAACTTAAAGAAGAATGGGAAACCAATTCCTTAAGGAATAAGACTTGCTTCCAATCAATTGCAAAAGGAACAGAAAGGAAAATGAGCAACCAATTCCTTTTGGATTAAGACTTGATTCCATTCAATACCCAAAAGAACTTAAAGAAGAATGAGAAACCAATTCCTTAAGGAAAAAGACTTGCTTCCAATCAATTGCAAAAGGAACATAAAGGAGAATGTGAAACCAATACCTTTTGGATTAAGACTAGATTCCATTCAATACCCAAAAGAACTTAAAGAAGAATGAGAAAGCAATTCCTTAATGAATAATAAGACTTGCTTCCAATCAATTGCAAAAGGAACATAAAGGAGAATGAGAAACCAATACCTTTTGGATTAAGACTTGATTCCATTCAATACCCAAAAGAACTTAAAGAAGAATGGGAAACCAATTCCTTAAGGAATAAGACTTGCTTCCAATCAACTGCAAAAGGAACATAAAGGAGAATGAGAAACCAATACCTTTTGGATTAAGACTTGATTCCATTCAATACCCAAAAGAACATAAAGAAGAATGAGAAACCAATTCCTTAAGGAATAAGACTTGCTTCCAATCTATTACAAAAGGAACATAAAGGAGAATGAGAAACCAATACCTTTTGGATTAAGACTTGATTCTATTCAATACCCAAAAGAACTTAAAGAAGAATGAGAAAGCAATTCCTTAAGGAATAATAAGACTTGCTTCCAATCAATTGCAAAAGGAACATAAAGGAGAATGAGAAACCAATACCTTTTGGATTAAGACTTGATACCATTTAATGCCCAAAAGAACTTAAAGAAGAATGGGAAACCAATTCCTTAAGGAATAAGACTTGCTTCCAATCAATTGCAAAAGGAACAGAAAGGAAAATGAGCAACCAATTCCTTTTGGATTAAGACTTGATTCCATTCAATACCCAAAAGAACTTAAAGAAGAATGAGAAACCAATTCCTTAAGGAAAAAGACTTGCTTCCAATCAATTGCAAAAGGAACATAAAGGAGAATGTGAAACCAATACCTTTTGGATTAAGACTAGATTCCATTCAATACCCAAAAGAACTTAAAGAAGAATGAGAAAGCAATTCCTTAAGGAATAAGACTTGCTTCCAATCAATTGCAAAAGGAACATAAAGGAGAATGAGAAACATTACCTTTTGGATTAAGACTAGATTTCCATTCAATACCAAAAAGAACTTAAAGAAGAATGAGAAACCAATTCCTTAAAGAATAAGACTTGTTTCCAATCAATTGCAAAAGGAACATAAAGGAGAATGAGAAACCAATATCTTTTGGATTAAGACTTGATTCTATTCCATGCCCAAAAGAACTTAAAGAAGAATGAGAAACCAATTCCTTAAGGAATAAGACTTGCTTCCAATCAATTGCAAAAGGAACATAAAGGAGAATGAGAAACCAATACCTTTTGGATTAAGACTTGATTCTATTCAATGCCCAAAAGAACATAAAGAAGAATGAGAACCCAATTCCTTAAGGAATAAGACTTGCTTCCAATCAATTGCAAAAGGAACATAAAGGAGAATGAGAAACATTACCTTTTGGATTAAGACTAGATTTCCATTCAATACCAAAAAGAACTTAAAGAAGAATGAGAAACCAATTCCTTAAAGAATAAGACTTGTTTCCAATCAATTGCAAAAGGAACATAAAGGAGAATGAGAAACCAATACCTTTTGGATTAAGACTTGATTCCATTCAATACCCAAAAGAACTTAAAGAAGAATGGGAAACCAATTCCTTAAGGAATAAGACTTGCTTCCAATCAACTGCAAAAGGAACATAAAGGAGAATGAGAAACCAATACCTTTTGGATTAAGACTTGATTCCATTCAATACCCAAAAGAACTTAAAGAAGAATGAGAAACTAATTCCTTAAGGAATAAGACTTGCTTCCAATCAATTGAAAAAGGAACATAACGGAAAATGAGCAACCAATACCTTTTGGATTAAGACTTGAATCTATTCAATGCCCAAAAGAACTTAAAGAAGAATGAGAAACCAATTCCTTCAGGAATAAGACTTGCTTCCAATCAATTGCAAAAGGAACATAAAGCAGAATGAGAAACCAATACCTTTTGGATTAAGACTTGATTCCATTCAATACCCAAAAGAACTTAAAGAAGAAAGGGAAACCAATTCCTTAAGGAATAAGACTTGCTTCCAATCAATTGCAAAAGGAACATAAAGGAGAATGAGAAACCAATACCTTTTGGATTAAGACTTGATTCTATTCAATGCCCAAAAGAACTTAAAGAAGAATGAGAAACCAATTCCTTAAGGAATAAGACTTGCTTCCAATCAATTGCAAAAGGAACATAAAGGAGAATGAGAAACAAAATTCCTTTTGGATTAAGACTAGATTTCCATTCAATACCAAAAAGAACTTAAAGAAGAATGAGAAACCAATTCCTTAAAGAATAAGACTTGTTTCCAATCAATTGCAAAAGGAACATAAAGGAGAATGAGAAACCAATACCTTTTGGATTAAGACTTGATTCCATTCAATACCCAAAAGAACTTAAAGAAGAATGGGAAACCAATTCCTTAAGGAATAAGACTTGCTTCCAATCAACTGCAAAAGGAACATAAAGGAGAATGAGAAACCAATACCTTTTGGATTAAGACTTGATTCCATTCAATACCCAAAAGAACTTAAAGAAGAATGAGAAACCAATTCCTTAAGGAATAAGACTTGCTTCCAATCTATTGCAAAAGGAACATAATGGAGAACGAGAAACCAATACCTTTTGGATTAAGACTTGATTCTATTCAATACCCAAAAGAACTTAAAGAAGAATGAGAAAGCAATTCCTTAAGGAATAATAAGACTTGCTTCCAATCAATTGCAAAAGGAACATAAAGGAGAATGAGAAACCAATACCTTTTGGATTAAGACTTGATACCATTTAATGCCCAAAAGAACTTAAAGAAGAATGGGAAACCAATTCCTTAAGGAATAAGACTTGCTTCCAATCAATTGACGTAAAGGAAAATGAGCAACCAATTCCTTTTGGATTAAGACTTGATTCCATTCAATACCCAAAAGAACTTAAAGAAGAATGAGAAACCAATTCCTTAAGGAATAAGACTTGCTTCCAATCAATTGCAAAAGGAACATAAAGGAGAATGTGAAACCAATACCTTTTGGATTAAGACTAGATTCCATTCAATACCCAAAAGAACTTAAAGAAGAATGAGAAAGCAATTCCTTAATGAATAATAAGACTTGCTTCCAATCAATTGCAAAAGGAACATAAAGGAGAATGAGAAACCAATACCTTTTGGATTAAGACTTGATTCCATTCAATACCCAAAAGAACTTAAAGAAGAATGGGAAACCAATTCCTTAAGGAATAAGACTTGCTTCCAATCAATTGCAAAAGGAACATAAAGGAGAATGAGAAACCAATACCTTTTGGATTAAGACTTGATTCTATTCAATGCCCAAAAGAACATAAAGAAGAATGAGAACCCAATTCCTTAAGGAATAAGACTTGCTTCCAATCAATTGCAAAAGGAACATAAAGGAGAATGAGAAACATTACCTTTTGGATTAAGACTAGATTTCCATTCAATACCAAAAAGAACTTAAAGAAGAATGAGAAACCAATTCCTTAAAGAATAAGACTTGTTTCCAATTAATTGCAAAAGGAACATAAAGGAGAATGAGAAACCAATACCTTTTGGATTAAGACTTGATTCCATTCAATACCCAAAAGAACTTAAAGAAGAATGGGAAACCAATTCCTTAAGGAATAAGACTTGCTTCCAATCAACTCAGTAAAAAGGAACATAAAGGAGAATGAGAAACCAATACCTTTTGGATTAAGACTTGATTCCATTCAATACCCAAAAGAACTTAAAGAAGAATGAGAAACTAATTCCTTAAGGAATAAGACTTGCTTCCAATCAATTGAAAAAGGAACATAACGGAAAATGAGCAACCAATACCTTTTGGATTAAGACTTGATTCTATTCAATGCCCAAAAGAACTTAAAGAAGAATGAGAAACCAATTCCTTCAGGAATAAGACTTGCTTCCAATCAATTGCAAAAGGAACATAAAGCAGAATGAGAAACCAATACCTTTTGGATTAAGACTTGATTCCATTCAATACCCAAAAGAACTTAAAGAAGAAAGGGAAACCAATTCCTTAAGGAATAAGACTTGCTTCCAATCAATTGCAAAAGGAACATAAAGGAGAATGAGAAACCAATACCTTTTGGATTAAGACTTGATTCTATTCAATGCCCAAAAGAACTTAAAGAAGAATGAGAAACCAATTCCTTAAGGAATAAGACTTGCTTCCAATCAATTGCAAAAGGAACATAAAGGAGAATGAGAAACATTACCTTTTGGATTAAGACTAGATTTCCATTCAATACCAAAAAGAACTTAAAGAAGAATGAGAAACCAATTCCTTAAAGAATAAGACTTGTTTCCAATCAATTGCAAAAGGAACATAAAGGAGAATGAGAAACCAATACCTTTTGGATTAAGACTTGATTCCACTCAATACCCAAACAAACTTAAAGAAGAATGGGAAACCAATTCCTTAAGGAATAAGACTTGCTTCCAATCAACTGCAAAAGGAACATAAAGGAGAATGAGAAACCAATACCTTTTGGATTAAGACTTGATTCCATTCAATACCCAAAAGAACTTAAAGAAGAATGAGAAACCAATTCCTTAAGGAATAAGACTTGCTTCCAATCTATTGCAAAAGGAACATAAAGGAGAATGAGAAACCAATACCTTTTGGATTAAGACTTGATTCTATTCAATACCCAAAAGAACTTAAAGAAGAATGGGAAACCAATTCCTTAAGGAATAATAAGACTTTTTTCCAATCAATTGCAAAAGGAACATAAAGGAGAATGAGAAACCAATACCTTTTGGATTAAGACTTGATTCCATTTAATGCCCAAAAGAACTTAAAGAAGAATGGGAAACCAATTCCTTAAGGAATAAGACTTGCTTCCAATCAATTGCAAAAGGAAATATAAAGGAAAATGAGCAACCAATTCCTTTTGGATTAAGACTTGATTCCATTCAATACCCAAAAGAACTTAAAGAAGAATGAGAAACCAATTCCTTAAGGAAAAAGACTTGCTTCCAATCAATTGCAAAAGGAACATAAAGGAGAATGTGAAACCAATACCTTTTGGATTAAGACTAGATTCCATTCAATACCCAAAAGAACTTAAAGAAGAATGAGAAAGCAATTCCTTAATGAATAATAAGATGATGAGGAACCCCGTGGATATAAAGATCCGTAACCCTGCACACTTTGATAGAAAACAAGAGCAGAATAAAGACCTCCCTACTAAACCCCCAAGAAACCCACCAAACTTTTTTGGAGATAATGTGGAAAGATAGAACAGAAATTGATTGAATATCACAAGGAACTTACCTTAGGATGAATTCTCTCAATTTCTTGATGCAACAAGCAAAGCAAATCACTCACCTCACTTGCACACAAAGGAACTGTTTTCTTGAAAGAAAACAAAACAGAATTTCAATTAATCAAAACTGCTAAACAATGTGTTCCTTGAGGTATTTATAACCTCTTACACTAGGTTAGACACTTAAACTAAGTCCAAGCCCAATAAGAAGTGTTCTGATACTAAATAATGTGAATTGGGTTGGATAAAACATAAAACATAAAATATAAAACATAAAACATAAAACATGGGCTAAATAAAATAACTAAAAGTTTAGATGTCCTAAATACTTAAACTAACTAATCAAGACCAAAATAGGATAATGGCCCAATATGGCCAAAATAAGCTTCTAAGCCCAATTCGCAGCAAATAACAAGATCTTGGGTTGTCCATTAGTATGAGTTGGCATCTTGGTCTCCTTGGCCCATTCTTGATACATCTCTTCCACAATTGATTTAGCCAAGTTTCCAAAGTCTTCTCTTAACCTCTTTGCTCTTGCTCGTGTGATTGGTCCTACTGGCATGGTAAAATCTCCATCTTGGCCCCTTGTGCTAGAATGTCCAATTTGTCCTTCGGAGCACGTATCATTCCCTCCCTCCTCAAAAAGATTCGTCCTCGAATCTGCATCCATATCAAAAGGAGAAAGGTCAGAAACATTAAAAGTAGTTGAAACATTATACTCACCCGGAAGGTCAATCTTGTAAGCATTATCATTGATCCTCTCCAACACTTGAAATGGACCATCACCCCTTGAGTCAAGTTTAGATTTCCTATGAGTAGGAAACCTATCCTTCCTTAAATGAATCCAAACCCAATCACCAGGTTCAAAGACAACTTGTTTATGCCCTTGTTAACTCTTTGAGTCATTCACCTTGTTTTTCTTTTCAATCAACTCACGTGCCTTCAAGTGCATTGCTTTAACCTTCTCAGCCTTCTCATCACCATCTAAGCTAACAAGATCACTCAAAGGTAAAGGCATCAAGTCTAAAACAAGCTTAAAGGATTAAAGCCATACACAAGCTCAAAAGGAGAAAACCTTGTAGAAGAATGAATGGTTCTATTATATGCAAACTCAATGAAAGGCAAACAATCTTCCCAAGTTTTCAAATTCTTACCAACAACTACACGCAATAAAGTCCCTAAAGTCCTATTCACCACTTCGCTTGACCATCAGTTTGTGGGTGACAAGTAGTAGAATATAACAATTTAGTTCCTAACTTACCCCACAACACTTTCCAAAAATGACTCAGGAACTTCATATCACGATCAGAAACAATGGTCCTAGGGACACCATGTAAACGCACCACTTCTCTAAAGAACAAATCAGCAATGTTTGTTGCATCATCAGTTTTATGGCATGCAATAAAGTGAGCCATTTTACTAAATCATGCCTACTACAACAAAAATGTTGTCTCTACCCTTCCTAGTTCTAGGCAATCCAAGCACAAAATCCATAGATATATCAACGCTCGGATGAGTAGGAA
Organism: Pterocarpus macrocarpus; assembly: GCA_031439585.1. Classification (NCBI taxonomy): domain Eukaryota; kingdom Viridiplantae; phylum Streptophyta; class Magnoliopsida; order Fabales; family Fabaceae; genus Pterocarpus; species Pterocarpus macrocarpus. The sequence continues at coordinate 25,359 of JAVHNN010000431.1, forward strand.
CAGGCAAGGGTGTGTATAAACCATGTGGCATAGACTTAGATCTAGCCTGTTTACATGCAATGCATTTAGCACAAATTCTTTCAACATCTTTTCGCATGTGTGGCCAATAAAAATGCTCAGATAATACATCTAAAGTTTTATGCACACCAAAATGACCCATTAAACCACCACTATGTGATTCTCTAACAAGCAACTCTCTAACAGAGCAAATAGGTACACAAATCCTATTACCACGAAATAGAAAACCTTCATGCCTATAGAATTTGTTAAATGCACCATGTTCACATGCAGCATAAATATCAGAGAAATCAGAATCAGTAGCATACAATTCTTTCAAATGCTCAAATCCTAACAACTTAGTGGTAAGTGTAGTGATTAAAGCATACCTTCTAGATAAAGCATCAGCAACCACATTCTCTTTCCCTTGCTTATAAGAGATCACATATGGAAAAGTCTCAATAAACTCAACCCATTTAGCATGCCTCTTATTTAGCTTACCTTGTCCCTTTAAGTGCTTGAGAGATTCATGATCAGTATAAATCACGAACTCTTTGGACAACAAGTAGTGTTGCCACACCTCTAAGGCCCGAACTAAAGCATATAGCTCTTTGTCATAGGTTGAGTACCTAAGTTGAGCTCCATTCAGCTTCTCATCAAGAATGCAATGGGACGCTTTTTCTGCATCAAAACAAAGACCTATACCAATCCCAGAAGCATCACATTCTATTTCAAAGGTTTTATCAAAATTAGGCAAAACAAGAATAGGAGCAGAACACAATTTATCTTTCAAAGTATTAAAAGCAAGTTCTTGTTCCTTTCCCTATTTAAACCCAACATCCTTTTTAATAATTTCAGTCAATGGAGCAGCAATGGTAGAGAAGTTTTTCACAAATCTTCTATAAAATCCAGCTAAACCATGAAAACTCCTTACCTCAAAAGCACTTTTAGGCGTTGGCCATTCTTGAATAGCCTTCACCTTCTCCTCATCAACCTCAATACCATGAGCACTCACAATAAAACCAAGGAAAACAACTTTATCAATGCAAAAGGTGCACTTTTTAAGGTTGGCAAATAACTTTTCCTTCCTAAGCACATCTAAAACGGCCCTAACATGTGATACATGATCACCCAAACACTGGTTATAAATCAGAATATCATCAAAATAAACAACCACAAATTTCCCCAAAAATTCCCTCAAAACATGGTTCATTAAACGCATGAAAGTACTAGGTGCATTAGTTAACCCAAACTAAAGATAACCAACCACTCACTTAAAGACCATATTTTGTTTTAAATGCAGTCTTCCATTCATCCCCTGGTTTCATTCTAATTTGGTGATACCCACTTTTCAAATCAATTTTAGTAAATATGCATGCACCATTTAACTCATCAAGCATGTCATCTAACCTAGGGATAGGATGGCGATACTTTACATTATCTTGTTGATCAGACGACAATCCACACACATCCTCCAAGTGCCATCTTTCTTTGGAACCAACAAAACTGGAACGGCACATGGACTCATGCTTTCCCTCACATACCCTTTAGCTAGCAGATCATCCACTTGCCTTTGAAGCTCCTTTGTCTCCTCAAGATTACTTCTATAGGCTGGTCTATTTGGAATACTAGCTCCAGGCACAAAATCAATTTGGTGCTCAATCCCTCTCAATGGTGGCAATCCACTTGGCACCTCACTAGGGAACACGTCCTCAAACTCCTGCAACAAAGAAAGAAAACAACTAGGCAAATTTGGGTTAAGTTCAGTTTTAGAGAGTAAAATCTCCTTAAACCGAATCATAATCAAAGCTTTCTTGCCTAACAAAGCACTTTTCAAATCTCTTTTGCATAAAAACATGATTTCCTCTCACTCTCTTCATTTTTCTCACTCTTCTCTTTCTTTTCACTCTTTTCTTTCTTTGCATTTTTCTCACCTCTCTCTTTCTTTTCTTTATTTTCTCTCACCATTGGGCCTTGTTCTTTATTCTTTTCTCTCATGGCCTCTTTTCTCTCTTTTTCTTTTTCCTCACTTCCCAAATTCCCCACAAAAGTTTGTTGAAGCTTCATTTGGACAAGATACACCTCCTTGGGTGATAATGGTGCAAGAGTGATCTTGTGGCCATTATACTCAAAGGAATACCTATTCTTGTACCCATCATGTAGCACACGCCTATCAAATTGCCATGGTCTCCCCAACAACAAATGACTAGCCTGCATGGGTACTACATCACACACTACTTCATCACTATACTTCCCAATGGAGAATGCAACCACAACTTGTCTAGTAACTTTCACTTCCCCACTATTATTCAACCATTGCAACCTATATGGATTAGGATGCTTATCATGCTGCAATCCCAACTTCTCCACTAAGGTGGTACTAGCAACATTGATGCAACTTCCACCATCAATAATCAAACTGCACACCTTTCCACCAACCAAACATCTAGTGTGAAAGATGTTCTCTCTTTGCTCTAGACTATCCTCCTTAACCTCGCATATTCAAAGCACGCCTAGCAACAAGAGACTCACCATGCACAAAGATATTCAACATTCTCATCATTATCAGAACAGTCCTCTAATGGTGGCATATCATCACTACCATCAGACTTACCATCATCATCAGATTCAGATACAACTTCACCTCCCCTAATGACCATTGTTCTCTTGTTCGGGCAATTAGATGCATAATGGCCCAAACCGTGGCACTTGAAGCATTTAACATCTCTATGCCTAGAAGTAGCGAGAAGAAGATGAATTAGAGGTACCTTTCTTCTTGGCCATGTCTAGTCCCTTCTCCTTGGGGTTTGAGTCCTTATTCTTCTTTGTGTCCTCATGCTTAGACCATTTTGAACCCCACTTTGAGTTGGAATTCGAAAATGCCTTAGCTGCCCTTCTTTGATTTTGCTGTTTCTCCACCTTCATTGCCATGCTAACCAAATCCTCCATCTCCACATAATGGTGTAATTCTACCACATCTGCAATCTCCTTGTTCAAACCACCTATAAACCGGGCCATAGTTACTTCCATGTCCTCTTCAATGTTGGCTTTAATCATGAGCATTTCCATCTCCTTGTGGTAATCTTCTGCTGATTTGGAGCCTTGAATGAGCCTATGCAATTTTTGGTGCACTTCCCTATAGTAGTGGGAAGGAACAAATCTCTTCTTCATTATCCTCTTCATCTCATCCCAAGTTTCTATGGGGTATTCCCCATTTCTCCTTCTGGACTTAACTAGCTCATCCCACCAGATTAGAGCATAATCAGAAAATTCCACAGCCAGTAATCCGACCTTCTTCTCTTCAGAATAATTATGACAAGCAAAAATCATCTCCACCTTTCTTTCCCACTCTAAATAAGCTTCAGCATCATTCCTACCCTTGAATGGTGGTATCTGCATCTTGATAGCATTAATGTTGCTATCCCAAGCTCTATTTCTAGTTCTCCTATTTCTAGCTGAATCAAATTCATCAGACTCCTTCCCAGATAGCTCATGGTTGGAACCATGGTGACGTCGATTCCTCAAATCAACCCGTCTACTACCTCTGGACATGCTTTGTGTCATCTCCTTTCTCCATTCATCCATCTCATCAAGTCTATCATTCAACTTCTGAAATTGGCTAGTGAAAGCTTGGTACATGACCTTCATGTCAAGTATCACACCAGGTTCCTCTTCATAATTTTCTCTTCCTTCCTTCCTTCCTTGAGTTGTTAGCCATTGAACAACCTGCAAAATATTAATAAAAGAAAAAGGACCTCACAAGCACTCTCTCACGTGTTTGCACTCAAAATTGGATGCCTTTCGTGTTTTCACTCAATTCTTGGCTTTTACCCTCTTTTGTGCTCACCACTCTTACCTTTACCACTCTTGATCACTTTAGAATGTTGCACTTGAAATTAAATGAAATCAAGCAAGGCAAATCCACAAGTAATATTAAGATCAGAATTGATGCCAAGGATTACCAAGAGAAACTCAAGTTTAAGACTCAGAATGGGTTACTTAATTTGCAAGGAAAAAAAAAAGACACAAAAGACACACAACTAAGGATTACTTAGACTCCAAGGAACTCAAGATAACACAAAATCTGGTGTAAATCAACTAAATCTGATATAAATCAGATTTAAAATTCAAAATTTAAATTCCAAGGGAAGACAAGATATGTAATCTGATTTGAATCAAAACTGAATCTAGACACAAACCTTTTGAATTTGAAACAAAAGATAATGCAATTTGATGTGAATCAGAACTAAATCTAAATATAATCCTTTCAATCTTTTCTAATTTCCCCCCCTTTTTTTTTTCGTCCTTTTTTTTTTTTTTCGCCCTCCTTTTTTTTTTTTGCACCTTTTTTTTTTTTTAATTTCAACTAGTAACAAAGATTGAAAACAAAAAAAAGGGAAACACAAAGATGGAACAAAGATATGACTGCAGCACAAAAGGAAAGAATGCAAAAACACGAAAAACAAGAACGCAAACGGACAAGAAAAGAAGACAAAAGACAAACGTAAAAGACAAAGATAGATAAATAGGAATTTATCTAGACCTTGCTCTGATACCAAATGATGATGGAACCCCGTGGATATAAAGATCCAGAAACCCTGTGCACACACTTTGATAGAAAACAAGATATAGAATAAAGACCCTCCCTACTAAACCCCAAGAAACCCGCTCTCTTGGAAACGTAGATATAGGGAAAGATAGAAACGTAAATTGATTGAATATCACAAGGAACTTACCTTAGGATGAATTCTCTCAATTTCTTGATGCAACAAGCAAAGCAAATCACTCACCTCACTTGCACATAATGGAACTGCTTTCTTGAAAGAAAACAAAACAGAATTTCAATTAATCAAACTCAAGTAAACAATGTGTTCCTTGAGGTATTTATAACCTCTTACACTAGGTTAGACACTTAAACTAAGTCCAAGCCCAATAAGAAGTGTTCTGATACTAAATAATGTGAATTGGGTTGGATAAAACATAAAACATAAAACATGGGCTAAATAAAATAACTAAAAGTTTAGATGTCCTAAATACTTAAACTAACTAATCAAGACCAAAATAGGATAATGGCCCAATATGGCCAAAATAAGCTTCTAAGCCCAATTCGCAGCAAATAACAAAATCTTGGGTTGTCCATTAGTATGAGTTGGCATCTTGGTCTCCTTGGCCCATTCTTGATACATCTCTTCCACAATTGATTTAGCCAAGTTTCCAAAGTCTTCTCTTAACCTCTTTGCTCTTGCTCGTGTGATTGGTCCTACTGGCATGGTAAAATCTCCATCTTGGCCCCTTGTGCTAGAATGTCCAATTTGTCCTTCGGAGCACGTATCATTAATGATGAAAGGAACCCCGTGGATATAAGGGTCTAGAAACCCCAGGCACACACTTTGATAGAAAACAAGATATAGAATAAAGACCCTCCCTACTAAACCCCCAAGAAACCTGTCCTTGGAAACGTAGATAACAGGGAAATCCCTACTAAACCCCCAAGAAACCTGTCCTTGAAAACGTAGATAACAGGGAAAAGATAGAAAGTTCTGATCTCACAGTAACAAAATGTAGACATTCTCGCATCACACATAATATAGTGTAGAAATTCTCAGATCACATAGAATAAAGTGAGAAAACCTCACAATCATTGGTAGTCAAACCATTATCAAAACTCTATGATAATATTCTCTGTCTATAGGCCAAGTTGCCTATTTATACATAAATCCTAAAACTAGAAATTATCTAATCCTATCTAAAAGATTTGATTTGAAACTAAAACTTAAAATTAAAGATATGATTCTATTCTAAAAGATTTATTCCTAACTAATTTAAATCAGATTTGATCTTTATAGATTAGATCAGATTTGATTTAAATCTTAAAGGATAAATTAATTCAATTCAAATTTAAACAAATCTAGACTAAGTCAAAACAAATAAAAAATGAATCTAAACATATTTCCAACAAAATCAGATTGCTTGTTCTCCAAGTTACTTTAATTAAGCTTTATTCCTTAATCTCCAAGTAACTTGAAATGAGCTCTCGGATTCCTTGATTGCCAAGGTAGAACCAACTTGCCAGAAACATGCTCTTTTCCAGTGTTGAAATGACCAAATTACCCTCCTGAGCATGTATCATTCTCCCCCTCTTCAAAAAGATTCGTCCTCGAATCTTGCCTTTGTAATTTTCAAAGACATCCCACTAAGAACCTGCAATTGAAGAACTCCACTAACACTCTCCTCTCTTTTTTTTTTTTTCCTTTTTTTCCTCTCACTCCTTTTTTTTTCCTTTTTTTTTCTCTCTCTCTTTTTTTTTCCTTCTTCTTTTTTCTTTTTTTTTTCTGCCTTTTTTTCTGCTTTTTTTTTTGTTTTTTTTTTCTTTTTGGATTGAATATACCTCAAATACAAAAAAAAAAAAAAATGTGGACAAAGTAGACACAACAATTAAGGAAACTAGACTCAAAACGCAAAGAAAAAAAACACTAGGGAAATAAAATTAACAAAGTGGAAACGAAATAGAAACAAAGGATAGCAAACATAGGGTTTTTCCTACTAGACCTCTAAGAAACCTGTTCTTAGCAACCTAGGTCACCGGAAAAGGATTTTCCTACTAGACCTCTATGAAACCTGTCCATAGCAACCTAGATCAAAGGAAATAATTTCCCTACTAGACCTTCAAAGAACATGTCCTTGACAACCTAGATCAAAGGGAAAAAAAATTATGCTTATAATCCTCACCTTTTCTGATTTCTTCTCCTTTTTTTTTTTCTTTTTTTTTTATTTTAAATTTCAACTAGCAACAAAGATTAAAAGCAAAACAAGAGAAACACAAAGATGAAACAAAGATATGACCGCAACACAAAAGGAGAGAATGCAAAAACACGAAAAACAAGAACGCAAACGGACAAGAAAAGAAGACAAAAGACAAACGTAAAAGACAAAGATAGATAAATAGGAATTTATCTAGACCTTGCTCTGATACCAAATGATGAAAGGAACCCCGTGGATATAAGGATCCAGAAACCCCAGGCACACACTTTGATAGAAAACAAGATATAGAATAAAGACCCTCCCTACTAAACCCCCAAGAAACCTGTCCTTGGAAACGTAGATAACAGGGAAATCCCTACTAAACCCCCAAGAAACCTATCCTTGAAAACGTAGATAACAGGGAAAAGATAGAAAGTTCTTGATACGTGCTCCGGAGGACAAATTGGACATTCTAGCATAAGGGGCCAAGATGGAGATTTTACCATGCCAGTAGGACCAATCACACGAGCAAGAGCAAAGAGGTTAAGAGAAGACTTTGGGAACTTGGCCAAAGCAATTGTGGAAGAGATGTATCAAGAATGGGCCAAGGAGCCCAAGATGCCAACTCATACTAATGGACAACCCAAGATCTTGTTATTTGCTGCGAATTGGGCTTAGAAGGTTATTTTGGCCATATTGGGCCATTATCCTATTTTGGCCTTGTTTAGTTAGTTTAAGTATTTAGGACATCTAAACTTTTAGTTATTTTATTTGGCCCATGTTTTATGTTTTATGTTTTATCCAACCCAATTCATATTATTTAGTATCAGAACACTTCTTATTGGGCTTGGACTTAGTTTAAGTGTCTAACCTAGTGTAAGAGGTTATAAATACCTCAAGGAACACATTGTTTAGCAGTTTTTGATTAATTGAAATTCTGTTTTGTTTTCTTTCAAGAAAACAGTTCCTTTGTGTGCAAGTGAGGTGAGTGATTTGCTTTGCTTGTTCCATCAAGAAATTGAGAGAATTCATCCTAAGGTAAGTTCCTTGTGATATTCAATCAATTTCTGTTCTATCTTTTCCCTGTTATCTACGTTTCCAAGGACAGGTTTCGTGGGGGTTTAGTAGGGAGGGTCTTTATTCTATATCTTGTTTTATATCAAAGTGTGTGCCTGGGGTTTCTGGATCTTTATATCCACGGGGTTCCTTTCATCAGTTCTGCATCTCACAGAACAAAATGTAGACATTCTGCATCACACAGAATATAGTGTAGAAATTCTGCATCACACAGAATAAAGTGAGGAAAACCTCACAACTGTATTGGTAGTCAAACCATTATCAAAACTCTATGATAATATTCTCTGTCTATAGGCCAAGTTGCCTATTTATACATAAATCCTAAAACTAGAAATTATCTAATCCTATCTAAAAGATTTGATTTGAAACTAAAACTTAAAATTAAAGATATGATTCTATTCTAAAAGATTTATTCCTAACTAATTTAAATCAGATTTGATCTTTATAGATTAGATCAGATTTGATTTAAATCTTAAAGGATAAATTAATTCAATTCAAATTTAAACAAATCTAGACTAAGTCAAAACAAATAAAAAATGAATCTAAACGCAATCTAAACATATTTCCAACAAAATCAGATTGCTTGTTCTCCAAGTTACTTTAATTAAGCTTTATTCCTTAGTCTCCAAGTAACTCCAAATGAGCTCTCGGATTCCTTGATTGCCAAGGTAGAACCAACTTGCCAGAAACATGCTCTTTTCCAGTGTTGAAATGACCAAATTACCCTCCTAAGCATGTATCATAATCAAAAGAAGAAAGAGAAACCAATTTCTTAACGATCAATGCTTGATTCTAATCATTTACAAAAGGGACGTAAAGGAGAATGAGAAACCAATTCCTTTTGGAATAAGACTTGATTACAATCAACGGCCAAAAGAAGTTAAAAAAGAATGAGAAACCAATTGCTTAACGATAAAGACTTGATTCCAATCAATTGCACAAGGAACATAATGGTCAATGAGAAACCAATTCCATTTGGAATAAGATTTCGTTCCAATCAATGGCCAAAAGAACATAAAGAAGAAAGAGAAGCCAATTGCTCAAGGATAAAGACATGATTCCAATCAAATGCAAACGGAAGATAAAGCAGAATGAGAAACCAATTCCCTTTGGAATAAGACTTGATTCCAATCAATGGTTAAAAGAACCAAAAGAAGAAAGAGAAACCAATTTCTTAACGATTAATACTTGACTCTAATCATGTACAAAAGGAACATAAAGGAGAATGAGAAACCAATTCCTTTTGGAATAAGACTTGATTCCAATCAATGGACAAAAGAACTTAAAGAACAAAGAGAAGCTAATTGCTTAAGGATAAAGACTTAATTCCAATCAATTGGAAATGGAACATAAAGGAGAATGAGAAACCAATTCCTTTTGGAATATGACTTGATTCCAATCAACGGTCAATATAACCAAAAGAAGAAAGAGAAACCAATTTCTCAAGGATAAAGACTTGATTCCAATCAATTGCACAACGAATATAACGGTCAACGAGAAAGCAATTCCATTTGGAATAAGACTTGATTACAATCAATGGCCAAAAGAACTTAAAAAAGAAGGAGAAAGCAATTGCTTAAGGATAAAGACTTGATTCCAATCCATTGCGCAAGGAACATAATAGTCGATGAGAAATCAATTCCTTTTGGAATAAGACTTGATTCCAATCAATGGTCAAAAGAACCAAAAGAAGAAAGAGAAACCAATTTCTTAATGATTAATACTTGATTCTAATCATTTAAAAAAGGAACATAAAGGAGAATGAGAAACCAATTCCTTGTGGAATAAGACTTGATTCCAATCAATGGACAAAAGAACTTAAAGAAGAAAGAGAAGCAAGTTGCTTAAGGATAAAGACTTGATTCCAATCAATTGCAAATGGAACATAAAGGAGAATGAGAAACCAATTCCTTTTGGAATAAGACTTGATTCCAATCAACGGTCAAAATAACCAAAAGAAGAAAGAGAAACCAATTTCTTAACAATTAATACTTGATTATATTCATGTACAAAAGGAACGTAAAGGAGAATGAGAAACCAATTCCTTTTGGAATAAGACTTGATTCCAATCAATGGCCAAAAGAACTTAAAGAAGAAAGAGAAGACAATTGCTTAAGGACAAAGACTTGATTCCAATCAATTGCAAATGGAACATAAAGGAGAATGAAAAACCAATTCCTTTTGGAATAAGACTTGATTCCAATCAACGGTCAAAATAACTAAAAGAAGAAAGAGAAACCAATTTCTTAACGATTAATACTTGAGTCTAATCATTTACAAAAGGAACGTAAAGGAGGATGAGAAACCAATTCCTTTTGGAATAAAAAGACTTGATTCCAATCAATGGCCAAAACAACTTAAAAAAGAAAGAGAAACCAATTACTTAAAGATAAAGACTTGATTCCAATCAATTGCACAAGGAACATAACGGTCAACGAGAAACCAATTCCATTTGGAATAAGACTTGATTCCAATCAATGGCCAAAAGAACTTAAAGAAGAAAGAGAAGACAATTACTTATGGATAAAGACTTGATTCCAATCAATTGCAAATGGAACATAAAGGAGAATAAGAAACCAATTCCTGTTGGAATAAGACTTGATTCCAATCAATGGCCAAAAGAACTTAAAGAGGAAGGAGAAGCCAATTGCTTAAGGATAAAAACTTGATTCCAATCAATTGCACAAGGAACATAACGGTCAATAAGAAACCAATTCCTTCTGGAATAAGACTTGATTCCAATCAATGGCCAAAAGAACTTAAAGAAGAAAGAGAAGCTAATAGCTTAAGGATAAAGACTTGATTCCAATCAATTGCAAATGGAGCATAAAGGAGAATGAGAGACCAATTCCTTTTGGAATAAGATTTGATTCCAATCAACGGTCAAAATAATCAAAAGAAGAAAGAGAAACCAATTTCTTAATGATTAATGCTTGATTCTAATCATTTACAAAAGGGACGTAAAGGAGAATGAGAAACCAATTCCTTTTGGAATAAGACTTGATTCCAATCAACGGCCAAAAGAAGTTAAAAAAGAATGAGAAACCAATTGCTTAACGATAAAGACTTGATTCCAATCAATTGCACAAGGAACATAATGGTCAATGAGAAACCAATTCCATTTGGAATAAGACTTGGTTCCAATCAATGGCCAAAAGAACATAAAGAAGAAAGAGAAGCCAATTGCTCAAGGATAAAGACTTGATTCCAATCCATTGCACAAGGAACATAATAGTCAATGAGAAATCAATTCCTTTTGGAATAAGACTTGATTCCAATCAATGGTCAAAAGAACCAAAAGAAGAAAGAGAAACCAATTTCTTAATGATTAATACTTGATTCTAATCATTTAAAAAAGGAACATAAAGGAGAATGAGAAACCAATTCCTTTTGGAATAAGACTTGATTCCAATCAATGGTCAAAAGAACCAAAAGAAGAAAGAGAAACCAATTTCTTAACGATTAATACTTGATTCTAATCATGTTCAAATGGAACATAAAGGAGAATAAGAAACCAATTCCTTTTCGAATAACACTTGATTCCAATCAATGGCCAAAAGAACTTAAAAAAGAAAGAGAAACCAATTGCTTAAGGATAAAGACATGATTCCAATCAACTGCACAAGGAACATAACGGTCAATGAGAAACCAATTCCTTTTGGAATAAGACTTGATTCCAATCAATGGCCAAAAGAACTTAAAGAAGGAAGAGAAGACAATTGGTTAAGGATAAAGACTTGATTCCAATCAATTGCAAATGGAACATAAAGGAGAATAAGAAACCAACTCCTTTTGGAATAAGACTTGATTCCAATCAATGGCCAAAAGAACTTAAAGAAGAAAGAGAAGCCAATTGCTTGAGGATAAAGACTTGATTACAATCAATTGCAAATGGAACATAACGGAGAATGAGAAACCAATTCCTTTTGGAATAAGACTTGATTCCAATCAACGGTCAATATAACCAAAAGAAGAAAGAGAAACCAATTTCTTAAGGATAAAGACTCGATTCCAATCAATTGCACAAGGAACATAACGGTCAACGAGAAAGCAATTCCATTTGGAATAAGACTTGATTCCAATCGATGGCCAAAAGAACTTAAAAAAGAAAGAGAAAGCAATTGCTTAAGGATAAAGACTTGATTCCAATCCATTGCACAAGGAACATAATAGTCAATGAGAAATCAATTCCTTTTGGAATAAGACTTGATACCAATCAATGGTCAAAAGAACCAAAAGAAGAAAGAGAAACCAATTTCTTAATGATTAATACTTGATTCTAATCATTTAAAAAAGGAACATAAAGGAGAATGAGAAACCAATTCCTTTTGGAATAAGACTTGATTCCAATCAATGGTCAAAAGAAACAAAAGAAGAAAGAGAAACCAATTTCTTAACGATTAATACTTGATTCTAATAATGTACAAATGGAACATAAAGGAGAATGAGAAACCAATTCCTTTTGGAATAACACTTGATTCCAATCAATGGCCAAAAGAACTTAAAAAAGAAAGAGAAACCAATTGCTTTAGGATAAAGACATGATTCCAATCAACTGAACAAGGAACATAATGGTCAATGAGAAACCAATTTCGTTTGGAATAAGACTTCTTTCCAATCAATGGCCAAAAGAACTTAAAGAAGAAAGAGAAGACAATTGCTTGAGGATAAAGACTTGATTCCAATCAATTGCAAATGGAACATAAAGGAGAATGAGAAACCAGTTCCTTTTGGAATAAGATTTGATTCCAATCAACGGTCAAAATAATCAAAAGAAGAAAGGGAAACCAATTTCTTAACGATTAATGCTTGATTCTAATCATTTACAAAAGGGACGTAAAGGAGAATGAGAAACCAATTCCTTTTGGAATAAGACTTGATTCCAATCAACGGCCAAAAGACGTTAAAAAAGAATGAGAAACCAATTGCTTAACGATAAAGACTTGATTCCAATCAATTGCACAAGGAACATAATGGTCAGTGAGAAACCAATTCCATTTGGAATAAGACTTGGTTCCAATCAATGGCCAAAAGAACATAAAGAAGAAAGAGAAGCCAATTGCTCATGGATAAAGACATGATTCCAATCAAATGCAACCGGAACATAAAGCAGAATGAGAAACCAATTCTCTTTGGAATAAGACTTGATTCCAATCAATGGTCAAAAGAACCAAAAGAAGAAAGAGAAACCAATTTCTTAATGATTAATACTTGACTCTAATCATGTACAAAAGGAACACAAAGGAGAATGAGAAACCAATTCCTTTTGGAATAAGACTTGATTCCAATCAATGGCCAAAAGAACTTAAAGAAGGAAGAGAAGACAATTGCTTAAGGATAAAGACTTGATTCCAATCAATTGCAAATGGAACATAAAGGAGAATAAGAAACCAACTCCTTTTGGAATAAGACTTGATTCCAATCAATGGCCAAAAGAACTTAAAGAAGAAAGAGAAGCCAATTGCTTGAGGATAAAGACTTGATTACAATCAATTGCAAATGGAACATAACGGAGAATGAGAAACCAATTCCTTTTGGAATAAGACTTGATTCCAATCAACGGTCAATATAACCAAAAGAAGAAAGAGAAACCAATTTCTTAAGGATAAAGACTCGATTCCAATCAATTGCACAAGGAACATAACGGTCAACGAGAAAGCAATTCCATTTGGAATAAGACTTGATTCCAATCGATGCCCAAAAGAACTTAAAAAAGAAAGAGAAAGCAATTGCTTAAGGATAAAGACTTGATTCCAATCCATTGCACAAGGAACATAATAGTCAATGAGAAATCAATTCCTTTTGGAATAAGACTTGATACCAATCAATGGTCAAAAGAACCAAAAGAAGGAAGAGAAACCAATTTCTTAATGATTAATACTTGATTCTAATCATTTAAAAAAGGAACATAAAGGAGAATGAGAAACCAATTCCTTTTGGAATAAGACTTGATTCCAATCAATGGTCAAAAGAAACAAAAGAAGAAAGAGAAACCAATTTCTTAACGATTAATACTTGATTCTAATCATGTACAAATGGAACATAAAGGAGAATGAGAAACCAATTCCTTTTGGAATAACACTTGATTCCAATCAATGGCCAAAAGAACTTAAAAAAGAAAGAGAAACCAATTGCTTTAGGATAAAGACATGATTCCAATCAACTGAACAAGGAACATAATGGTCAATGAGAAACCAATTTCGTTTGGAATAAGACTTCATTCCAATCAATGGCCAAAAGAACTTAAAGAAGAAAGAGAAGACAATTGCTTGAGGATAAAGACTTGATTCCAATCAATTGCAAATGGAACATAAAGGAGAATGAGAAACCAATTCCTTTTGGAATAAGATTTGATTCCAATCAACGGTCAAAATAATCAAAAGAAGAAAGAGAAACCAATTTCTTAACGATTAATGCTTGATTCTAATCATTTAGAAATGGGACGTACAGGAGAATGAGAAACCATTCCTTTTGGAATAAGACTTGATTCCAATCAACGGCCAAAAGAAGTTAAAAAAGAATGAGAAACCAATTGCTTAACGATAAAGACTTGATTCCAATCAATTGCACAAGGAACATAATGGTCAATGAGAAACCAATTCCATTTGGAATAAGACTTGGTTCCAATCAATGGCCAAAAGAACATAAAGAAGAAAGAGAAGCCAATTGCTCAAGGATAAAGACATGATTCCAATCAAATGCAAACGGAACATAAAGCAGAATGAGAAACCAATTCCCTTTGGAATAAGACTTGATTCCAATCAATGGTCAAAAGAACCAAAAGAAGAAAGAGAAACCAATTTCTTAACGATTAATACTTGACTCTAATCATGTGCAAAAGGAACATAAAGGAGAATGAGAAACCAATTCCTTTTGGAATAAGACTTGATTCCAATCAATGGCCAAGAGAACTTAAAGAAGGAAGAGAAGACAATTGCTTAAGGATAAAGACTTGATTCCAATCAATTGCAAATGGAACATAAAGGAGAATAAGAAACCAACTCCTTTTGGAATAACACTTGATTCCAATCAATGGCCAAAAGAACTTAAAGAAGAAAGAGAAGCCAATTGCTTGAGGATAAAGACTTGATTACAATCAATTGCAAATGGAACATAACGGAGAATGAGAAACCAATTCCTTTTGGAATAAGACTTGATTCCAATCAACGGTCAATATAACCAAAAGAAGAAAGAGAAGCCAATTTCTTAAGGATAAAGACTCGATTCCAATCAATTGCACGAGGAACATAACGGTCAACGAGAAAGCAATTCCATTTGGAATAAGACTTGATTCCAATCGATGGCCAAAAGAACTTAAAAAAGAAAGAGAAAGCAATTGCTTAAGGATAAAGACTTGATTCCAATCCATTGCACAAGGAACATAATAGTCAATGAGAAATCAATTCCTTTTGGAATAAGACTTGATACCAATCAATGGTCAAAAGAACCAAAAGAAGAAAGAGAAACCAATTTCTTAATGATTAATACTTGATTCTAATCATTTAAAAAAGGAACATAAAGGAGAATGAGAAACCAATTCCTTTTGGAATAAGACTTGATTCCAATCAATGGTCAAAAGAAACAAAAGAAGAAAGAGAAACAAATTTCTTAACGATTAATACTTGATTCTAATCATGTACAAATGGAACATAAAGGAGAATGAGAAACCAATTCCTTTTGGAATAACACTTGATTCCAATCAATGGCCAAAAGAACTTAAAAAAGAAAGAGAAACCAATTGCTTTAGGAAAAAGACATGATTCCAATCAACTGAACAAGGAACATAATGGTCAATGAGAAACCAATTTCGTTTGGAATAAGACTTCATTCCAATCAATGGCCAAAAGAACTTAAAGAAGAAAGAGAAGACAATTGCTTGAGGATAAAGACTTGATTCCAATCAATTGCAAATGAAACATAAAGGAGAATGAGAAACCAATTCCTTTTGGAATAAGATTTGATTCCAATCAACGGTCAAAATAATCAAAAGAAGAAAGAGAAACCAATTTCTTAACGATTAATGCTTGATTCTAATCATTTATAAAAGGGACGTAAGGAGAATGAGAAACCAATTCCTTTTGGAATAAGACTTGATTCCAATCAACGGCCAAAAGAAGTTAAAAAAGAATGAGAAACCGATTGCTTAACGATAAAGACTTGATTCCAATCAATTGCACAAGGAACATAATGGTCAGTGAGAAACCAATTCCATTTGGAATAAGACTTGGTTCCAATCAATGGCCAAAAGAACATAAAGAAGAAAGAGAAGCCAACTGCTCAAGGATAAAGACATGATTCCAATCAAATGGTAACGGAACATAAAGCAGAATGAGAAACCAATTCCCTTTGGAATAAGACTTGATTCCAATCAATGGTCAAAAGAACCAAAAGAAGAAAGAGAAACCAATTTCTTAATGATTAATACTTGACTCTAATCATGTGCAAAAGGAACATAAAGGAGAATAAGAAACCAACTCCTTTTGGAATAAGACTTGATTCCAATCAATGGCCAAAAGAACTTAAAGAAGAAAGAGAAGCCAATTGCTTGAGGATAAAGACTTGATTACAATCAATTGCAAATGGAACATAACGGAGAATGAGAAACCAATTCTTTTGGAATAAGACTTGATTCCAATCAACAGTCAATATAACCAAAAGAAGAAAGAGAAACTAATTTCTTAAGGATAAAGACTCGATTCCAATCAATTGCACAAGGAACATAACGGTCAACGAGAAAGCAATTCCATTTGGAATAAGACTTGATTCCAATCGATGGCCAAAAGAACTTAAAAAAGAAAGAGAAAGCAATTGCTTAAGCATAAAGACTTGATTCCAATCCATTGCACAAGGAACATAATAGTCAATGAGAAATCAATTCCTTTTGGAATAAGACTTGGTACCAATCAATGGTCAAAAGAACCAAAAGAAGAAAGAGAAACCAATTTCTTAATGATTAATACTTGATTCTAATCATTTAAAAATGGAACATAAAAGAGAATGAGAAACCAATTCCTTTTGGAATAAGACTTGATTCCAATCAATGGTCAAAAGAAACAAAAGAAGAAAGAGAAACCAATTTCTTAACGATTAATACTTGATTCTAATCACGTACAAATGGAACATAAAGGAGAATGAGAAACCAATTCTGATACGTGCTCCGGAGGACAAATTGGACATTCTAGCATAAGGGGCCAAGATGGAGATTTTACCATGCCAGTAGGACCAATCACACGAGCAAGAGCAAAGAGGTTAAAAGAAGACTTTGGGAACTTGGCTAAAGCAATTGTGGAAGAGATGTATCAAGAATGGGCCAAGGAGCCCAAGATGCCAACTCATACTAATGGACAACTTAAGATCTTGTTATTTGCTGCGAATTGGGCTTAGAAGCTTATTTTGGCCATATTGGGCCATTATCCTATTTTGGCCTTGTTTAGTTAGTTTAAGTATTTAGGACATCTAAACTTTTAGTTACTTTATTTGGCCCATGTTTTATGTTTTATGTTTTATCCAACCCAATTCATATTATTTAGTATCAGAACACTTCTTATTGGGCTTGGACTTAGTTTAAGTGTCTAACCTAGTGTAAGAGGTTATAAATATCTCAAGGAACACATTGTTTAGCAGTTTTGATTAATTGAAATTTTTTTTTGTTTTCTTTCAAGAAAACAGTTCCTTTGTGTGCAAGTGAGGTGAGTGATTTGCTTTGCTTGTTGCATCAAGAAATTGAGAGAATTCATCCTAAGGTAAGTTCCTTGTGATATTCAATCAATTTCTGATCTATCTTTTCCCTGTTATCTACGTTTCCAAGGACAGGTTTCTTGGGGGTTTAGTAAGGAGGGTCTTTATTCTATATCTTGTTTTCTATCAAAGTGTGTGCCTGAGGTTTCTGGATCTTTATATCCACGGGGTTCCTTTCATCATTTGGTATCAGAGCCAAATGATACGTGCTCCGGAAGACAAATTGGACATTCTAGCATAAGGGGCCAAGATGGAGATTTTACCATGCCAGTAGGACCAATCACACGAGCAAGAGCAAAGAGGTTAAGAGAAGACTTTGGGAACTTGGCTAAAGCAATTGTGGAAGAGATGTATCAATAATGGGCCAAGGAGCCCAAGATGCCAACTCATACTAATGGACAACCCAAGATCTTGTTATTTGCTGCGAATTGGGCTTAGAAGCTTATTTTGGCCATATTGGGCCGTTATCCTATTTTGGTCTTGTTTAGTTAGTTTAAGTATTTAAGACATCTAAACTTTTAGTTATTTTATTTGGCCCATGTTTTATGTTTTATATTTTATGTTTTATCCAGCCCAATTCATATTATTTAGTATCAGAACACTTCTTATTGGGCTTGGACTTAGTTTAAGTGTCTAACCTAGTGTAAGAGGTTATAAATACCTCAAGGAACACATTGTTTAGCAGTTTTGATTTATTGAAATTTTGTTTTGTTTTCTTTCAAGAATCCAGTTCCTTTGTGTGCAAGTGAGGTGAGTGATTTGCTTTGCTTGTTGCATCAAGAAATTGAGAGAATTCATCCTAAGGTAAGTTCCTTGTGATATTCAATCAATTTATGTTCTATCTTTTCCCTGTTATCTACGTTTCCAAGGACAGGTTTCTTGGAGTTTAGTAGTGGAGGATCTTTATTCTATATCTTGTTTTTTATCAAAGTGTGTGCCTGGGGTTTTAGGATCTTTATATCCACGGGGTTCCTTTTATTATTTGGTATCAGAGCAGAGGGTCTAGATAAATTCCTATTTATCTATCTTTGTCTTTTACGCTTTGTCTTTTGTCTTCTTTTCTTGTCCATTTATGCTCTTGTTTTTCGTGTTTTGCATTCTCTCCTTTTGTTGCTGTCATTGTCATATCTTTGTTCCATCTTTGTGTTTCCCTTGTTTTGTTTTCAATCTTTGTTACTAGTTGAAATTTAAAAAAAAAAAAAAAAAAAAGTGCAAAAAAAAAAAAACGAAAAAAAAGGAGGACGAAAAAAAAAAAAAAGAAGGACGAAAAAAAAAAGGAGGGGAAATTAGAAAAGATTGAAAGGATTATATTCAGATTTAGCTCGATTCACATCCATTGCATTATCTTTTGTTTCAAATTCAAAAGGATTGTGTCTAGATTCAGTTTTGATTCAAATCAGATTACATATCTTGTCTTCCCTTGGAATTTAAATTTTGAATTTTAAATCTGATTTATATCAGATTTAATTGATTTACACCAGATTTTGTGTTATCTTGAGTTCCTTGGAGTCTAAGTAATCCTTAGTTGTGTGTCTTTTTGTGTCTTTTTTTTCCTTGCAAATTAAGTAACCCATTACTGAGTCTTAAACTTGAGTTTCTCTTGGTAATCCTTGGCATCAATTACGATCTTAATATTACTTGTGGATTTGCCTTGCTTGATTTCATTTAATTTCAAGTGCAACATTCTAAAGTGATCAAGAGTGGTAAAGACAAGAGTGGTGAGCACAAAAGAGGTAAAAGCCAAGAATTGAGTGAAAACACGAGCGTACTCCAATTTTGAGTGCAAACACGTGAGAGAGTGCTTGTGAGGTCGTTTTTCTTTTATTAATATTTTGCAGGCTGTTCAATGGCTAACAACTCAAGGAAGGAAGGAAGAGAAAATTATGAAGAGGAACCTGGTGTGATACTTGACATGAAGGTCATGTACCAAGCTTTCACTAGTCAATTTTAGAAGTTGAATGATAGACTTGATGAGATGGATGAATGGAGAAAGGAGATGACACAAAGCATGTCCAGAGGTAGTAGACGGGTTGATTTGAGGAATCGACGTCACCATGATTCCAACCATGAGCTATCTGGGGAGGAGTCTGATGAATTTGATTCAGCTAGAAATAGGAGAACTAGAAATAGAGCTTGGGATAGCAACATTAATGCTATCAAGATGCAGATACCACCATTCAAGAGTAGGAATGATGCTGAAGCTTATTTAGAGTGGGAAAGAAAGGTGGAGATGATTTTTGCTTGTCATAATTATTACAAGAGAAGAAGGTCAGATTGGCTGCTGTGAAATTTTCTGATTATGCTCTAATCTGGTGGGATGAGCTAGTTAAGTCCAGAAGGAGAAATGGGGAATACCCCATAAAAACTTGGGATGAGATGAAGAGGATAATGAAGAAGAGATTTGTTCCTTCCCACTACTATAGGGAAGTGCACCAAAAATTGCATAGGCTCATTCAAGGCTCCAAGTCAGTGATGAAGATTACCACAAGGAGATGGAAATGCTCATGATTAAAGCCAACATTGAAGAGGACATGGAAGTAACTATGGCTCGGTTTATAGGTGGTTTGAACAAGGAGATTGCAGATGTGGTAGAATTACACCATTATGTGGAGATGGAGGATTTGGTTAGCATGGCAATGAAGGTGGAGAAACAGCAAAATCAAAGAAGGGCAGCTAAGGCATTTTCGAATTCCAACTCAAAGTGGGGTTCAAAATGGTCTAAGTATGAGGACACAAAGAAGAATAAGGACTCAAACCCCAAGGAGAAGGGACTAGACATGGCCAAGAAGAAAGGTACCTCTAATTCATCTTCTTCTACTGCTACTTCTAGGCATAGAGATGTTAAATGCTTCAAGTGCCACGGTTTGGGCCATTATGCATCTAATTGCCCGAACAAGAGAACAATGGTCATTAGGGGAGGTGAAGTTGTATCTGAATCTGATGATGATGGTAAGTCTGATGGTAGTGATGATATGCCACAATTAGAGGACTGTTCTGATAATGATGAGAATGTTGAATATCTTTGTGCATGGTGAGTCTCTTGTTGCTAGACGTGCTTTGAATATGCAAGTTAAGGAGGATAGTCTAGAGCAAAGAGAGAACATCTTTCACACTAGATGTTTGGTTGGTGGAAAGGTGTGCGCTTTGATTATTGATGGTGGAAGTTGCACCAATGTTGCTAGTACCACCTTAGTGGAGAAGTTGGGATTGCGGCATGATAAGCATCCTAATCCATATAGGTTGCAAATGGTTGAATAATAGTGGGGAAGTGAAAGTTACTAGGCAAGTTGTGGTTGCATTCTCCATTGGGAAGTATAGTGATGAAGTAGTGTGTGATGTAGTACCCATGCAAAGCTAGTCATTTGTTGTTGGGGAGACCATGGCAATTTGATAGGCATATGCTTTACATGATGGGTACAAGAATAGGTATTCCTTTGAGTATAATGGCCACAAGATCACTCTTGCACCATTATCACCCAAGGAGGTGTATCTTGACCAAATGAAGCTTCAACAAACTTTTGTGGGGAATTTGGGAAGTGAGGAAAAAGAAAAGAGAGAAAAGAGGCCATGAGAGAAAAGAATAAAGAACAAGGCCCAATGGTGAGAAAATAAAAGAAAAAGAAAGAGAGTAGGAGAAAAATGCAAGAAAGAAAAGAGTGAAAAGAAAGAGAAGAGTGAGAAAATGAAGAGAGTGAGAGGGAAATCATGTTTTTATGCAAAGAGAGAGATTTGAAAAGTGCTTTGTTAGGCAAGAAAGCTTTGATTATGATTCAAGGAGATTTTACTCAAACCTAACTTAACCCAAATTTGCCTAGTTGTTTTCTTTCTTTGTTGCGAGGAAGTTTGAGGGCGTGTTCCTAAATTGCAAGTGTGGATTGCCACCATGTTGTTGGAAAGGATTGAGCACCAAATTGATTTTGTGCACGGAGCTAGTATTCCAAATAGACCAGCCTATAGAAGTAATCCACGAGGGAGACAAAGGAGCTTCAAAGGCAAGTGAATGATCTGCTAATGCTAAAAAGGGTATGTAAAAGCATGAGTCCATGTGCGTTCAGTTTTGTTGGTTCCAAAGAAAGATGGCACTTGGAGGATGTGTGTGGATTGTCTTTACAAAACATCCAACAAGATAACATTAGCAAATAGGGCATTCTATCCCTAGGTTAGATAACATGCTTGATGAGTTAAATAGTGCATGCATATTCACTAAAATTGATTTGAAAAGTGGGTATCACCAAATTAGAATAAAACCGGGGGATGAATGGAAGACCGCATTTAAAATAAAATATGGTCTTTATTTGTGGTTGGTTATGCCTTTTGGGTTAACTAATGCTCCTAGTACTTTCATGCGTTTAATGAACCATGTTTTGAGGGAATTTTCCCAAATTTGTGGTTGTTTAACCTCTTTGATGATATTTGAGTTATAGCCAATGTTTGGCATGATCATATATCACATGTTAGGGCTGTTTTTAGATGTGCTTAGGAAGGAAAAGTTGTTGCCAACCTTAAAAAGTGCACCTTTTGCATTGATAAAGTTGTTTTCCTTGGTTTTATTGTGAGTGCTCATGGTATTGAGGTTGATGAGGAGAAGGTGAAGGCTATTCAAGAATGGCCAACGCCTAAAAGTGCTTCTGAGGTAAGGAGTTTTCATGGTTTAGCTGGATTTTATAGAAGATTTGTGAAAAACTTCTCTATCATTGCTACTCCATTGACTGAAATTATTAAAAAGGATGTTGGGTTTAAATGGGGAAAGGAACAAGAACTTGCTTTTAATACTTTGAAAGATAAATTGTGTTCTGCTCCTATTCTTGTTTTGCCTAATTTTGATAAAACCTTTGAAATAGAATGTGATGTTTCTGGGATTGGTATAGGTGTTGTTTTGATGCAGGAAAAACGTCTCATTGCATTCTTCAGTGAGAAGCTGAATGGAGCTCAACTTAGGTACTCAACCTATGACAAAGAGCTATATGCTTTAGTTGCTCCTGGGACCTTAGAGGTGTGGCAACACTACTTGCTGTCCAAAGAGTTCGTGATTCATACCGATCATGAATCTCTCGAGCACTTAAAGGACAAGGTAAAGCTAAATAAGAGGCATGCTAAATGGAGTTGAGTTTATTGAGACTTTTTCCATATGTGATCTCTTATAAGCAAGGAAAGAGAATGTGGTTCTTGATGCTTTATCTAGAAGGTATGCTTTAATCACTACACTTACCACTAAGTTGTTAGGATTTGAGCATTTGAAAGAATTGTATGCTCTTGATTAAGATTTCTTTGATATTTATCTTGCATGTGAACATGGTGCATTTAACAAATTCTATAGGCATGAAGGTTTTACGTTTAGATGGTAATAGGATTTGTGTACCTATTTGCTCTGTTAGAGAGTTGCTTGTTATAGAATCACATAGTGGTGGTTTAATGGGTCATTTTGGTGTGCATAAAACTTTAGATGTGTTATCTGAGCATTTTTATTGGCCACACATGCGAAAAGATGTTGAAAGAATTTGTGCTAAATGCATTGCATGTAAACAAAGCTAAATCTAAGTCTATGCCACATGGTTTATACACACCCTTGCACTGTTCCTACTCATCCGTGGGTTGATATATCTATGGATTTTGTGCTTGGATTGCCTAGAACTAGGAAGGGTAGAGACTGACAGCATTTTTGTTGTAGTAGACAGATTTAGTAAAATGGCTCACTTTATTGCATGCCATAAAGCGATGATGCAACAAACATTGCTGATTGTTCTTTAGAGAAGTGGTGCGTTTACATGGTGTCCCTAGGACCATTGTTTACGATCGTGATGTGAAGTTCCTGATTCATTTTTGGAAAGTGTTGTGGGGTAAGTTAGGAACTAAATTGTTATATTCTACTACTTGTCACCCACAAACTGATGGTCAAACTGAAGTGGTGAATAGGACTTTAGGGACTTTATTATGTCACAACATGTTGGTAGAAATTGAAAACTTAGGAAGATTGTTTGCCTTTCATTGAGTTTGCATATAACTAGAACCATTCGATTCTTCTATAGGTTTTCTCCTTTTGAGAAACTTGTGTGTGCTATGGCCAATCTTAACTGCTTTTAGACTTGATGCCTTTACCTTGGAGTGATCTTAGTTAGCTTAGATGGTGATGAGAGAGCTACCAGAAGGTTAAAGCAATGCTGCGAAACTTGAAGGCACGTGAGTTGATTGAAAGAAAAACAAGGTGACAGCTCAAGAGGATTAACAAAGGGCCTGGACAAACAAGTTGATCTTTGAGGAACTTTTGGTGATTGGGTTTGGATTCATTTAAGAGGAAGGATAGGTTTTCCACTCCATAGGAAATCTAAACTTGACTCCAGAGGGTGATGGTCCATTTCGAGTATGATGGAGGAGGATCAAAGTTCCAATCAATTACCAAAGAACTTAAAGGACAAAGAGAAACCAATTCCTCAAGGATTAAGACTTGATTCCAATCAATGGCCAAAAGAACTTAAAGGACAAAGGGAAACCAATTCCTTATGGATTAAGACTTGTTTCCAATCAATGGCCAAAAGAACCTAGAGGAAAAAGAGAAACCAATTCCTTAAGGATTAAGACTTAGTTCCAATCAATTACCAAAAGAACTTAAAGGACAAAGAGAAACCAATTCATCAAGGATTAAGACTTGTTTCCAATCAATGGCCCAAAGAACTAGAGGAAAAGAGAAACCAATTCATTAAGGATTAAGACTTAGTTCAATCAATACCAAAAGAACTTAGAGGAAAAAGAGAAACCAATTCCTCAAGGATTAAGACTTGATTCCAATCAATGGCAAAAGAACTTAAAGACAAAGAGAAACCAATTCATTATGGATTAAGACTTGATTCCAATCAATGGCAAAAAGAACCTAGAAAAGAGAAACCAATTCCTTAAGGATTAAGACTTAGATTCCAATCAATTACCAAAAGAACTTAAAGGAGAAACCAATTCCTCAAGGATTAAGACTTGATTCCAATCAATGGCAAAAAGAACTTAAATTACCAAGAGAAACCAATTCATTATAGATTAAGACTTGATTCCAATCAATACCAAAAAGAACCTAGAGGAAAAAGAGAAACCAATTCCTTAAGGATTAAGACTTACTTCCAATCAATTACCAAAGAACTCAAAGGACAATGAGAAACCAATTCCTCAAGGATTAAGACTTGATTCCAATCAATGGCAAAAAGAACTTAAAAGACAAAGAGAAACCAATTCATTATGGATAAAGACTTGATTCCAATCAATACCGAAAAGAAACTTGAGGAAAAAGAGAAACCAATTTCTTAAGGATTAAGACTTAGTTCCAATCAATTACCCAAAGAACTTAAAGGACAAAGAGAAACCAATTCCTCAAGGATTAAGACTTGATTCCAATCAACGGCAAAAAGAACTTAAAGACAAGAGAAACCAATTCATTATGGATTAAGACTTGATTCCAATCAATACCAAAGAAACTAGAGGAAAAGAGAAGCCAATTCCTTAAGGATTAAGACTTAGTTCCAATCAATTACCAATAGAACTTAAAGGTCAAATAGGAAGGAGTTCCTCAAGGATTAAGTCTTGATTCCAATCAATGAAAAAAGACAAAGAGAAACCAATTCATTATGGATTAAGACTTGATTCCAATCAATTAAAAAGAACCTAGAGAAAAGAGAAACCAATTCCTTAAGGATTAAGACTTAGTTCCAATCAATTACCAAAAGAACTTAAAGGACAAGAGAAACCAATTCCTCAAGGATTAAGACTTGATTCCAATCAATGGCAAAAAGAACTTAAAAGACAAAGAGAAACCAATTCATTATGGATTAAGACTTGATTCCAATCAATACCAAAAAGAACCTAGAGGAAAAAGAGAAACCAATTCCTTAAGGATTAAGACTTAGTTCCAATCAATTACCAAAAGAACTTAAAGGACAAGAGAAACCAATTCCTCAAGGATTAAGACTTGATTCCAATCAATGGCGAAAAGAACATAAAAAACAAGAGAAACCAATTCATTATGGATTAAGACTTGATTCCAATCAATACCAAAAAGACCATAGAGGAAAAAGAGAAACCAATTCCTTAAGGATTAAGACTTAGTTCCAATCAATTACCAAAAGAAATTAAAGGACAAAGAGAAACCAATTCCTCAAGGATTAAGACTTGATTCCAATCAATGGCAAAAGAACTTAAAACACAAAGAGAAACCAATTCATTATGGATTAAAGACTTGATTCCAATCAATACCAAAAAGAACCTAGAGAAAAAGAAAACCAATTCCTTAAGGATTAAGACTTAGTTCCAATCAATTACCAAGAGAACTTAAAGGACAAAGACAATCCAATTCCTCAAGGAATAAGACTTGATTCCAATCAATGGCAAAAAGAACTTAAAGACAAGAGAACCAATTCATTATGGATTAAGACTTGATTCCAATCAATTCCAAAAGAACCTAGAGGAAAAGAGAAACCAATTCCGTAAGGATTAAGACTTAGTTCCAATCAATTACCAACAGAACTTAAAGGACAAAGAGAAACCAATTCCTCAAGGATTAAGACTTGATTCCAATCAATGGCAAAAAGAACTTAAAACACCAAGAGAAAACCAATTCATTATAGATTAAGACTTGATTCCAATCAATACGGAAAAGAAACTAGAGGAAAAAGAGACAACCAATTCCTTAAGGATTAAGACTTAGTTCCAATCAATTGCCAAAGAACTTAAAGGACAAGAGAAACCAATTCCTCAAGGATTAAGACTTGATTCCAATCAATGGCAAAAGAACTTAAAAGACAAAGAGAAACCAATTCATTATGGATTAAGACTTGATTCCAATCAATACCAAAAGAAACTAGGAAAAGAGAAACCAATTCCGTAAGGATTAAGACTTAGTTCCAATCAATTACCAAAAGAACTTAAAGGACAAAGAGAAACCAATTCCTCAAGGATTAAGACTTGATTCCAATCAATGGCAAAAAGAACTTAAAACAAGAAACCAATTCATTATAGATTAAGACTTGATTCCAATCAATACCAAAAGAACCTAGAGGAAAAAGAAAACCAATTCCTTAAGGATTAAGACTTATTCAATCAATTACCAAAAGAACTTAAAGGACAAGAGAAACCAATTCCTCAAGGATTAAGACTTGATTCCAATCAATGGCAAAAGAACTAAAGACAAGAGAAACCAATTCATTATGGATTAAGACTTGATTCCAATCAATTCCAAAAGAACCTAGAGGAAAGAGAAACCAATTCCTTAAGGATTAAGACTTATTCCAATCAATTACCAAAAGAACTTAAAGGACAAAGAGAAACCAATTCCTCAAGGATTAAGACTTGATTCCAATCAATGGCAAAAAGAACTTAAAACAGAAGAGAAACCAATTCATTATGGATGAAGACTTGATTCCAATCAATACCAAAAAGAACCTAGAGGAAAAGAGAAACCAATTGCTTAAGGATAGAGGCTTGATTCCAATCAACTGCCAAAGAACTTAAAGGACAAAGAGAAACCAATTCCTCAAGGATTAAGACTTGATTCCAATCAATGGCAAAAAGAACTTAAAAGACAAAGAGAAACCAATTCATTGGATTAAAGACTTGATTCCAATCAATACCAAAAGAAACTAGAGGAAAAGAGAAACCAATTCCTTAAGGATTAAGACTTAGTTCCAATCAATTACCAAAAGAACTTAAAGGACAAAGAGAAACCAATTCCTCAAGGATTAAGACTTGATTCCAATCAATGGCAAAAGAACTTAAAGACAAGAGAAACCAATTCATTATGGATTAAGACTTGATTCCAATCAATACCAAAAGAACTAGAGGAAAGAGAAACCAATTCCTTAAGGACTAAGACTTAGTTCCAATCAATTACCAAAAGAACTTAAAGGACAAGAGAAACCAATTCCTCAAGGATTAAGACTTGATTCCAATCAATGGCAAAAGAACTTAAAGACAAAGCGAAAACAATTCATTACGGATTAAGACTTGATTCCAATCAATTCCAACACGAACCTAGAGAAAAAGAGGAACCAATTCCTTAAGGATTAAGACTTAGTTCCAATCAATTACCAAAGAACTTAAAGGACAAAGACAAACCAATTCCTCAAGGATTAAGACTTGATTCCAATCAATGGCAAAAAGAACTTAAAACACCAGAGAAACCAATTCATTATGGATTAAGACTTGATTCCAATCAATACCAAAAGAACCTAGAGGAAAAAGAGAAACCAATTCATTAATGATTAAGACTTAGTTCCAATCAATTACCAAAGAACTTAAAGGACAAAGACAAACCAATTCCTCAAGGATTAAGACTTGATTCCAATCATTGGCCAAAAGAACTTAAAAGACAAGAGAAACCAATTCATTATGGATTAAGACTTGATTCCAATCAATACCAAAAGAAACTAGAGGAAAAGAGAAACCAATTCCTTAAGGATTAAGACTTAGTTCCAATCAATTACCAAAAGAACTTAAAGGACAAAGAGAAACCAATTCCTCAAGGATTAAGACTTGATTCAATCAATGGCAAAAGAACTTAAAGACAAAGAGAAACCAATTCATTATGGATTAAGACTTGATTCCAATCAATACCAAAGAAACTAGAGGAAAAAGAGAAACCAATTCCTTAAGGATTAAGACTTAGTTCCAATCAATTACCAAAAGAACTTAAAAGACGAAGAGAAACCAATTCCTAAAGGATTAAGACTTGATTCCAAACAATGGCAAAAGAAGTAAAAGAGAAACCAATTCATTGTGGATTAAGACTTGATTCCAATCAATTCCAAAAAGAACTAGAAAAGAGAAACCAATTCCGTAAGGATTAAGACTTAGTTCCAGTCAATTACCAAAAGAACTTAAAGGACAAAGAGAAACCAATTCCTCAAGGATTAAGACTTGATTCCAATCAATGGCCAAAAGAACTTAAAGAACAAAGAGAAACCAATTCATCAAGGATTAAGACTTGCATTCAATCAATATCCAAAAGAACCTAGAGGAAAAAGAGAAACCAATTCCTTAAGGATTAAGACTTAGTTCCAATCAATTACCAAAGAACTTAAAGGATGAAGAGAAACCAATTCCACAAGGATTAAGACTTGATTCCAATCAATGGCAAAGAGAACTTAAAGACAAGAGAAACCAATTCATTATGGATTAAGACTTGATTCCAATCAATACCAAAAAGAAACTAGAGGAAAAGAAACCAATTCCTTAAGGATTAAGACTTAGTTCCAATCAATTACCAAAAGAACTTAAAGACAAGAAAAACCAATTCCTCAAGGATTAAGACTTGATTCCAATCAATGGCAAAAAGAACTTAAAACACCAAGAGAAACCAATTCATTATAGATTAAGACTTGATTCCAATCAATACCAAAAAGAACCTAGAGGAAAAAGAGAAACCAATTCCTTAAGGATTAAGACTTAGTTCCAATCAATTGCCAAAGAACTTAAGGACAAAGAGAAACCAATTCCTCAAGGATTAAGACTTGATTCCAATCAATGGCAAAAAGAACTTAAAAGACAAGAGAAACCAATTCATTATGGATAAGACTTGATTCCAATCAATCAAAAAGAAACTATAGGAAAGAGAAACTAATTGCTTAAGGATTTAGACTTAGTTCCAATCAATTACCCAAAGAACTTAAAGGACAAAGAGAAGCCAATTCCTCAAGGATTAAGACTTGATACCAATCAATGGCAATAAGAACTAAAAAGACATAGAAACCAATTCATTATGGATTAAGACTTGATTCCAATCAATACAAAAGAAACTAGAGGAAAAGAGAAACCAATTCCTTAAGGATTAAGACTTAGTTCCAATCAATTACCAAAGAACTTAAAGGACAAAGAAACCAATTCCTCAAGGATTAAGACTTGATTCCAATCAATGGCAAAAAGAACTTAAAGACAAAGAGAAACCAATTCATTATGGATTAAGACTTGATTCCAATCAATTCCAAAAGAACCTAGAAAAAGAGAAACCAAATCCTTAAGGATTAAGACTTAGTTCCAATCAATTACCAAAAGAACTTAAAGGACAAAGAGAAACCAATTCCTCAAGGATTTAGACTTGATTCCAATCAATGGCAAAAGAACTTAAAACAAAGAGGAACCAATCCATTACAGATTAAGACTTGCTTCCAATCAATAGCCAAAAGAACCTAGAGGAAAAAGAGAAACCAATTCCTTAAGGATTAGGACTTAGTTCCAATCAATTACCAAAGAACTTAAAGGACAAGAGAACCACCAATTCCTCAAGGATTAAGACTTGATTCAATCAATGGCAAAAGAACTTAAAAGACAAGAGAAACCAATTCATTATGGATAAGACTTGATTCCAATCAATACCAAAAGAACCTAGAGGAAAAAAGAAAACCAATTCCTTAAGGATTAAGACTTAGTTCCAATCAATTACCAAAAGAACTTAAACGACAAAGAGAAACCAATCCCTCAAGGATTAAGACTTGCATTCAATCAATGGCAAAAAGAACTTAAAGACAAGAGAAACCAATTCATTATGGATTAAGACTTGATTCCAATCAATACAAAAAAAACTAGAGGAAAAGAGAAACCAATTCCTTAAGGATTAAGACTTAGTTCCAATCAATTACCAAAGAACTTAAGGACAAAGAGAAACCAATTCCTCAAGGATTAAGACTTGATTCCAATCAATGGCAAAAAGAACTAAAAGACAAGAGAAACCAATTCATTATGGATTAAGACTTGATTCCAATCAATACCAAAAGAACCTAGAGGAAAAAGAGAAACCAATTCCTTAAGGATTAAGACTTAGTTCCAATCAATTACCAAAAGAACTTAAAGGACAAAGAGAAACCAATTCCTCAAGGATTAAGACTTGATTCCAATCAATGGCAAAAAGAACTTAAAGACAAGAGAAACCAATTCATTATAGATTAAGACTTGATTCCAATCAATACCAAAAGAACCTAGAGGAAAAGAGAAACCAATTCCTTAAGGATTAAGACTTAGTTCCAATCAATTACCAAAGAACTTAAAGGACAAAGAGAAACCAATTCCCTCAAGGATTAAGACTTGATTCCAATCAATGGCAAAAGAACTTAAAAGACAAGAAAACCAATTCATTATGGATAAAGACTTGATTCCAATCAATACCAAAAGAAACTATAGGAAAAACCAATTCCTTAAGATTAAGACTTAGTTCCAATCAATTACCAAAAGAACTTAAAGGACAAAGAGAAACCAATTCCTCAAGGATTAAGACTTGATTCCAATCAATGGCAAAGAACTTAAAGACAGAGAAACCAATTCATTATAGATTAAGACTTGATTCCAATCAATACCAAAAGAACCTAGAGGAAAAAGAGAAACCAATTCCTTAAGGATTAAGACTTAGTTCCAATCAATTGCCAAAGAACTTAAGGACAAAGAGAAACCAATTCCTCAAGGATTAAGACTTGATTCAAATCAATGGCAAAAAGAACTTAAATCAAAGAGAAACCAATTCATTATGGATTAAGACTTGATTCCAATCAATACCAAAAGAAACTAGAGGAAAGAGAAACCAATTCCTAAGGATTAAGACTTAGTTCCAATCAATTACCAAAAGAACTTAAAGACAAAGAGAAACCAATTCCTCAAGGATTAAGACTTGATTCAATCAATGGCAAAAGAACTTAAAGACAAGAGAAACCAATTCATTATGGATTAAGACTTGATTCAATCAATACCAAAAGAAACTAGAGGAAAAAGAGAAACCAATTCCTTAAGGATTAAGACTTAGTTCCAATCAATTACCAAAGAACTTAAAGGACAAGAGAAACCAATTCCTCAAGGATTAAGACTTGATTCCAATCAATGGCAAAAAGAACTAAAAGACAAGAGAAACCAATTCATTATGGATTAAGACTTGATTCCAATCAATACCAAAAAGAACTAGAGAAAAGAGAAACAAATTCATCAAGGATTAAGACTTCCATTCAATCAATTACCAAAAGAACTTAAACGACAATGAGAAACCAATTCCTCAAGGATTAAGACTTGATTCCAATCAATGGCAAAAAGAACTTAAAGACCAAGAGAAACCAATTCATTATAGATTAAGACTTGATTCCAATCAATACCAAAAGAACCTAGAGGAAAGAGAAACCAATTCCTTAAGGATTAAGACTTAGTTCCAATCAATTACCAAAGAACTTAAAGGACAAGAGAAACCAATTCCTCAAGGATTAAGACTTGATTCCAATCAATGGCAAAAAGAACTTAAAGACAAAGAAACCAATTCATTATGGATTAAGACTTGATTCTAATCAATACAAAAAGACCGTAGAGGTAAAAGAGACCCCAATTCCTTAAGGATTAAGACTTAGTTCCAATCAATTACCAACAGAACTTAAAGGACAAAGAGAAACCAATTCCTCAAGGATTAAGACTTGATTCCATCAATGGCAAAAAGAACTTAAAGACAAGAGAAACCAATTCATTATGGATTAAGACTTGATTCCAATCAATACCAAAAGAACTAGAGGAAAAAGAGAAACCAATTCCTTAAGGATTAAGACTTAGTTCAATCAATTTACCAAAGAACTTAAGGACAAAGAGAAACCAATTCTCAAGGATTAAGACTTGATTCAATCAATGGCAAAAAGAACTTAAAAGACAAGAGAAACCAATTCATTATGGATAAAGACTTGATTCCAATCAATACCAAAAGAAACTAGAGAAAAGAGAAACCAATTCCTTAAGGATTAAGACTTAGTCCCAATCAATTACCAAAAGAACTTAAAGGACAAAGAAAACCCAATTCCTCAAGGATTAAGACTTGATTCCAATCAATGGCAAAAAGAACTTAAAGACAAAAGAGAAACCAATTCATTATGGATTAAGACTTGATTCCAATCAATACCAAAAGAACCTAGAGGAAAAGAAAACCAATTCCTTAAGGATTAAGACTTAGTTCCAATCAATTACCAAAGAACTTAAAGGACAAAGAGAAACCAATTCCTCAAGGATTAAGACTTGATTCCAATCAATGGCAAAAACTTAAAGACAAGAGAAACCAATTCATTATGGATTAAGACTTGATTCCAATCAATACCAAAAGAACCTAGAAAAAGAGATACCAATTCCTTAAGGATTAAGACTTAGTTCCAATCAATTACCAAAGAACTTAAAGGACAAAGAGACCAATTCCTCAAGGATTAAGACTTGATTCCAATCAATGGCAAAAAGAACTTAAAAGACCAAGAGAAACCAATTCATTATAGATGAAGACTTGATTCCAATCAATACCAAAAGAACCTAGAGAAAAGGAGAAACCAATTCCTTAGGGATTAAGACTTAGATCCAATCAATTGCCAAAGAACTTAAAGGACAAAGAAAAACCAATTCCTCAAGGATTAAGACTTGATTCCAATCAGTGGCAAAAAGAACTTAAAAGACAAAGAGAAACCAATTCATTATGGATAAAGACTTGATTCCAATCAATACCAAAAGAAACTAGAGGAAAAGAGAAACCAATTCCTTAAGGATTAAGACTTAGTTCCAATCAATTACCAAAAGAACTTAAAGGACAAAGAGAAACCAATTCCTCAAGGATTAAGACTTGATTCCAATCAATGGCAAAAAGAACTTAAAAGACAAAGAGAACCCAATTCATTATGGATTAAGACTTGATTCCAATCAATACCAAAGAACCTAGAGGAAAGAAACCAATTCCTTAAGGATTAAGACTTAGTTCCAATCAATTACCAAAAGAACTTAAAGGACAAAGAGAAACCAATTCCTCAAGGATTCAGACTTGATTCCAATCAATGGCAAAAGAACTTAAAAGACAAGAGAAACCAATTCATTATGGATTAAGACTTGATTCCAATCAATACCAAAAAGAACCTAGAGAAAAGAGAAACCAATTCCTTAAGGATTAAGACTTAGTTCCAATCAATTACCAAAAGAACTTAAAGGACAAAGAGAAACCAATTCCTCAAGGATTAAGACTTGATTCCAATCAATGGCAAAGAGAACTTAAAAACAAAGAGAAACCAATTCATTATGGATTAAGACTTGATTCCAATCAATACCAAAAGAACCTACTAGGAAATGAGAAACCAATTCCTTAAGGATTAAGACTTAGTTCCAATCAATTACCAAAAGAACTTAAAGGACAAAAAGAAACCAATCCCTCAATGATTAAGACTTGATTCCAATCAATGGCAAAAAGAACTTAAAAGACAAAGAGAAACCAATTCATTATGGATTAAGACCTGATTCCAATCAATGGCAAAAAGAACCTAGAGGAAAAAGAGAAACCAATTCCTTAAGGATTAAGACTTAGTTCCAATCAATTACGAAAAGAACTTAAAGGACAAAGAAAAACCAATTCCTCAAGGATCTAGACTTGATTCCAATCATTGGCAAAAGAGACTTAAAACACAGAAGAGAAACCAATTCATTATGGATTAAGGCTTGATTCCAATAAATACTGAAGAAAACTATAGGAAAAAGAGAATCCAATTCCTTAAGGATTAAGACTTAGTTCCAATCAATTACCAAAAGAACTTAAAGACAAGGAGAAACCAATTCCTCAAGGATTAAGACTTGATTCCAATCAATGGCAAAAGAACTTAAAGACAAAGAGAAACCAATTCATTATGGATTAAGACTTGATTCCAATCAATACCAAAAGAACCTAGAGGAAAAGAGAAACCAATTCCTTAAGGATTAAGACTTAGTTCAATCAATTACCAAAAGAACTTAAAGGACAAAGAGAAACCAATTCCTCAAGGATTAAGACTTGATTCCAATCAATGGCAAAAAGAACTTAAAAGACAAGAGAAACCAATTCATTAAGGATTAAGACTTGATTCCAATCAATACCAAAAAGAACCTAGAGAAAAGATAAACCAATTCCGTAAGGATTAAGACTTAGTTCCAATCAATTACCAAAAGAACTTAAAGGACAAAGAGAAACCAATTCCTCAAGGATTAAGACTTCATTCCAATCAATGGCAAAAAGAAGTAAAAAGACATAGAGAAACCAATTGATTGTGGATTAAGACTTGATTCCAATCAATTCCAAAAAGAACCTACAGGAAAAAGAGAAACCAATTCCGTAAGGATTAAGACTTAGTTCCAATCAATTACCAAAAGAACTTAAAGGACAAAGAAAAGCCAATTCCTCAAGGATTAAGACTTGATTCCAATCAATGGCAAAAAGAACTTAAAAGACAAAGAGAAACCAATTCATTATGGATTAAGACTTGATTCAAATCAATGGCCAAAAGAAACTAGAGGAAAAAGAGAAACCAATTCCTTAAGGATTAAGACTTAGTTCCAATCAATTACCAAAAGAACTTAAAGGACAAAGAGAAACCAATTACCCAAGGATTAAGACTTGATTTCAATCAATGGCAAAAGAACTTAAAGTGCAAAGAGAAACCAATTCATTATAGATTAAGACTTGATTCCAATCAATACCAAAAAGAACCAAGAAGAATGGGAAACCAATTCCTTAAGGAATAAGACTTGCTTCCAATCAATTACCAAAAGAACTTAAAGGACAAAGAGAAACCAATTCCTCAAGGATTAAGACTTGATTCCAATCAATGGCAAAAGAACTTAAAAGACAAAGAGAAACCAATTCATTATGGATTAAGACTTGATTCCAATCAATACCAAAAGAAACTATAGGAAAAGAGAAACCAATTCCTTAAGGATTAAGACTTAGATTCCAATCAATTACCAAAAGAACTTAAAGGACAAAGAGAAACCAATTCCTCAAGGATTAAGACTTGATTCCAATCAATGGCAAAAAGAACTTAAAAGACAAGAGAAACCAATTCATTATGGATTAAGACTTGATTCCAATCAATAAAAAGAAACTAGAGGAAAAAGAGAAACCAATTCCTTAAGGATTAAGACTTAGTTCCAATCAATTACCAAAGAACTTAAGGACAAGAGAAACCAATTCCTCAAGGATTAAGACTTGATTCCAATCAATGGCAAAAGAACTTAAAAGACAAAGAGAAACCAATTCATTATGGATTAAGACTTGATTCCAATCAATACCAAAAGAACTTAGAGAAAAGAGAAACCAATTCCTTAAGGATTAAGACTTAGTTCCAATCAATTACCAAAAGAACTTAAAGGACAAAGAGAAACCAATTCCTCAAGGATTAAGACTTGATTCCAATCAATGGCAAAAAGAACTTAAAGACAAGAGAAACCAATTCATTATGGATTAAGACTTGATTCCAATCAATACAAAAAGAACCTAGAGGAAAAGAGAAACCAATTCTTAAGGATTAAGACTTAGTTCCAATCAATTACCAAAAGAACTTAAAGGACAAAGAGAAACCAATTCCTCAAGGATTAAGACTTGATTCCAATCAATGGCAAAAAGAACTTAAAGACAAAGAGAAACCAATTCATTAGGATTAAGACTTGATTCCAATCAATACCAAAAGAACCTAGAAAAAGAAAAGAAACCAATTCCAAGGATTAAGACTTGTTCCAATCAATTGCCAAAAGAACTTAAAGACAAAGAGAAACCAATTCCTCAAGGATTAAGACTTGATTCAATCAATGGCAAAAGAACTTAAAACAAAGAGAAACCAATTCATTATGGATTAAGACTTGATTCCAATCAATACCAAAAAGAACTTAGAGGAAAAGAGAAACCAATTCCTTAAGGATTAAGACTTAGTTCCAATCAATACCAAAGAACTTAAAGGACAAAGAGAAACCAATTCCTCAAGGATTAAGACTTGATTCCAATCAATGGCAAAAAGAACTTAAAAGACAAGAGAAACCAATTCATTAAGGATTAAGACTTGATTCCAATCAATACCAAAAAGAACTAAAGGAAAAGAGAAACCAATTCCTAAGGATTAAGACTTAGTTCCAATCAATTACCAAAAGAACTTAAAGGACAAAGAGAAACCAATTCCTCAAGGATTAAGACTTGATTCCAATCAATGGCAAAAAGAACTTAAAAGACAAAGAGAAACCAATTCATTAAGGATTAAGACTTGATTCCAATCAATACCAAAAGAACCTAGAGGAAAAAGAGAAACCAATTCCTTAAGGATTAAGACTTGATTCCAATCAATTACCAAAAGAACTTAAAGACAAAGAGAAACCAATTCCTCAAGGATTAAGACTTGATTCCAATCAATGGCAAAAGAAACTTAAAGACAAAGAGAAACCAATTCATTAGGATTAAGACTTGATTCCAATCAATACCAAAAAGAACTAGAGGAAAAGAGAAACCAATTCCTTAAGGATTAAGACTTAGTTCCAATCAATTACCAAAAGAACTTAAAGGACAAAGAGAAACCAATTCCTCAAGGATTAAGACTTGATTCCAATCAATGGCAAAAGAACTTAAAGACAAAGAGAAACCAATTCATTATGGATTAAGACTTGATTCCAATCAATACCAAAAAGAACCTAGAGGAAAAGAGAAACCAATTCCTTAAGGATTAAGACTTAGTTCCAATCAATTACCAAAAGAACTTAAAGGACAAAGAGAAACCAATTCCTCAAGATTAAGACTTGATTCCAATCAATGGCAAAAAGAACTTAAAAGACAAGAGAAACCAATTCATTAAGGATTAAGACTTGATTCCAATCAATACCAAAAAGAACTAGAGGAAAGAGAAACCAATTCCTTAAGGATTAAGACTTGTTCCAATCAATTACCAAAAGAACTTAAAGGACAAGAGAAACCAATTCCTCAAGGATTAAGACTTGATTCCAATCAATGGCAAAAGAACTTAAAAGACAAGAGAAACCAATTCATTATGGATTAAGACTTGATTCCAATCAATACCAAAAAGAAACTAGAGGAAAAGAGAAACCAATTCCTTAAGGATTAAGACTTAGATTCCAATCAATTACCAAAAGAACTTAAAGGACAAAGAGAAACCAATTCCTTAAGGATTAAGACTTGATTCCAATCAATGCAAAAAGAACTTAAAGACAAGAGAAACCAATTCATTATGGATTAAGACTTGATTCCAATCAATGGCAAAAAGAACTAGAGGAAAAGAGAAACCAATTCATTAAGGATTAAGACTTAGTTCCAATCAATTACCAAAAGAACTTAAAGGACAAGAGAAACCAATTCCTCAAGGATTAAGACTTGATTCCAATCAATGGCAAAAGAACTTAAAGACAAAGAGAAACCAGTTCATTATGGATTAAGACTTGATTCCAATCAATACCAAAAAGAACCTAGAGGAAAAAGAGAAACCAATTCCTTAAGGATTAAGACATAGTTCCAATCAATGGCCGAAAGAACTTAAAGGACAAAGAGAAACCAATTCCTCAAGGATTAAGACTTGATTCCAATCAATGGCAAAAGAACTTAAAAGACAAGAGAAACCAATTCATTATGGATTAAGACTTGATTCCAATCAATACAAAAGAAACTAGAGAAAAGAGAAACCAATTCATTAAGGATTAAGACATAGTTCCAATCAATTACCAAAAGAACTTAACGGACGAAGAGAAACCAATTCCTCAAGGATTAAGACTTGATTCCAATCAATGGCAAAAAGAACTTAAAACACAAAGAGAAACCAATTCTTTAAGGAATAAGACTTGTTTCCAATCAATACCAAAAAGAACCTAGAGGAAAAGAGAAACCAATTCCTTATTGATTAAGACTTATTTCTAATCAATGGCCAAAAGAACTTAAAGGACAAAGATAAACCAATTCCTCAAGGATTAAGACCTGATTTCAATCAATGGCAAAAAGAACTTAAAAGACAAGAGAAACCAATTCATTATGGATTAAGACTTGATTC
The DNA here is from genome assembly GCA_031439585.1 of Pterocarpus macrocarpus. Taxonomy (NCBI): domain Eukaryota; kingdom Viridiplantae; phylum Streptophyta; class Magnoliopsida; order Fabales; family Fabaceae; genus Pterocarpus; species Pterocarpus macrocarpus. The sequence goes on from JAVHNN010000431.1 coordinate 63,695, forward strand.
CAATCAATACAAAAAGAAACTAGAGGAAAAGAGAAACCAATTCCTTTTGGATGAAGACTTAGTTCCAATCAATTACCAAAAGAACTTAAAGGACAAAGAGAAACCAATTCCTCAAGGATTAAGACTTGATTCCAATCAATGGCAAAAGAACTTAAAAGGACAAAGAGAAACCAATTCATTATGGATTAAGACTTGATTCCAATCAATACCAAAAAACTAGAGGAAAAAGAGAAACCAATTCCTAAGGATTAAGACTTAGTTCCAATCAATTACCAAAAGAACTTAAAGGACAAGAGAAAACCAATTCCTCAAGGATTAAGACTTGATTCCAATCAATGGCAAAAAGAACTAAAAGACAAAGAGAAACCAATTCATTATGGATTAAGACTTGATTCCAATCAATACCAAAAGAAACTTGAGGGAAAAGAGAAGCCATTTCCTTAAGGATTAAGACTTAGTTCCAATCAATTACCAAAAGAACTTAAAGGACAAAGAGAAGCCAATTCCTCAAGGATTAAGACTTGATTCCAATCAATGGCAAAAGAACTTAAAACACAAGAGAGAAACCAATTCATTATGGATTAAGACTTGATTCCAATCAATACCAAAAAAACCTAGAGGAAAAAGATAAACCAATTCCGTAAGGATTAAGACTTTGTTCCAATCAATTACCAAAAGAACTTAAAGGACAAAGAGAAACCAATTCCTCAAGGATTAAGACTTGATTCCAATCAATGGCAAAAAGAACTTAAAAGACAAAGAGAAACCAATTCATTATGGATTAAGACTTGATTCCAATCAATACCAAAAAGAACCTAGAGGAAAAAGAGAAACCAATTCCTTAAGGATTAAGACTTAGTTCCAATCAATTACCAAAAGAACTTAAAGGACAAAGAGAAACCAATTCCTCAAGGATTAAGACTTGATTCCAATCAATGGCAAATCGAACAAAAAGACAAAGAGAAACAATTCATTATGGATTAAGACTTGATTCGAATCAATACCGAAAAGAAACTAGAGGAAAAAGAGAAACCAATTCCTTAAGGATTAAGACTTAGTTCCAATCAATTACCAAAAGAACTTAAAGGACAAAGAGAAACCAATTCCTCAAGGATTAAGACTTGATTCCAATCAATGGCAAAAAGAACTTAAAAGACAAGAGAAACCAATTCATTATTGGATTAAGACTTGATTCCAATCAATACCAAAAAGAACCTAGAGGAAAGAGAAGCCATTTCCTTAAGGATTAAGACTTAGTTCCAATCAATTACCAAAAGAACTTAAAGGACAAAGAGAAACCAATTCCTCAAGGATTAAGACTTGATTCCAATCAATGGCAAAAAGAACTTAAAAGACAAAGAGAAACCAATTCATTATGGATTAAGACTTGATTCCAATCAATACCAAAAAGAACCTAGAGGAAAAAGAGAAACCAATTCCTTAAGGATTAAGACTTAGTTCCAATCAATTACCAAAAGAACTTAAAGGACAAAGAGAAACCAATTCCTCAAGGATTAAGACTTGATTCCAATCAATGGCAAAAAGAACTTAAAAGACAAAGAGAAACCAATTCATTATGGATTAAGACATGATTCCAATCAATAACAAAAGAACCTAGAGGAAAAAGAGAAACTAATTCCTTAAGGATTAAGACTTACTTCCAATCAATTACCAAAAGAACTTAATGGACAAAGAGAACCAATTCCTCAAGGATTAAGACTTGATTCCAATCAATGGCAAAAAGAACTTAAAGACAAAGAGAAACCAATTCATTATGGATTAAGACTTGATTCCAATCAATACCAAAAGAACCTAGAAAAAAGAGAAACCAATTCCTTAAGGATTAAGACTTAGTTCCAATCAATTACCAAAGAACTTAAAGGACAAAGAGAAACCAATTCCTCAAGGATTAAGACTTGATTCCAATCAATGGCAAAAATAACTTAAAAGACAAAGAGAAACCAATTCATTATGGATTAAGACTTGATTCCAATCAATACCAAAAAGAACCTAGAGGAAAAAGAGAAACCAATTCCTTAAGGATTAAGACTTAGTTCCAATCAATTACCAAAAGAACTTAAAGGACAAAGAGAAACCAATTCCTCAAGGATTAAGACTTGATTCCAATCAATGGCCAAAAGAACTTAAAGACAAAGAGAAACCAATTCATTATGGATTAAGACTTGATTCCAATCAATACCAAAAGAACCTAGAGGAAAAAGAGAAACCAATTCCTTAAGGATTAAGACTTAGTTCCAATCAATTACCAAAAGAACTTAAAGGACAAAGAGAAACCAATTCCTTAAGGATTCAGACTTGATTCCACTCAATGGCAAAAAGAACTTAAAAGACAAAGAGAAACCAATTCATTATGGATTAAGACTTGATTCCAATCAATACCAAAAAGAACCTAGAGAAAAAGAGAAACCAATTCCTTAAGGATTAAGACTTAGTTCCAATCAATTACCAAAGGAACTTAAAGGACAAAGAGAAACCAATTCCTCAAGGATTAAGACTTGATTCCAATCAATGGCAAAAATAACTGAAAAGACAAAGAGAAACCAATTCATTATGGATTAAGACTTGATTCCAATCAATACCAAAAAGAACCTAGAGGAAAAAGACAAACCAATTCCTTTTGGATTAAGACTTGATTCCATTCAATGCCCAAAAGAACTTAAAGAAGAATGAGAAACCAAATCCTTGTGGAATAACACTTGCTTCCGATCAATTGCAAAAGGAACATAACGGAAAATGAGGAACCAATTCCTTTTGAATTAAGACTTGATCCCATTCAATGCCCAAAGGAACTTAAAGAAGAATGAGAAACCAATTCCTTAAGGAATAAGACTTGTTTCCAATCAATTGCAAAGGGAACATAAAGGGGACTGAGAAACCAATACCTTTTGGAATAAGACTTGCTTCAAATCAATTGCAAAAGGACCATATAGGAGAACGAGAAACGAAATCCTATTGGATTAAGACCTGATCCCATTCAATGCGCAAAAGAACTTAAAGAAGAATGAGAAAGCAAATCCTTAAGGAATAAGACTTGCTTCTATTCTATTGCAAAAGGACCGTAAAGGAGACTGAGAAACCAA
>JAVHNN010000432.1:0-12822 GCA_031439585.1 Pterocarpus macrocarpus
GTGACATGATTATTATGATTATGATCCTCTCCATGTAGCATGCGAGCTAGCTGTTGCTTCTTTTTGTCTTATGATAATTCACATTTAGCTAAGTAATTGCTGACCAAATTATTTGGTCAAAAATTAACCAAAAAAAATCGTGTATGGTATTTGCTTGGTGCATTAAATTAAAGCTGTTTGCGTAACATTAGTTCTCACATTTTGGCCCAAACCAAAAGGAAGCAATTAAAAGAAAAATTTTATTCTTCATTAGGTATAACTGTAGAATAGGATGAGTTGTGTTGGAAAAAATAGTTACCTTGAAAGGCACAACAATGTGGAGGGGAAAGAAAGTGCATGAAGCTCAAGCTTAGGGCGGGAAAAGAGAAGCAAAAGCTAAGAAAGCGAAGAAAGAAACCACCGAAAAGCAATCTCTATCTCTATCTCTGTGTCGAAGTCTAACAGTAACTCATCATCATAATCATTTTTTGAAACCGCCAAAAGCGTAGACAAGTTACAAACACAAAAACATAATCTCTCATCTGTGTGTCTTTCTGTTTTTGATCTCTCTCTCTCTCTCTCTCTCTCTCTCTCTCTCTCTCTTTCTCGACTTAAAAGAGAGAGATTAAGAAGGAAGGCTCTCCATGAAGATTCATGTTATTGGGGTATAGTTATTACTTATTATTGATCTCGATGTTCTTCTCTTCTTCAATGCTTTGGTCTTCCGCTCACATATAGGTAATGCTCAAATTAATTCCTTGACTTGTTTGATTCTTTGCGTTTTATTTGTATTGTGTTTTTGAGTTTTTGTTGAAACTCTAAAATTATAGTTTAAGCAAAAGCTACAAGAGAAATTTTTTTGTCTAAAGTCTTAAACTACATGTTTAGAGATTTTCAAATGGAAAAGCAAAGGTATTAGTGTTTCTCATTCTCAATTCCATTGCAACGTGCAATAAGGCTTCCATTTCTTTTTTTTTTCTTATATATTTACAAGCAATTTATGAGAGCCTGCAATATTTGCTAATGAGTACAATTATAGCATTTTATTATGTGAATGTTTGAATCATAGGGAACTTTTTAACTTCTGTTATTTTTTTAATTATTTTATTCGCTAATTTTGCTCAGTATTTTTTGGTAGATAAGGTGTTTATTTCAGCCTATGGATTATGATGAATTATAGTATGTAGAAGTTTTGATAAAGAACTGCTGAATGCAAATTTATGATCGATGGTTTTGATGTTCGTTTGAAGCGAGAAAATTAGGAGAGGAAATAAATCAGAATTTGAACGCTTACTTCGAGGTGGAAGAAAACAAATCACTCCACTGTTCTCAGTTATTTTGTTTGCAATAAGGCTAATGTTTCTTGCACACAACACAACCTTACAGGAAGAAATGTAGCCATAGTGTGTAAGAAAAATTTTTGAGAGAGAAAGAGAGAGGAATATGCAGTATTTTGTAATGCTAAAAGGTCAGTGAGTTTTGTGAGAAAAGATTCTATGGAAGTAACTCTTACCATAAAACTATTAGATTGATGTATAATTGAGTTCTTCGTTTTATTTTATTTTATTTGTAGGAAATATTTCAACAAAAAGACAAATTCAATTTGTAAATCATCCAACTTGTGCTTTTTTTATTTTCGGAAATATAAAAAATTTATTAATTAAGTTTTCAAATTTAAGAATATTAACAATGTTATTAAAAGATCAGTCAACTTGCTGATTTAATTATTACTTTGCAGCGAAACATAGTTGAGTTGGTTTCTGATTCTTTCTAGTCTCCTCATAGATGGTGAATGGCCATTATTATCCAATTGACTGCATTGATTCAGTATACATAACAAGAGTTTAAACAAAAAAGAGTTTAAAATTGATTAATTTTTTATAGAAATCATTTTATATTTTAAGTATACAAATATACCATATTATTATAATAATTAAGTTCTTCTACTTTTAATAATATGATTAAATATTTTTAATTAAATCACTAGAATCTATGTTGACTGGATGAAAAACATTAAGTCACAGTGGGCATATAGATTCAGCATATAAACTTAATGCTTTCTGTGAATGAAACATGCCCTCTTCCACTTGAAGAAGGTGGAGGTTATGAATTCAATCTGCCACCGGTAAGACTTTATTGAACCAAGGAATGTTCATGCGGAATTTTTTTTTTTTTTTAAATTTTTGTTTGTTGTTTTGGGGGGGTTTCCTCAGAAAAATTTATCAGACTATTTTCTTTTCACTTTTGGTAGGTTTTAGATTAATTTCTTGCCAAGTGGTATGAATTTATGAGGTTATTAGAGGAGGAGAGAAACTGAGACAAGCATCATGGACCACTTTACTAGTAGGAGATAAAGGAATTTGAATGATACGGTAGGCATACCTATAAAGTGTGGGGTTTGGAATATTAGTCCATGATGACATGACAGGTAAAGTAATGCATAACCAAAAAAATAAAATATACGTTGGGTTGGACCAAGTGAAATAACCATTATTCTCTGAAGTTACGTGAAGATAAAGTCACTAACTGTTGTTCTTTTAAATCTTTTGTTCATTAATTCCACATGACTATTGCGAGTCTTCTCAGTTCTCATGCATTGAAGTGGTAGGGAACAGGATAGAAGATCATAGTGGGGTGGAGCACTACGATTAATTGTTTGTGTGTGCTCCATTCATGCACTGTGTGGTGGCTTTGCTTTGTTGATGAAGAGATGGAGACTGGAGGAGAGCAACAATGCTAGTGTTTCTAACCAGAGTTGTGCACTATCCAAGGACTCTTCATGGTGGAGTCAATTCAGAAATGTATCGAATCCCTGGATGGCAAGATATGTCTATGGCTTCATTTTTCTTGTGGCCAACTTGTTAGCATGGGCTGCACGTGATGAACTTACTAGTCTTAAAGCTTTAACACAAATGAAGGGTAAGAATAGTTGCTTAAATACTTGAAGTTGTTTATGAATTTTCATATCTTATTATCATCATCATAACATATATATAGTTTTCTGCTGCTTCTTTAAGACTTGGCTATGCCATGCATGATGTCTCCATTTGAGCAGATTGTATTGTTATGATGCCAATAACTGGAAAGTCTAACGCATATTGAACTCACAGGATTAAGAGGATGCAAGGTTGGAAAAGATTGTTTGGGTGCAGAAGGCGTTTTGCGTGTGAGCTTCGGTTGCTTTGTATCCTTTTGCAATTACATGCGTGGAATAGTTGATAAACGCTTTGTATGATATGATTTGTAGAAAAGAAAAGAAAAGAACTGAGTATCATAAAGGATTAATTTTGATATATTATCAGTCTAAAAAAATTTTATACTCTCATATAATTATATACTATTATACATAAGACTTTTTGTGCTGGCGATATAAAAATGAAAAATTGACACTATCTTAACTCAGTGGTTTTGTTCTATGAATCTTTGAAGTGAACCTTAATCCTTGATCAGTTATTTTATATGATCATGTTTTGGTCAACTGCTGGTACTTCAAAATTGAAGGAAGGCAGAGATAGATGGCACTCTGGATGTTGGTTAGTCAAGATTGTTCTCTGGGTTGCCATGACAATCTTCCCATTTTACCTTCCTTCTGAGTTTATTGAACTCTATGGTTGGTGAATTGTATCTCTGAACAAGTCTCCTAGCATTAATGCATACTCTTTGATATAACCTTTGTCATTCCTCTAACATAGCTTTTGTTTTCTTTATTTTTGGGCAGGTGAGGTTGCACATTTTGGTGCTGGGTAAATAGTTTATGCCTCAAGAAATGATTTACCATATCATTATTTTAAGCTAGTCTGTGATTGTTTAATCTGTTTCTGTATCTTTCTCAGGGTTTTCCTCCTAATTCAGCTAATAAGCATAATCAGCTTCATTACATGGCTGAATGATTACTTCATCTCCGAAAAATATGCAGAAAGATGGTAAGATTTTCTCTGTTAACAAAGTTGAAATACAAGCTCTTTTCTGAGCATGAACAATTTGCTTGAGATAACTGTAGCTAGACAAATTTGGATTGTTTATCTTTTCATTAACTTTTTAGCAATGCATATTCAGTGCGCTGACATATTGAGGGCATAAGGACAAAATTTCTTGAATTTTCTAAATCCACAATCAGCTTCATTATTGTCTGATTGATGCTATGCCAAGATTATTTAAGCATCATATGCTTCTTGTGTTTTTAATCCCTCTTCCACTTCTGATATAATGAAAACATTTTTATCAATTTAGTATAACATCAGTTATGTGATGCCTTATTTTGTATGTGTCTACATTAATCATCAATTACCCTGCAGCCAAATCAATGTGATGTTATTTGCATCTACTGCATATTTAATATGTCTCGTGGGGATCATTTCGATGTATATTTGGTATGCGCCACAACCATCTTGCCTCCTCAACATTTTCTTCATTACTTGGACCCTGGTTCTTCTCCAACTCATGACAAGTGTATCACTGCACCCAAAAGTAAGTTCTATTTGATTTGTGTCCCGGTCTTTTGCTTGCTCAATTCACTTTATATTCTTCCATCATAACTTTCTGTGAAATTTCTCTCTCAATAGGTGAATGGTGGCATCCTTAGTCCAGGGTTGATGGGGCTTTATGTTGTCTTCCTTTGCTGGTGTGCAATTAGAAGGCAGGGCTACCAATCTTTGCCTTTACTTTTGTACTATTTATCTATATAGCCAGCTAATGCATTCAGCTTCTAATATTTAGACTATAAGGGCCTGTTTAGTTTCTGCTTTCATTTCATATGTTTCCTATTTTCAAGATTTTGCAAAGAAAACAGTGAAAACAATAGAATTCTGTTTCTTGTTTTCCCTATTTCCTTTACAAAATCCTGGAAACAGGAAATACAGAAAATAAAAACAGAAACCAAATAGATCTTAAGTTTTCCTCAAAGGAAGTATGGATGCAAAATTAAACCCACAAGACATGCATCCATGTCTTTTTTCATTTTAATTTTTTTTCATTTATTGCTTTTATGATCTTTCTTAACTTATTGTCTTCATTTATGTTGAATCTGAGATTTGGAACATGTTTGTGCATGCAGTGAACCTGCAGGAGGCAGCTGCATCACAAAGCCGGGCTATGTATACAAAACAGACTGGCAAAGCATCATTGTAATATTTATTATTTCATGTTCAACTGAAATTTTGAACTTCGTGTAGGAATTTTTCTTCACCATGACAATTGTGAACTTACAAGTATATATGTCTTATTTGAGTCTTTTGTCCAGTAATTTGCTCATGATTCCTTTCTTTATTGTTGGCAGAGCTTTGTTGTTGCAATACTAGCTATTGTTATTGCAACATTTTCAACAGGCATAGATTCCAAGTGCTTTCAGGTTTGTTACAGAATATGAATTGAACTTGAACGTTAATATTAGGTTCTCCAATACATATCTGACAGATTCTTGCAGTTCAGGAAGGAAGATGCGCCTGCAGAAGAAGATGATGTTCCATATGGTTATGGCTTCTTCCATTTTGTTTTTGCCACAGGAGCAATGTACTTTGCAATGCTACTAATTGGTTGGAATAGTCATCATTCTATGAGAAAGTATGGTCCCATCCTGCAATTGTCCGATATCATGCTGTGTGCATTTTACTAGGATTTCTTGTTTTGCTTTGTCACATAAAATAAAAAAAAAAAGAAAAAGGGGGGGGGGTAAAAGAGAGAAAATGCATTTGCAGTTGTCGATAGTCAAAAGATCAGTATACAAATCAAGATGCCACTCAAATCATCACTTTTCAATTTCTAGTTTTATTATTTTTTATTCAAGTTTATCACTTACACGTGCTAACAGCAAGTTTATTTGAAGTTGTTTTTGTTTATTGTGGTCTGAAGTTGATTCTGTGTTTCTTTAAGAGCAATCATAAATTTTGTGTAAATAAGATGTAATGGCTATATTCTTCATTCAGATGGACAATTGATGTGGGCTGGACAAGCGCCTGGGTCAGAATAGTAAATGAATGGTTGGCAGTATGTGTTTACTGTAAGTTTTCTACATTTAAAAAAAAAAAAAAAATTTGCTTTTTCTTTTGTAAAAATAGGCCTAGCATGAAGATCTGAATTTTTATCTAAGCATAGTTAAAAATGGAAAAAATTTTAATCTCAGGGATATAGACATTTAATTTAATATAACACTTCTTGTGCAATTTCTTGAGCAAAGGGGCACCTAACCAAATGTAGCTATTATCTTTTTCACAGTATGGATGCTGATAGCTCCAATAATATGGAAAAGCAGACAAACTGATTCTACATGAAAGCTTCCCTGTTATATCCATTCTAGATTTGATTTTGTGAGGACTACGATCTTCAAATTGAACCATACATCTTATGTATATGTAGTGGACTCCTCCAGATGCTGCTTTCTTATGTAGGAAAAAGAACTGCAACTGCAACACCCAGGAAATTATCACTCAGAGGCAGTGGTTATAGCACAAATGGACATTGACTGTTGGAAGATATACATACAGTCCTATCACCCCATCCAATGGATAGAACAAAGAAATGTACAACATCTTTTACCTGTTTCATCATGTATGACTCAGGGAGCATAACTTAAAATCATTTAGTAGATGCTCTTTGGAAATTTCATGCATAATTTGCCAATCTGTCTGGTCAAGTAGTTTTGCTGCTGGCTCCATTGCAATAAGAGGGTTAGACTTGTTGTGCTGTTCTTTCTTTTCCGCAGTACCAAAAAAAAAAAATAGTAACTACGTTAGATTTTAGCAAATAAACTATTTTTCAAAAATAAGGTAATTTAATGCTACTATTTTAGTAGCTACAAACTTATTAAAAACCAATAAACAAAAGGCATCTATTTTTCTAATAATGTTCTGCTAGACATTTTGACATTGTGATAAGATTTAAAATCCTATGTGGGACGTTACATAAAGTGTGATACCATAAGTATATATTATATCATCTATTTTCATCTTACGTTTCGCATGGCATACAATATGATAAAGTTATCTGGTCCATCTGTTTTATCCAATAATTATAGAAGGTTTAAATATATTTTTAGTTTTTCAAAATGTCACACTTTTTGGTTTTTGTCCCTCAATTTTATTTTATTTATTTTTTTGGGGTATCGTTTGAGCCCCTATTGATTTGTCTCTCAAAATATAACACTTTTCGGTTAGCATAACTGGTTTTTGACATTAACTAACTTGATTTTTGATATTAACATACTTCTATTAAGTGGTGATGTAATAATGATGATTTTCATCACCATTGCCACGTCTTTATCTTCATTTGTTATGTCATCACTTAATATATAAGCACATTAATGTCAAGGACAAATTGTGGTAAAAGTTTTAAAAATGAACTAAAATTGTACAATCATACATAACGTACCAAATACTGAATAGTATAAAAACTTATATTGTGTATAACTAATACTATACTATCAACCCCTGTACCATCAATCTTTATGCCATCAGCTAGTGCCTAAGCTTGTTTTATTTACCACCAACACGTCTTTAAAATGCATAATAAAATAGGCATCTTTTTGGGTACAAAATAAAATAAAATAGGCATTTTAGTTATAATATACGAGAATATTCATGTAAAAGACCCCAAAAAATATATTTTATGTTTTGCTTTCACATTAAAAATTAATAAACAAAAAGAATAAGCATTTCATGTCAATTTATCTGAGAGGAGGCCTATTCATTCGATGAATGCCTTTGCTACATACAGTGGGATAGAAAAGAAAATCAACCGCCATCACAGGGCAATGTTACCATGAGTTTTCTAACCGCTATCACACAGCAATATTACCATGAATTTTCTACCTGCTATCACAAGGCATCACCCTCCGAAATTATGGAAACCAGATGTCCTCTCAACACTTTAGGTTTGGGTAATAATTTCAGTAAACATATTGTGGCATAGAACTGGAATTTGGCTATAGTAGCAGTCAGATGATTTCATGTACTTTGCAAAGAGAAAGACCTTCCCAAAATTGTGAGATTACAAAATCATACATCATAGTAAAACCGAAAAGAAAAGGGGGGAAAAAAAAGAGAGAATACAACTACGATGCACCAATAAGCACGCCGTCACCCAATCGACGCTACAATTTCAAATGAACACATGGGTGCAACCCCAAAAAATAATTATGTCCCTACGAGGGGTTCTCTGCACCCACTTCAGATTCATCTGCTCTTTTTTTTTTTTGGTTGGTTTTTTTTTTTTTTGGAAAAAAAGGGGGGGGGGGGTTTACAATATTTATCAGCACTTTTGCCTCATTCCTCTAGCACCCCGCTTCGAAGAACGCTTGTGTCATTACCCTTTCCTACAGTAACAAACAATTTACACGGCCAATTGCATATATTTGACTTCGACCCCAGGGTTTACCACAAATCTCTCATCATGCGAATGTGTATCACTTTCACTGACAAACAATAGAAACTGAAACTCACCCAAATTTGTACAGGGAGCAACAAGTTGATGTTTGACTTTACAAGTCCAGAAGGACAAATTTTCACTTCATCCGAATGGGTTTCCTCGTGCAGCGAAGGGATTGGGGGTGGGAGTCATTGACAACGAACCAGTTAGCTGCTGATCCGGATTTGACAAGCCGAAAACAGCTCCCCCAGTACCGTAGTTACCAGCTTCTTGCCTACACATACAGTTAAAAATCTCTAAGTGGCAAGTTATGCTGAGCAACCATACACAATAAATTGCCCCTGGCACAAATCATTTCAGAAACCAGGAAACTCACAGGAGTTCTCAGTAATTGCACCTAATACTAATAGCTGCCCACTCAAGGAGCAACACTGGGAAACTATGGAATAAGATGCTAAAATGTGTGTTTTTATATGAATAAAGGGTTCACTATATCATTGAAATTAATGCTACATATCATAAAACTTGGAATGTTAATCAAAGGATTGGATTCAAAAGATAAGTTTCTAAGAGCATGTTAACAACCAAACCTGAAACAGTCAATCGAAGAAGAAATATAATCATGGTTAGAGAGTAGTTACCATGGCATTGGCATGTTAGTTGGTGGCATTTGTTGTCCCAAGTATGCCCCTGAGATTTTCAGATGCTTTAGGTTCCAGATAGCGCGATAACAATAAAAAGCAAATGATTTTAGAATACAATAATTAATTGACAAATGGTAAAAGGATAAATATACTTGGCCCCAATGCTGATGCATAAGTTTGCGCTTGTGGAGGTAGGACTGATACATATGATGACGATGGGGGTGGAGTCCAGGCACGTGATGGATTACCCAGGCTTGAAGGGTGCATTGCACCTGAAGGTGGTATAATAGGCAGAGCACCATGCAAAGATGACATCGAAGGAAACTGCATCCAGGGAACACCAAACAGAAAATCATCAACCAAGATTATCTTTTTCCCCCCTAAAAGAAACAGACGGGTACATACTATGTTTGAATTAACTGACAACAAATTAACATATAGAAAGTCAGCATGAAGATAGCAATTTTCTACCATAGACTGCATATTGATTATTCTTATTAATAGATATGGTTCAGCTAAAGTGCTAGGATGCAAACTTCAGAACGCAATGTATATTTAAATAAATATAGATTTTTTTTTGTTTTGGGGGGGCGGGGGGAGACAATAACAAAAATATGAACTTTCGAAGAGCAAAATCCCCCGATCAGTAGTATTAAATAATTATGGTTTAATACAATCCACCAAATATTGACTTTGAAAGACTGTGAACTATTATTGGCAATAGTACACACTAGTTGTTTAAAGTTGAAACCATTGAAAGTCACATACAGTTGGTGCTCGAACTGGGGGTGATTCACCGCCGACATCGAATGGGTTTATTGATTTTGATGGCTGCGGAAAACTTGGCATGGGCTGTAACAGTGGGCAGATAATTTAATATTAGAGAAATGCATCACACTTTTGTACAAGCCAAAGATTCAGATAATCTTGCAAGCTAATCATTTTGGATTGTAACAGTACCACCATATTATTATATTGCATTGAGATACCCATGCCACGGGGAAGACCCATGCCATGGGGAAGACCCATTTGCCAACCTGGAACCGGAGAAGGGTAGGGTGGATATTTTACAGTGAACAGATCCTGCATAAATCAGACCTAACTGTAAGACCAACAATACATATTTGCAAGCAAGCATGCACACCGTATAGATGGTTGCGAGGTAAAATAAGGAGCAAAGAATACCTCAGGAAGTTCGTTTCTCCCACTTGGTTTTTCTTCTACACTGGAAGGTTGTGAAACAACGCTGGATGTAGCTTCTTTGGCAGGCTTTGAAGCATGATGGTATGCATGTGGCATAGATGTGCTTTGATGCCCTTGGACCGTGTGTACAGAAGGTACATTCCATGGCTGAAAGATATTTTCAATGAAAGGGTGAATAAATACTACATCTGAAATTAACAGACAGAAGTACAGAACAATTGAGAAGACTACTACATGAGCCAAACCTGATTGTTTACAGCTCCACCTACAGGTGGTGTAAATTGCTGAGTGGACTGACTAACATTAACAGGGAACAATGGTTGCTGATGCTGCATACTGGCCCACTGTCCTGCATTATGAATAGGCGGTATTGTTGCCAATCCAGGGGATGGTCCTGAAGCACCACTCAGTGGGAAAGCTGAGAAGCCACTAACACTTGCAGGTCCAGAAGCAGAAGGAAGAGTTGGTGCCGGAACAGCTGCTGCAGGTGAAACAGATGAGTCCCCTGTCCTCGGTAATGTTGTCACACTGCCCACAGGAATAGCTGTTGCAACATGTGGACCACCTTGGACTCCAGGAACATAAGCAGGTAAAGATGCTGGCACCGACAATTGGGACAGCACAGATTCTGAAAGTGGACTTACATTCAAGGGGCTTGGAGTTGCTTTCACCACAGGGGCAACATCAAAAGAGGCCCAATTGTCAGCCCTGGAATTTGCTGGCTGCACAACATGTTGAGGCACAGTAGTTGGTTGGGCTGGAGGAATTGCTGGAGCAACAGGAGGTTCAGGATCAGCATCGAAATCAATAAGGCTCTTTGTAGTCTCAAGCTTAACATCCACTGGGTTTCCATTGCTGGATGCCAAGCTACTGGAAGATACAGTTCTCTGAAATTATAAACAGTCAGTTATTGTTGTATACCATGTGTTCATAATCAAGTTCAGGTACTTACTAAACTAAAGGGACAACGGGACATGCTTCCAAAAGTAAACATTGAGCCACATCACATAGAAAATTACGAAAGAACTCTTGAGTAACAGTCAATGTTCATGCTAATTGTATATTCCCATTGCTCATTAGATGCTTACAAAAAAGCTTGAAATATACAATGATATTAATAAATTTGACAGCAAAGTAAAAACATTATGTCAAATGAATAAACATCTCTAAAGAAACAACAGCATAAAATATCAGATTTAACACGGAAAACATAGTGAATATGTTATAGCAGAGCAATGATAATAAAAAACACTGAATAAACTCCACAGAAAAGCCAGGTCATGGAGCATCAAGATTCAAGACCCAGATGATTGAACCATATGAAACATAATTGATAATAATTTCACCTGTGTCAATGCTGAGCCATCGGCAGCCCTTCCACTGTTCGGTTTAGGGGGTTCACTTATCCGAAGAGGTACTACATTTTCTCCCAAAATCTCTCTAACAGGTCGGACCACAGGCGGGCTTGAAGAACCCAGATCTTTGGCTCGCTCAGGAGATTGGCTTCCTGCCTTATAATCCACTTCAGATGTTCGACGATCTTCACGACGCCAATCATTGACTATTGGAGGACGACCAGGACTTCTCTTATAATCACCATATTGCCTACTTTCTTGATCATATCCAGGACTTCTTCTACCTGGACTAGACCTGTCACCATAACGACGCTCATATGTGTCCTCATATGGAGGGGTTCTAGATCCTCCCTGATACGACCCAAGTCTCCTGTTTTCATAGAACTCGTCTTTGTCACCCTGTATAATATGACAGAAGAAAGTTAGATTTAGCTGATAGATTCAAGCAATTCTTAAGCAAAAGCAGTAGGGCACATGTTAAAATTGAACCTAACTGCAAAATATATACTTGAAACAGTGAATCCAAAGGGTGACAACTTACCGCTTTTCCTCTTGGTGGTTTGTCATAAGTCCTCTCTCCAGTGAATCTTCTATCCACATAAACGTGCTTAATAAAGTCCCGGAGCCGGTCAACATTACTGGTACCAAATATATCAATCAGAATAAATGAATAATGCACCCTGCAGTTACACATAAAAGCTTACAAACAAGTCATTACCTGCTATCAGGGACTGAATGACGTTGTGCATCCCACTCTTTAAAGTAAATTTCTTTTGCACGCTGCAAATATTAGATAAAGCAGAAATCAACTTAAGAAATATACATCAGGCAGACCAAAAAAAAAAAAAAAAAAATCTCTAGCACAAGTTTTGGCACAAAAAAGCATCTATACCTGATTTCCTCCTTCTTGAAGTGCACTAACTTCTTGTGAAGTAAATTTAGCCATTGAAATTGATTTTATTCTATGGGTAAATTCCCGGCTGTAAATTAACACACAAAGTAGTTACTTTCAAAGAAATGTGTGGGGTAGAAAGGAACACTCTTTTCCTATCTCTGGTACAGCATAATATATTTTAAAACAAAATACATTTATACAAACACAAAGCATGTGAAAACATGACATAGATTTATTTGAAATTTTATTCCCTGCCCAAGGAAAAGCAGATTTTCGTAGGTATACAATTTTATGAACTCCATGTCCAATCCATTACAAATAACACTACAGCCATATACAGAAAGTACACAATTTCAGTATAAAGATCCTTCAAGCTTCATCAGTGAGT
>JAVHNN010000433.1:0-27725 GCA_031439585.1 Pterocarpus macrocarpus
GTTCAATCAGTATGCTGATGTTTGCATAATCTGGGCCGGGCTCATTTAACAAATGGACTTCAATTTCCGGATCACAGAGGCCAGGCCCAAGCTGTGATGCCAAAAAGTCAAAGAAGAAAGTAGTTTTTTCCGTTACTTGTTGAAAGATCCTCAAATAATCTCAGATTCCTTATCCGTTCTCGCCAGTCTTCAATTTCCCAGGACCCATGACAGATACACAGACATTGACAATTGAAAAATACTTTTAAAAAATAAATAAAATAAAAATATCAATTTCATTTTCACATATAACAGAGCGAAAAAAGAAATGTTAACTCTTTGAATTGAATTGAAACGAAAATTCTGCTAAAAAAGAAAAGAAAAGAAACGAAAAATTGCCATGAACCCCAAAATCCTCTTCCTTTACGCTCTTCTTCTGAATCTCGTATCCAATTCGTTCCAAAGCCCTAACCCTATCCCTAAAACCCTAAATTCGAAGCTATCACAGGCTCACGTACAACTCACAAACTATGGCTTCCCGGTGGGTCTCTTGCCGGCGACCACCGTGTTAGCTACGCCGTGAACGAGACGTCCGGCGATTTCTCCGTCCGGCTCGGCGGCGCGTGCAAGATCACGCTCCCACCGGACAACTACGTCGCCACGTACTCCAAAACCATCACGGGGAAGATCGTGAAGGGTAAAATGGCGGAGCTCGAAGGGATTAGGGTTCGCGCGTTCTTCAAGTGGTGGTCCATCACCGGAATAAAGTCCTCTGGCGACGACATCGTTTTCGAGGTCGGAATGGTCACTGCCAAGTACCCTTCGAAGAACTTCGACGAGAGCCCCGCTTGCGAGGGCCAGCACTCCGCTTCCTGAAAAAAGGTTAGGGTTTTTCAATTTTTTGATTTTTTCGCATGTGAATGCTTAATTGGTGGTTGGTTTGATTTAACGTTTGGGGAAAAATCCTTTTTTTTTTTATTTCAGAAAGCTTTCTCATGAAGATTTTGATTGTAACCTAATTATTGGAGTGAGTTAATCTAAACACAGTTTATAGGGTCAGTTGGTAACCTTTGTTTTTTTCCCTGTTGAAATTTCATGCTTGTGATTTACTTCATGTGAGTTTTTGGGAAGGAAATTGAAAAAAGTTTTGATTTTTAGTTGCACAGGAATGTAATCTGTTTGATGTGAATCGTACCCTTATTTGGGGTGATGCGAATTCGATTTTGGATCATACTCTATTTTTTATTTTTATTCTTTTTATTTTTTGGCTGTTCCTTTTTATTTTGTGCTTTTTGTGTTGTGCATTAGAATAAAGCTTTATTTGATGGATACAGAAGGGTGGAATGACAAAAAGAGCGGTCTACAGTTAGGCAGTGCTTTCATTTTCATTCATGACTTGAGTTGTTCCACTATGCCTTGTTTCATTCCAAAATGATGACATGGGGCCCTGAAGAAAGAAATGAAAATATCTACTTTGTTGATCGGCATTATCTTCTTTGCTTTCAGAGATTTTATATCATTGGTCTGGGTTGTGATTGTGAATGATGGCTAATTCCAGCTGCAAGTGTTACTGTAATGACATGGGATTTGGATCCCTTTTTTTTTTTTTGTTTTTTGTTTTTTTTTTTCCTTTGGAGCATGGTGTTGCTGTTCTTCATGTCATCATTAAGCTTCAGAGAACATTGTCAGCATAATTAGATTTGTGATGCGCTAATTATGCTTTCCTTTCTCTTTCATGTTAGTTGATATCGAACTTCGAAATAATTCTAGCTTTTATCTGTTTTCATCATACCGTTGTCATCTTCAAAGTCTCATTTATTATTTCTAATTGAAGTTTTTTGTACTGTATTGAATGTATTAGGCGTGGACATGAATATTTTATAAAATTATTTTTTCCCATTGTTTACTCTTCATTTCTTGCTGTTTTGGAGCATGAGTTGTACTGAGTCTTTCGTCTTTTCCAAAAAAATTGGTTTTTGAAGAGTCAAAGAAGTTTGTTTCCAATGAGAGTTACTAAACAACCAGTTGTGTTTTGGCAGATGATATTAAAAATAGATCTCTGCTAGGCAACAGCGCTGTTGCTTCCTTAATTATTTTTAAACTCTTAATTTATCATTGTTCATCTTAGTTATCCCACCCCACCATTTTACTGAAAAGTTATTCATTTGGATTAGTGGAACTAAATGATTGTTTATTTTCTTGACTGCTATAGTTGGATGGTTCCTGTTCTGTTCTAACAAGCAATTAGAAAAATTGCAAAAGAAATTCTAGCAATTAGGTGGTTGTTTCTGGGCCTGGTTTCATTTAGCTTTCTCTTACTATATCTATCAAAAGCATCTTTTTTATTTACCACCATTAAGATATTGCTTTGGATTTTTTTTTCCATTGGCTTGCCCACATTGCATTTAAGATACTGTTTCCAGAATTCCACCTTTACAATATGGTGGCCTCATGTATCCTCCACCATGCATTTTTATTATTATCTGTCATGTCATAAGTTCTCATAAACACCAGCTGTCCTTGGTTTTAACATTTACGAACAGATTGTATATTCTACATCTCAACTTGTTGAGTAATTGATTATTCTGTTCTTACTTGTTGTCACTTAGAAGCTTGGGTATGTAATGACCAAAAAAAAAATAGGCTGATGTGTGCTGACTAGTGTATGTGGTTAGGTTCACTCTGGCTATTACTGTAGACTGTGTTTGGCCCTTCATAAGTTTGGAGCTTTGTTTGTGAAGCTCTTTGTGTACTGTGGCATTTGCTGGGTTGCTTAGATCGTTAGTTGTTTCCCCCAATGTTTTTCTTTGGGCCTTCGTGCTTCTTTTTCCAATTTCAACCATTCCTCAGTTCCATTCAGCAGACAAGGGAAAATCAGCTGAACTTCGAAATACTAGCTTTGATGCAAAATTTATCAGTCTTCCTTCAATCTAGGAAGAGAGCTTATTCAGATGGCTCTGTCATATGCCCATTACATGAGGACTTCATACTGATTACTGAAGCCATGCATGGTGGTTTGATTTATATTTCTTTTTCCTTTTTCTTATAAAAAGAGCAGAAAACTGAGATGTCAAACTTCCTCAGTTTTGATTTCCAGGCTTTCTTTTCGTTAGATATATCTATAGCCTATAGTATTTTCTTTCTAGGTGCATGCCTAAACCAGGTTGTCTTAAGTCCTAGAACCTGTGCTAGTTGACTTTGACTCATAATATTATATGTCAGACTAGTGGTGACGTTCACGGCATTCTTGCTTTCTTTCTATTTTACTACCTTTCTCTTGGTGAAGTGTCAAATGTCTAACGTAGATTTCACATTATTCTTGACATTTTTTTTCCTTTCTTTATGCAGGGTACTAGGCACTTATTCGCGGCCTCCATGTGTTAGTATTGCGATAGCGTCCACTAAGTGCAAATACGTTAAAAGCCGCTTGTGTAATCGTGTAATGTAACGAGGCCAGTGCTTTTATGTAATCGTATTTATGCTACGACGAATCTACTTTGGTGTCGCTTGATGGGTCACGTTACTCGTTGGACTAGTTAATAAGGCCACTTTGAACGTATTTTATTTGATATTCTCAATTGCTATCTATGCACTTTTATGGCTTGCCTTTTCAAAGTCAGTGGCATGCAAAGCTTTCCCACTTTCCTTGGCCGAATGATAGCCTAGTGGTATGTTTTGCGAAGATGAAAAATAGAAGAATAAAAATGAGGTGTGCATGTATATTATGTTCAATCATATGTTAGCATTTTTAATTCTATTGTTACATTTTTATTTTCGTTCGTGTCAAGCACACTTTATTTTTTTTTTTATATTATTAACTAATAAAATTTTTAATCTTATTTTCTACCTATATAGAAGAAAATATATTTAAATTTATATTTATTCAATTAACTTTGTTGAGTCTATGTAAGGATACATGCGTCCATTTTATTTTCAATGTTTGAAATAATTCTAGTTATAAAAAGTGTTAAATTTGGAGTTCTGAAATCATTAGCTCCTGCGGGGGCAGGGGAGAGGGACTAAGGGGCCTTATGAATCGAACCCGATTCCTTAAGCTGCTCTCCTCTTGATGCACCAACATCGAGGCTGTACGTATGACCAACTCAACTGTGCGTCAATAGGAGAGCATGTTCTAGAGTTTAAAATCCAAATGACCAAATGAACTATGCCTCTATTAGGGGTGTTCATGACCCGTCCCGACCCGAAGGTTATTGAGTTGGGTTCAGGTTTGGAATTTTAACCTGGTACATTTTTTGAGCCGGGTTTGGGTCATATTTTGGGTTGGCTCGACTCGGCCTGAAGTTATATAATTATTTAGAAGTTATATTTTTTAACAACATTAGTCATAAATTGTGATATTTTTATACTTTTATTAATATATTTTACATAACATAATATTATTTTTGTATTGACATAATTTGCTTTAAAATATGCATTGTAAAATATCTTTTAAATTTTATTTGTAACTTCTAAAATTTCATGATTTTACTATGTATAATATTCAAATTTACATATATTGTGTAAATGTTGGGTTGATTCGATACCTTGCTATTTTTCTGCTATTATTGGGCCTGGCTCCTGGGTTCTAAAACGACTGATCAAAAAATCTGGCTGTGCTCGGTCTACTCTCAACTCTACTTCACTGTCCTCAACACCCCTAACCTCTACTAGAACGTATGTTTTAGCATGCAAGGCTCACAGGCCATGCCTTAGCAGTGATGCACTCGGACCTTTAGGGAGCATGTTCGACTACCAAGGAGTAGAGCGCCCTTGTCCTCCCCCCTCCCAAAAAAAACACAAGATGGGGTCGCCTCCAACCCCTTGGACCCAGAAAAGAAAAAGCGAATCAAACAGGCTATTAATAGTTTAATCTAATCTTTGAAGTAAGAACTACCAAAATTGCAAATCAAGCACTCTCTTCTTTTTTTTTTTGGTTGAAAGATGTTCGTTGATTAATAATTGCAGGCCATAGCTTGTATACAAAGATAAGGCAATATAAGAAATATGGTAATAACAAGCTAACCTTAAGCTACAACCCGTGAAAACTACATAACTTTAAAAAAGACGTCAAAACTTAGATGATTTTGCTTCACACAATAGGAAAAATATAAAACACTAGTAAGCTCACCAGATCTTTGATCTTAATTTTGATGCCACTCCTAAACACAAGTTGTGTAGTAATAGAATATGTATTTGGTGCATCCCTGAGCTTCATTTGCTAATTTAAACATTCATGGACTTCACATATCAAACTACTTAGGCAGGGAATTATACATGTTTTTGCTATGGAGAACACCTACACAACAAGATGTGTAGAACACAGTGTTGTCTCAAAACAACAAAGTCCTAAATGACCACCATTAGTAGATGTTGCTGATTTATGTGCCCTAAATGCAATCCTTTGATGCAGCATGCATGTTGACAATAATGAGAAAACAAAGAATAAGCAAACTCATGACATTTCTCAAATCCAACATAGCTACAACCACAAGAGATTCATCCAACAAAAAAAATCAAGCTAACCATTATATAATAAGAAGATGGGACAACAAAAAATAAAAGATAAGAAACAAAGAAAAAGAAGAAGGGACAAACAAAGAAACACTGAAAGAAGGGGTTACCGGAACCACCATGGAAGGGATGAATCCCTTCATGGGGCTGGCTCCCCCTTAACCAAATCTTGAAGAAAAGCGCACTATACAGAGGTCAAAGAAGAGGAGCTGCGATTAGGGTTTTCGCTATCAATTATAAGTGACATGCGAGGGAACAGCAAGTTTGGGCCTTGAATGGAGGTGATGAAAGAGAGAAAAAAGCATAAGAAAAACTTAATAAGGGGCTTCATTTATTTTAAGAATTAGGATGCTCTAAGTGTAGGATGTATATTAGAGAATAAAATATGTTACATTAATTACTAATGAAAAATTAATCGCACATATTATTATACATGTATAATATGTCATGATACTTATATTCGTTGATTGTTTTATTAATCTGCTTAAATTGTATATTTTCTTATTTAAAGTGTGCCCCATAGTTTAAGGAAGCCAAATTATTTTAAATTATAAAATTATTTATTTGTTTTTTTATTTCCATTATTACTTAAAAATGTCAGAATCAATTCAAAGATTTGTTTGGTAACATTAAGGGAAAGCAATGAAAAGAATTAAAAAAAAAAAAGAAGATAGAAAGAGTGAGTTGTCTCTTTTCTTATTTGGTACCATCCAATAAAAAAGATGAAGAACTTATCTTATCCATTGGGCTTGAAAGGGAAAAAAAATACTATAATAATATTAAGAGATGCTAACATGTGAGACTTGTTTCATAGTTGAAGTATTGGTTTAGTGGTGGATCTATTTGCCTCTCATTAACTGCACCCGAATTTAATACTAGGCAGAGCCTGACTTATGGGATACGAATCCTCCCCCCTCCTCGTAAAAATGTGTGTGTTTACAAAAAAAAAAAGAAAAAGAAAGACTTGTTTCATTTTTTTTTTCTCTATGTCTTGATTCCTTCTAAAGAGGGAGGGATGAAATATAATGAGTTCTATATAAAATTCATTCCTCCTTTTCTCTTTCTTTTCACTAATTTTTCATTTTACGAAATATGGGATGACTCACATCATTAGTTTCTTTTCTTTTCTCTTCTACATGGATATCAAACAAAACCTAAAACCTCATTGAGGAGCGTTTGATTAGCATCCGGTGTGTGTGAAGTAGATACATGATCAAAAGTTTATATTCTAATTATGCCTACTATTTAAGATTTATAAAAATATCCTTTTAAACCATTTGGTCTTAATATGAATGATCTACACAACTTCAAGGAATTGGCCAAATGGAGCAAAATAGGGTCTTGCATATGATAAGTAACAGATCGAGCCCCACTTGTCTTCTTCTATTTTTGGAGAAAATACTAGTTGAGAGAATAAGGGTGTGTTTATTTATACTTTTTTCAGCAAAAAATTATTTTTTTATTAAAAAAATCAATTTTCAATTTTTTTGAAAAAATTAATAAGAATAGCTTATAAAAAAATTAATTTTTAATTTTTTATTATATATAAAATTTAAATTTTAAAATTATTTTTTTCAAAATCTAAAATAAATACACTCTAAATATGACTACAACTAAATGAGATTAATCTTTTTTTTAATAATAAAAAGAGAATACTTGAGAAACCAAAAAATATATGGATGCCACATATAAATATAATAATTAAACAACTTTCAATCTTGATATTCGCGTACAGTTATATAGCTACACTTTACTTCTCTCGCCTGAAACTACCCTTCTCACATATTTTACTTTATATTCGTTACCATTATGGTTTTACAAAAGTTCATTCATGTATCAAACTTGACCAGTTGACCGAGATTCAGACCACCCATTCCTCTCTTTCTGAAAAAAAAGGTACGAAAAGAAAGAAATGAAAGCAACGGAAGTTGATAGACGTAGGTGTGGGATAGCGATCGCTGATTTCTCCGCAAAAGACATTGGTATTTGTTGAAATTAATGCCCATCTTCGAGGATGCTCTTCCCAATTTGACTCTCGTCTGTTTGACATGCTTGGGTGGGGGAAAAAGTTACTTGAATGCGTGTACGAATCCAACATAGGGTAGCTCCTAGACTTACAACAACGAACATTAACTCCATCAATTTCTTAAGTTCCATACATTTTGCTAAAGTGACAATTAAAATAAATTGAAAGCAGTAAATTAATATTTTTCGTAAGGAAAATCTATTAATATGTTAGCTAACCAATATATATGTTATTAACTAATTACTTACTGAAAAATGCTAATTGGTACTAATACCATCCGCACGAACCAAATACGAAGACACATGTCATGATATTATAAGTAATTATCTTTTTCACCCAACCTCTTCATTTTTTGCCTAACGTCCTTTTATAGCAACCCATTACTATTCACAAAAATATTATATAAACAATATATACTAGTGTGAGAATAAGTAAATAATAAAATATAATAGATATCAAAATGAATGTTAAATTTAACAGATATCGAAATGAGATAAATGTATGCATGTTAATGTAACAAAATGTCATATTTCATGTTCAATTTTAACGTACAAATAATTGAATTTACATGACAAATGTTCTCACCAAAAGTTTGCATGCCGAAAAATTCAACATACACTGTCATTGCAAACTTCCTGTTACATAACCAATAGTCCAATACCCTTTTTATCAGCCATTAACAAAACTTACATCTTCATCCAAATCTAAACTGTGGGATTGCTTGTTTCACTCTCATCCTGGCAAGAATATCTGCTGATTGATTGCCTTGTCGAGATATATTATGATTGAAATGAACAAGGAAAACTTTTGCCCAAGCATTTTGATTTCTGTTATAATATTCCCAACATGCATGTTTATAGCGTTAACCATCATATTTAAGGCATTCAAAACACGAGAAAGACCAAGTAAACATAACCTAGCACCTTTTTTTTTTTTCCCCACATCGCCGACACCATCTCGCTACTATCAACAATTGTTTTAAAGCGCACCCTGCTCCCCCCTCCCCCGTCAAAAGTTAAAAAAAAATTCAATTGATCTTATATCAAACAATCATAATTTTTTTCTTATAATTATCCTACAATAGTGAATTCGACTCGAATAAATGGGTTAATGATACGGGACCTATATGTGGTTATAAGTTTAAATCTTATTATTGGATTCCTTTTTTTGCTATGGAGAGAAATTTCACCTGTTAATATCTTATATATGTCAATTATAACATTATATCTTTTTTTAAGAATAAGTGTAATGTTCTCTATTTAATGTGGTGTATATTTTTTTTTATTTTCACAACAATTTTATTTGAGGTATTGTCAGACACTAAATATATGCACCTCTTTCAACTAGGATTCGAATCTTAGTTCACCATATTGCGGTAGACCAACTCCTTTTGCCAGATCCAATCCTTGGTGATTTTAATGAGGTATATATTATAATTAGAAAAATTCCTAAGTGTTGCGTATAATAGGCATTTCATTTGATTTCTTTTTTTTGAGAAAGAAAAATTAATTCATAAACAAATCTAATGATACTTACAAATTTAAAAAGATATATAATATACAAATTTAATAAAAAATAAATGCATTTTACAGTCTAAATTAACTAATAATCTATAACTCTACTTCTTACTTGAAGACTATCGATATAAACTAATACAAATGAATCAAACATATATATATCCAATAATGTCTAAGCATATTTCATATTAAAGACTAACTTAAAAAGTGTTATAGTTTGAAGAATGTATTATATTTTCATTCAAAATAAATCTAAACATATCTGCCATTTATAAGACCATCAAAATAGAAATTCCTATAAAAGTAAATCAAAACATCGACAAAAGGGAAGCAAAAGCACTTACAAAAGGAATAACAAAAAATAAAACCACACAAATCCTAATGATAAAAAAGAAAATGGTAGAACTGTCACGGGAGAAAAAATAAAAGATGGTATCCCCTCCATAGCACTCACATAGTAGAAGACCAGAGAAAGAAGAGACAAAAAGAATGAATAGGATCGGCTTTAATATAAAATACATATAGAAAGCCAAATGCTTATCTAATTTCTCCTCTCATTGACTGTTTTTTTGGATGCTGCCTAGAGCACTATTCAACTCCATCTTTTTCCAACAGAGAAACCCATTGCTTGTATATAAACACCAATTATTTATAGTTTAACCAACTTTCAACCCTTCAGCCAATCATTAGTCATCAATCGATTACATTCTTAACTCTCTATTCCTTCGTGTCAATGGTTGTGATTTTATCTAAACCTATTGGGAATTCCCAAATCAAACCAGATTCATCTCTAGTCCGTTAGGAGAAAAAAATGCAGATACATGTCTCAATTTCGGGCAACTTGTGGCATTTAGCTAGGATTTATTTTATATCCATTTTAAAAGAAAGATACTGTAGACTTGTCTCAATACATGCAGTGTAAATTAAAGTTCTATTTTTAACAGATTAACTGTGTTGAGACTAAATCCAAACAAATAATATTTATGCACAGTAATAAGGTTAGGGTGTTTGTTAAAAAAAAAAATGGTTAAGGTTTTAATTCCAGACGAAAAAAATGTCAGGGCTATAATCACGATTCACGGATCACAAGTAAATATATTAATTTAATTAATCAGTAAATAATGGGTAGTCATCATATGACTCACAAAAGATAACAGTATATTTCTGTGAGTACATAGCTGCTAACTTGACATGGTTGGCACTAGCCTATAATCACGGGATCACAAGTGTCAAGTGAATCTATTAATTCAATTTATAACTAGTCATTAAATCACGTGCAAAACAAAATTGCATTACTTCGTATTCTTCTTCTTTTTTTAAAGATATATACCGATATATTTTAGATAATTTATATAAAATAAATCTCAATTTTCTCCTTATATATCCTTATTTATGAGTTCAATTACAGATGGCAAAAAAAACTAGTCGAAGTAGATATATGCAGAATTATTCATAATTGGAACGAGAATCATAAAAATTTGATCCCAATGATGATAAAGAAGAATCCTTATTTATTAAATAGAGCGAGATTGATCATGAGATGTTCTTTGTTTTTATTCGAGACTTAGTATGTCCTTAATAACATAAAATTATTTAAATACTCTCATATATATAAAAATATATATCAAGAAATTCTAATCATTCTTTTCTTTTATTATAATTGGAATATTTTTAATTTAAATTGTATTATGTTAATTAATATTATAAATTATTAATATTTATGAAAGTTTTATTTTGATTTAAGATTATTTTATTTAAATTTTGAATTTAATTGATATATATTGACAGTATAAAATAATTTTACATTATCAACTAATAGAATAAGAAAAACGGTAAATTATAGCTAATTTTTCATTATAAATTACGATTATTTATATTTAGCCGATATTTTTATTTATTTTTATTAATTAATAATATAAAATTATTTTATACTATCAATATACTTAAATTAAATTATTAAATTTTTGCCTTTTTATAAATTTTTTACATAATCCCGCATGGGGATGGAGACAACAGTGGCGATGCAAAATTCTAAACGGAACAGAGACAGGGCATCCTATGGATATTCACTGCCTTCGCTAAGTTTCATGCCGGATTCTGGACCTCCTAATTTTTCGTTAATATTGGGATATTTAATGCGGTTCGTCACGTAACAAAAATTAACTCCTAAGAACGCTTTTCCAACACAGTATGAGCAGCAAATAAATAAAGGATTTAATTTATATATATTGATAATATAAAATAATAAAAATAAAAATAATAAAATAATAAAAATAAAGATTATATATATTTATTTATATGAAATCACAATTCATATAAATTAAATTTATAAATAAATAAATCCATAAAAGCAAATCAATTTAGTAATTTTTTGGTATAATGTTTATCCTCACGCGCAATAGATAGCGCGGTGGATACACGTACCAATCACACAAGGAAGTAGCGCTTTATGTACTTTTCCTGCTGCAGGTGCAGGGCACTACCTAATACAATATCCTAATCTATGAGGCCCCACCCCATGACCTATTCACTGACTCTGATTTAGTCATTTGCTATCCCTTCACAAAATCTTAATGGACATTTCTATCCTCCTAGGACCTTTTTTTCCTTACCTTTTTCCTTATAAATTATTAAGTAATTCAACACATCCTTACAAAGGAATGAGTCAACATAAGTTACAAATAAGAGAACGAATATAAAACAATTAAATTTTTAAAATAATAAGTTTCACCTAAATATTATTTTAACTTATATGATTGAACTAATAAAGTAGCTAATTTTTAAAGGCATTAATAGATTACACTCCTTTATTTCGATATATTTGTCGGGCTGATCAAATATATATTTTCAATATATCTATATCCAAATATATTGATTTTGATAGATACATTGATTTTTTAAATATATAACTTTGATTAAATTAATAGATATATTAAAACCAGCAAGATTATTTCGTAATCCTTAAGGATTACTTAATCTTGTTAAAGAAAAGCTTCTTATATTTGACAAGTCACATATTTAAGCCTCACGCTGCCTATTTGAGGTAAGATTAATATAAATTCTTCTATAATTACTCTATAAATCCAAAGAGTTTCCATGTTTTGGATTGGGTTACCACACTAAACTTTTGTACACAAATAAAAAAAAATTGTATTGTTTCTAGTTATAAACTTTTTCGTTGAACTATTTAATTTTAATCATGCTTGTAAAATACAAGTTCATCCTACCTGCCTTTTGGTTGTTTTGAAGAAAGTAAAACTTACTTTTACTACATCTTAATTAATTATATCTTTAAATTAGGTTTTGTTAACTCACATGTTGTTTTTATTTGAGTATAAAAGTAAAATAATAATAAGCCACTAGAATTAGTTTAATGGTGATGAATTTGAGTAGTTTGCATGAGATCTTGGTGCTCAAACCTTATCATTACTTAAGAATGTACACAAAAAAATAGTAAAATAATGAACAAATTTTATTATTATATGTTTTTTAAAATATTTTATCCAAACACCCAATAAAATCTCAATCTTATTGTAACTTTTCTTTTTCTTTTGATGTCATTATAACACTTTCTTAATATTTCATCAATCTATTTTGAAAATTATAATGTTTGCATGCACATAAAAAAAAAACAGTTTGTAAGGAAAACAGAAATTCAAGTATTGTTTTTTTATAAAAATATTTGTTGTCGCATTGATAATTGATTTTTCAAGCTAAACAGCGGATTGAACACACTTGGCATAATTGAGCATATATCTTACCATTACATAATAACTAGGGTTATATTTTTGGTGTATGGAAGTGAACAAATAAAGAAAAAGAACGGAAACCAAAGTTACATCACAAATACTCCGAAGCCTAAATCGGCTTTACAAAGTCCCCACAGCTATTAGGCTATTTGCCAAGTGCAAAACATGCATGAAACGAAGACATGAATCTTTTCTAGCTAGTTCCTTGATGTTGCCAATGAGGGCAGCACAAGTTCCTATCTCGTTACTGGCACACTCCAATCGACTTTTATTTTCATGAATCCTAGGGTTATTTAGACGTAATTTGAATTACTTGATTTTTTGAAAAAAGAAAAAGGTCTGAATCGAGCTAATAGTTTTAATAATACGATATCATATAAAAATTGTAGTTATATTTAGCTCGGGATTTTATTATATTTTCTTATTTTAAAGATTTGATGTTATGTTTACTTATCTTTTAAGATTTTTTTTGTAATTTTTTAAGATTTAATTTTATCTTTAATCTATTTATTGAATTTATTTATTGTAGAATAATATCTATATATTTTAGAATATAATAAATAGAGATTATGATACACAAAATATTTTATACGTAATTATTATATGGATCAAATATTTTTTATAATATGACAATATATAATTAAATAATTATATAAAAATATTTTAAAATTATCAAAATTAAATCCTAACAAATATTGATATAGTTATCTTTATCTTGTTTATCAAAAATATTTTATATTTGTTTAAGTATTATATATATTATTATTTATTAAATATCAAGTATATTTATCTCGAGGATTTAATTATTGTGGATTTGATTTAATTTGTAATTAATATTAGTATAAAAAAATTTATACAAATATTTAATTATTTATATACTACTATATCAATAAAAATATTTAATTTAATTATCTACTATCTTAAAAATATTAAAAATAGAAAAATTTAATTAAATGATGATATAAAAATTTTTTATATTATCAATATATTAAAATTAATATTATTATTATTGTTTTATTTTTTTTTTCTCTTGTCGATCACGATGATAAAGTAAAAGAAAACAAAACAATTATGAAGAGAATTGTTATTTATTTGATGTGAGTTTTCTAATAGGGGCAGTTACGTCCATCTGAGTGATTCTAAACCTGGAAAGGGGAACAAGTAGGTAAAGAGAAGACTGACCAAGACGAACAAGAGAGTGCTGAGAGTAAAGCCATGCAGCTACACCAACGCCAACACCCACACCCACACCCACACCCACACCCAACAACGAAACCCAACCCGTACTACTAGTATTCCTCTCAAACTGCCACTTCCCCTTCCACGCGCCACCCACCGCGCGTGACCTCCAACCCCGCTCCACCTGCTCTCTCACCCTTTCTATTAACGTGACCAACTCTCACAACTGCCCTCTCTCTCTCCAACGCAGCAACACAAACTAACAACAAACGAAACTCGAACAACAACAACAACAACAACAGCATAGTTTGAAGGAGCTTGTGTTGTGAAACCAAAACGATTCATGTCCAAATTTCGTTCCTCCTTCGAAATCCCTTGATTCCTCTCACCATTCTCCCAAGGTTAGTGATTCTCTTCTCCAAAAACAAAAACAAACCACTCCTTCCTTTATTTATTTATTTTTTCTCCTTCCTCCTCCCGTTTTTTCTGGATCTCTTTTTATGTGCGGATTCGTTCTCCTTTTTAGATTTTTTTTAATTTTTTTTTAAGTATGTACTTTTGTTCGTTTCTGTTATTTCCCTTATTTATTGGAATTATTTCTGTTTTTTTTTTCTTTTTTTGAAAAAAAATTAGAGCTATTATGTGTATAAAGCCTTTGTTTGATTTTTCTTTTGCACACTGTTGTTAATGCGCGCAATGCATATGGGAAGAGAAGTCAAATCGTGAAGTGTGCGCCTTTATTGTGCTTCTGCTCTTTTTCTCTTTTCTCTTCACGTTCACTTTGTCGTTTATGTCTCTTGTTTTTTGATTTTGGAATGTATCTAAGAAAATAAAATAAATAAATAAATGCATAAATAAGTGTGCTGTCTGTTGTCGTTGATTGCAATGAGGCAATGTTGGTTAAAAATTAAATGGGCAGGATAATATAGCAATGTTGGAGTCTGATTTATGTTTTTTATTTTATTTTTACCAATTTTAGAGTTGGTGTCATGTACTTTTGTTTTCCTTTGCCTGCATTATGATTTTCTGTGTTTCTTGCTTATTGGGTTCTAATTCATGTGCCATATTCTGGCATTTGTGTATGTGAACCGTTGTTGCTCCTTGATAGGTCATTCGTTTTTTTATTTGTTGAAGGGCAAATAGAAGTGGACAATCAAATAAAGTTTAAGAGTTCATATTGCTGGTAGTTGTTTGCTCTAGATCTCATGGAAATTAGAATTTGTACTTTAGCAAGTTAGTAGTTATGTTGAAGTTTTGGTTAAGTACTGTTTGTTGACTTTTGTTGGTGTAATACCAATGACTTAGTGTTTTAGTTATTAGTGTCCTTTTTTGATTCATCTATGATTTAAGTGGAGTGATGGTTCGTGCATGACACTCCTTTGCTCTTCCTGGTAACGTGAACACACTTGTAATGCTATTTCTCTCTGCTTGTCAGACAAGGGCCATTCAGTTATAGTGGTTAGCACTTGCAAATGGATTTAGAAGATAAATTCCTTGCTAAAGGTATGTTTTCCAGCTTCTTCTCGAGTCTTCTACTTCAGTACTTACAACAATTTGTTTTCTCTTCCTGTTGTGTATGAGTGTTAGCTAAAATAGTTTATCATGTATAGTTTGTTGATATATTGAAACATAGCATGATTTGGAATGCCAGCTGAAATTTGACTTTGGGAAAGATTCAAAGATGATTTTAAAATCTCTTGACGATGCCATTGTATGATTTTTGTAATTATTTTGAGTGTTTTACCACTGACAAACATGCTACTACTTGTTTCAGAATATGTCAAATCATGTAGTTTCTTTTGCTATTTTTCCCCTGATAAGTGATAAAGACTTATTTTATGTGCAGTTTCAGTGCACTTTATAATATAAATTATCGAAACTTTAAAGTGACTTCTTTTGGAAGGCCTTTTGTCCTTATGTCATCATTTCACTTTGTAGCCTCATGGTTTGTTTCTGTTTTAATTTTATGTGTGTGCTTGATCAAGATTTGTTTCCTTCTTGTTGGCCAAAACATGAAATTTATTTGGCCGATGTGATACAATATATTATAATTATATGCTAAAATGGACATGATCCACCATAAGTGTATATCCTTGAGATCAAATCCGATGTATGGCTATTTTTAGTCAAGGACCAATGTTATATCAGAATAAGCATTTTGGGTTTTAATAAATGCTGAATTTGTATGGTTACTATTTGGTATTATCTTATTTTGCACTCAGTATGGTATAGCTTTGGAAAGTAATTTGTGGCTATGGGTTGTATCAAGTAAATTGGAAGTATATTATATACTTTAAAAAAGAAAAGGGCTGTTTGTCTTTTGCAATATGGAAATGTTTTACTTTGTGGAACCCAAGTGGTACCTCATTGTGGAAAAAAATAATGATGAATTACGTGGCATAAGATTAATTCACATTTTTAATAACAATTTAAGCAAGTCTATGAAGATTTTCCACAAAAACAGATCTGGAATTTGTTTTTAATAGGATATTTTTTGGTCTTTCCTGTTTAGTTTAATCACACTTCTAACATGCATTGTTTTTCTCTTTAGAACTCATGGATATAATTTTGACTTACCAGTGATGTGCTGTTTTTATTGTATAAAACATTAATGTATTAATTTGTGTTTCTAATATATAAATGGAATATATATCATACAAAAGATGTGTAATCTCCCCAATTAAATTATATATTGTAGAATGTGGTTAGTGATATAAATGCTAAGAGGTGTGTTGTTGAATTTAGTCCTTGTTTAGATAGCTGCTCAAATAGTGATTCAGCAGTCTAAGTTGTTCTGTCGGCTTCCAAACCTAAAATATTTTCTGGTCTCAAAAGTTTGGCAGAAGTAATTTTTAATATTTCTGCACAATTACTCAAAATTGTTTTTGGTGAACCTTCCAAAATACAAAATTCATTCTTCAAAAGATATTTCTTCCAAAATGTGTTATTCTTTTAAAGTAATTCTTTAACAATTACTCCCAAACATGCACTTGGTGTTGTCAAATTAGGATAAGATTTTAGTGGTACTGCCAACTTATGCCAGTGATTGTAAATTACAATATTATCCATTTTTTCAATATATTATTATGTTAATCTTATCAAGAATATAATGTTAATTGAAAGAGAGAGGTACCTCATTCCACAAGCTGCCATTGTGGTTGCTATGATTGAGTAGGCATGCTGCATGCCAGCAGACCTTGGACTAATGGAATTTGGCTATCCGATTCATATTTGTCAAATAATCTAGATATTTAGTTGTATATGGGTATAGTTCAGCCTTGTCTCTCACTAACTTGCCCAGGTTGTACTGGCAGACCCTGAATTCATGGAATTAGGCTTTCACTGCCATTTGATTCAAATTTGTCAAATAACTAGGTACTTAGGTGTATTTGAGTATAATTTGCCTCTGCCTTTGATTAACATGGCCAAGCTGTATCTGTTGTTAATGTATTAAGCTAACAATTTATGACACAAATTTCACATATCTACAACTGATTATCAAATTTTCATGATTTAGAATTTTAGATAATGATCATAACATTTCATATTAATTTGGAACGGATTTGTCATTGTTCATGAGATGATAGATAAGACTAGCATGCAAGATACTTTTTTAAAGATTAAAGAAAGCCTTAAATTTTAATTATGTACTTAATGAGAATCAATGCTATGTACTTTATGAGAACCATTGTTACAAATATCTTGCATGAAAGGTCAAGATCCTGGAGTGTAGATCAATGGTTGGATTGGTGAAAATACATTCCATATAAATATTTTGGATGGCATACGAGTATCATTTAAGATGTGCATATTTAATTAAAAATTAAAGCTTTAGCACGTGCTCCTATGCCTGCATAGAGGCATAGAGTCTAGCCCATATAGAGGGTTATTCCAAACTTCAGCAGCTGCACATTGGCCTTGGACACTCCTCCAGGAGACACTCCATTGTGGATTTGGAAATGCTCCACTAGGGTCAACTCTCTGTCAAGATCTCTCTCTCTCTTTTTCTTTTTTTTCACCGATAGGGAGGATCTGGTGCTTATTAGGTATTGACTTTCCTGATCTAAGTTTTCCAGTAGTATTTCCTCTCTTTAGTCTTTTAGGTATTTCAATTATTTGAAAACACCTGATGTGTGTATATTTTTGCTGCTTCACCAGTCCTCCATGTGAATTATCAAATGTTTGGTGAGAAGACCTCATCTTTATTGTCTGGAATGTATTGTAGAGATCATTTTATAATTTTAAATGACTCAGGAGTAGCTCTTGACCTTTACTACTCCTATTTTATGATAACTTATAATCTGATTATTTGTTCAAGATATGTGCAATTGGAGGAACTTGATTCCAGGATTTTTCCTTGGCAGTTGTTTATCTTGAACTGAAATTACTAAGTGCATTTTCTGTTGTTCTGGCCGTCTCCTGTAAATGATTCTTTTGTTTCTGATTTAGGATGGTGTTAGCATCTGGTAATACTTTCAACATTGATGTTCGATGATTTTGAAAGCTCTTAAAGTAGAAGGTAGATATTGATTTGGCATTGTTTCTCTTATTGCAAAGAGCCAAGAGGAATGTTTTCAAAGACAATGATTTTGTTCTAATGAGAGCTAACATTAGGCTTTATACTTCTTGATCAAATTGTTGTGATTCACCATATAGAGTCAAATCAGCTTTATGCAACTTCATTTTGGATAACATTTGTAAATGCGTCTAAATGTTCTTGGATTTTGAATATGAATCATTGGTTAATATTTATCTCCAGAGAAAACTCTCCATAGATTTTTGTTTTTATCTTTTCAGCACAATTTTAGTGCTTAAACATGTGCTTTAAAACTATTCCTGGCTTCTTGCTTCTCTCCCATGTATGCAGATGGTCACTCAGCATGTATATCTTTCTTTGTATGTTGTTCCTTGCATAAATAAGGCTTTATGATGAATTGTTTTGGTGGTACTAAACTCAGCATAGATTCTTATGTTATCTATTGACTCATAGGCCATAGCCTGTTTATTGTGACAAGGTGTGACAGAGGGGCAGGCCTCTACTCTCCACTAGATGCATAGATCTAGTGCTGGTGTCGTAGCAACTGCTGCTTAATGCATGCATGATGACTAGGCATTATCAAACATAAGCTGCTGTGGTTAGCTCCAATCGTAGGAATTGCAGCTTGCCTTACCCTTAGGTCTGTGTATGATGTTGCAATGTGAAGCTTACAAGTGCCCAGGAAAACTGGGTGATTGTGTCCCAGCCTATGAAGCACAAAACTGACACGGATACGGAACATGTCACAGACATGAAGTACATGCCAAAGTTTGACAATGGCACACACATACACACATGATTAAAAATTTAAAGAAAAAATTTATTAATCATAATATCATATATACAAGCCTCACTCCTATCCTATTTTCTTTATTCAATATTAAATTGTTTAAAATTAAAAAAAAACTCAAAATTTGTGAGTTATTTACTTTTTAAATTTTAAATGACCTTATACATGTTGTGTTCTGCTGTTTGGAGTTGAAAAAATAATTTATAAAATTACACATGTTTAGACATGTGTCATCAATGTGTTATATAAGATCTAAAATAGACACGTGTTTGACACGTGGAATTAGAGTGAGAAAGAGACTATATGTGCCAACTGCCAAGAGTAGCAATGTAAGTTCAAATTTGATGTTAAATGTAAACAATTATCACTATGATTTTATTTATGAAGCAAATCAAACTATCAGCTCTGTTGTAGCTTGGATCTTTAGGGTTGCACCTGGCTTGGAATGATGGGTTCAGTTATGAAGGCTGAAGTTCTGTCAAATGTTGACTCTGCACTCTGATTTGCTATTCTATTCATATTTCTTTGATGTAAACAATTATCACTTTAATGATTTTATTTTATGAAAGCAAATCAAATCTGTAGCTCTGTTGTAGCTGATCTTTAGGTTGCCTTGGCTGAAGAATGATGGGTTCAGTTATGAAGGCTGGAAGTTCTGTCAAATGTTGATTCTGCACTCTGATTATGGCTATTCTATTCATATATTTCTTTGGTGGAACTCTGAACTTAAATGCTCTATTAGTTATTGCATACATTTTTAATAACTATCTCTAGCTCTTTTCTCTTCTGTTGGATCGACATCTATCTGTCTATTTTGGTTTTACTGTTTATAGTTAGTTAAACTTTCCTTCTGTTTCCACTGGACTTACTTTACAGTTGATTGTTATTTCTGTCCAGTTTCTGGTGTTCAAAGCCTTTCATCCAGTAAAAAAAAAAAAAAGTGCAAAGTACTCCGAAAAAAAATGGCCATTCCTAGATGATGCTTCAGATAGTTCAGAACTCCTTCCAGGGAGTTCCTGAAATCTGGTCCAAAGAATAGGAACTTCTCATGCTAACATGCTTTGATACAAGGACATTAAAAGAACAGTTCTCTCAAAAAAGCAAGATGGCTGGAAACTAAGTCAGCTAGCAAAAGATTAATAAGAAACAGGACTCAAAAGAATTCTGGTCCCAGCAATCAGCCTTTGTAGTAGGAAGCAACATCGCAGCAAGGGGTGAAAACCCCATGCGATTTGGTTCCAGCTCCTGAAACCACCATGCCTGATTTTGGACATTCAAACTCCTGGATCTGTAAAAATTCTGCTTGTAGAGTGGCAGTTCTTTCTAAAGATGACACATTCTGTAGAAGGTGCCTTAAGCTGTATTTGCCACCTTTTTGACGATAACAAGGACCCTAGTCTTTGGTTGGTATGCACATCTGAATCTGCTCAAGGGGACTCCTGTGGGATGTCTTGCCATATCGAGTGTGCTCTTCAGCATGAAAAAGTGGGAGTTATGTTGATCATGGGCAACTGATGCAACTAGACGGTGGTTATTGTTGTGCCTCCTGTGGTAAAGTGCTACTGGGATACTCGGGTGAGTAGTTTTTTTCACCTGCATGCATTATGTGCCCCTCCCTACCATCTGCTTGATATTTGGTGAATCGTTTCCAATTTCTGTGTTTCAGCAGCAAAATATCTATTGACCTGCATTCTGTATATACTATTGAATAAAAGTAATTAAAAATAATCTGCTCTTGTTTCCTGTCTTCCTTTCCATCATTTCGGTTTTGACATGCTTGCAGCAATAAAGCAAACTTTCAGCTACTACAGTTTTTGCTTATCCTTGATGTGTCTTTACCAAGATAAAATGAATTCAATTATGGCCTTTCTTAGCTCCTTGGATTTTGTGGTGAAACAGGAAGATCTCGGTGTGCATAAAATATTTAAATCACTTCTGGGTAAACTTGTATGTTGGTGTGACTAAAATTTCAGCCCTGGGTTCAATGAAAATGATGGTTCTCATGTTGAATAAATTGGCAGATGTTGAAGAAGCAGCTAAATATAGCAAAAAGATGCACGGCATATGTAGATGTACTATGTTACAGGATATATTTGAGCTACAGGCTTCTGACTGGAACTTCGAGATTTAAAGGAATTGCATGAAATGGCATACAAGAGTGCAAAGGCAAACTAGAAACAGAAGTTGGTCCGGTCAATGGGGTTTCTTCCAAGATGGCACGCGGCATTGTCAGCAGACTCCCTATCGCCAATGATGTACAGAAACTCTGCTCTCTTGCTATTGGAGAAAGCCAATGAGTGGTTGGCCACTGTACCCAATGTAAATCCAGAATCTGGAGGTTGGAATTATTCCCTTTTTATTTATGATTTTATTTTTCTTTCTTTCCAAGTAATTTCATTTATATGGCATGTGATGAGTGTCTGTAACTCACAGAGGGTCTACTTCCTGCTGCCTGCAAGTTTGTTTTTGAAGAGTGTAACAGCTTCCTCGGGTCAAAAATGATTTTTTGATTGAAATGTCAAATGTATCCTCCTGAGGATATTATTAGGGATACAAGCTCTGGGTATTACAGGAGTAGGGAGGAATCATACACAAAAGATCCTGTTTGTGTGTTCCCCAAACCTCAGAGAGGAGGATTTTTTGATATCCGATCTCCAGTCATGCGGCTACAGTAATATACTTTTCGGATTATATCTTTACAGATAAGGGTGATCTTGGTCATTCTGAGGCCAAATAGTTCTACCAAGAGCATCAGAGATATTGGAAAAAATCCCTCATCGTCAGTTTGCTGCCAAGGGAATCATATGAGAGCCTTCAACTGAGATAATTCTTCTGGTCTCTAAATAGGAACCCAATCCCTCAATGCCTGGCCGGCTCTGATTTAAGTGTTCGGGACTCTTGGAAAAATTTTGCATCTTGCTTCTGGGCTCAAGAACAAGGTTGCTTTGGAGGAGTTTCTGGCCGTATGGATATGAGAAATCATGCTGTGGACAAAGGAAATGACTGTGCCTAGCAATCCAGAAGAGCAAAGTTGCCTTCTGTTTCACGGCAGGCTCCTCGATTTAAATGTTGTTTCGTGCCTGATTTAAATGAAGAACTTACGCGCTCCTTTTGGAGTCTTCCAGGGATGAAGATAATGGTTGCACTTTGCAGCAGGCTGTTTGAGGCAGATGACGATGCTGCTCTCTCATGATCTAGAGAAAAATTGTATAGCAAAGAGACTCACATGGTAGTGGAGATTCCCAAACATGGACAATACATCGGGCCAACCGGAGAAGTTCCAGCTGTAGACTCTCAAGGTCGTATGCATGTAAGAAAAGGTTAGGGGCAAGCACAAAATGAAGAGGCACATGACTGTGGACAGCACTTTGATAAATGGATCTCCTCTACATATGTACTGATGGTTCATTCTTCCTTGTGATGAGAACTTCGAGTACTGTGTGAAAGTAATTCGTTGGCTAGAATGCCAGGGTCATATCAAACAGGAGTTTAGGTTGTGAAGTTTAAGTTGACATGGTTTAGTTTTGGAGGCTCAACGGAGCAAGAACGTAGGGGTGGTTAACACTTATCATTCTAAACTCTGATTTGATGATCGCAAGCCTAGTTTGGCAGGGCAACTAGTTGACTCATTTTCTGATATTATATCAAGCAAGAGTGCCAAGAAATGGGTTATGTAACAAAGCTGTGGGATCAAGTTAAGGGGTGGAATAACCATTTATACAAGATTTGCTATTTTGCTTCTTCAAGGCTACTCATTTTACAGTGACAAAGTCATCCTGATTTGTTTTTGTTCTTATTTGTACAGGTGGCATTTTTTATTGCTCACCTTCTAAGTGATTCATTTTATTGAGGACATGTTTTTGTCCTGCTAAAGGGAATTGCATTGATGATTGCAGAGGCAGTAACTCATTTTTCCTTGCTGGGAGGATCCTTGGACGTGAAGTTTCAGGATGTTACAAGGCATTTTCTCTATTTAGTAAATTATTGCAACTATTTTCAACTATGAATTTATTTAATCAGGAAGATATTAGTGTTGGAACTTCTTTGTTTGTATTTTTTTCCCATTACTTTCATTTGACGGAGCAAACATGATGTGATTGCTGACTTTATCTCTATCCTTCATTCTTTTATTATCTTTGTTGCTCTCTGCTTCATCCAACCACTGTGGAAAGTGTAATGCTGCTGCTGCTGTGGTTCTTGTGTGGGTCTACATGCAGCCTTGGTTACACCTCGTAGGGTGCTGGAAAATATTTTCTTATGTTTTTGTAACCATAAGCTTAAATTCATTAAAACAAATTTGTAGCTGTAATAAGTCTATTAAACAAAATAGATAGAACTTTCATTAAAAACTAATTTATGGGCTGTAAACCCTGTTCCTGGATTCCCTAGATTATCAGTAGTAATGGCACATTTCATGGTAGAAATCACATACATAACGATGTTTTCATATAGAGTATTGTGGGCATATTTAATCTTAGTAAATATTGAAAGTTCTATTATTAAATAAAGTATAAGAGGGATATAAGAAACAATTAAAAATTGGTTACCTAAGCTGTCATAATAAAATTTTCAAAACCAAATTCTTGAGAACTATTGAACTATTCAAAGATAATAAGCCCAAATGATTAAGATAATGTAATGGACACAGGAAATATAAAACAAATGAAGGCCAAAAAACAAATGTAGAAAGTAAAGTAATGGAGGCTTCAAAGCAAAGTTGGCAGACAATCCTGTTAAAAAAAAACTCAGCTGGCAGAAAATGTTGCTTCTGTAATTCATATTAGCAGCTTTGATCCCCTCTCCCAAAAATTCTCCCCTTCCCAACATAAAAACAAAAAAGAAAAAAAAATTGGAGAAGGGAACACTCTTGAGGCTGAGATTATGCATGTGGTGTACATGAATATTGGGTTAGTTAACAGAAAGAGTGTAATAAAATTCTAGAGAAAAATAGGCACTTTACCCCCAAATTATAATCCATATAACACTTTACTCCTCAACTTTAAAAAATACGTAAATTGGATATTTTGAGGTTTTTAAACTGTACAACAGGATCTTTTAAAATTTTTAAGTTAGTGTGTAAAATGTATATGAGTTAAAGTTAGGGGGGTAAAGTAGAATTTTTTCCTAAAATTTATCTAAAATCATTTTCAAAATAAACTGAATTATTTTCACTTTTTTTGTATTAATCTGAAAAAATCAAACTGATAACGCTCTTTTAAACGTGAGTTAGAATATGAAGTTCTACTAACAACAGTTATATTAAAAAAACGAATTGTACAATCTTAAAATTTGGGTCACTTTTTAATTTCTGGGGGGAAAAAATAACTGACAAGTAATGAGATATAATTAACTAAAAACTATCAAATTATTTTTTTATTAAAAAAGAAACATATAAATCATAGAGTGCAATGTTATCATGTGCTTGGAAAATAAACAAACAAATGTCGTGGCCCTTTGCTAAACGTAATTTTATAATCTCTTCTAAAGTTATTTTGGATGGGGGGAAAACGGATTGAATTTCAACATAAAATATATAGGACCAACTGAAACGTGAGGCTCACAAACTGTCACTCACCTCACCCCTCCACTTCTTATCTCTGGGTCTGAAAATGCAAGTGTCCTATGCTCCGTCTTCTACCACACCTTTTCATTCCAAAACCTCAAAAAACCACAACACTTAACATGGGGTATCCACTTCAACTGCTTCTCACTCATCTCACTGATTCCTTTTTCTTTAAGCCTCATCACTCTTATTTATTTATATTATTTATTTTTGCCGTTTCCTCTTCTTGAATGGGTCCTTCTATTGCAGGTTTGTCTCCCTCCTGTGAAGTCTTTCTACCTTTGTTTTCCAAGTTCATTTCTCTCTTCATTCCCAAAGGGACCAAAGTTCAATATGGAAACCTCACAAAAGAGCTTCATCTTTGTGCTCTGGTGCTGCCAGAGCTGGCTTCTGTTGAAGGTAATTTTGTTTTCTTTTTCTGTGCAATGAAGGTGTGTGCTTATTTTCTACTCATGGGCCTCAACTGTATGCAAAGAAGTTTTGGAATTTACGTCAAGTTTTTTGAGCAAGGCTATGGGCATTGTGAATGTCATTGTGGGTTTAATTTGTGGAACTATTTATGAATCAAAATTGAATTTTGCTGCTTCTCTATGTTTGTTGGGTATGTAATTATGAAAGCAGTCCAAAGCTTGGAAAAATTTTTGAATTTAGAGGGCTTTGTTAACTGTTACAAAATCCTAGCAGCATTGGTAAATGAGCAGAACTTTGATACTTTTAGTTTGGGGAGTGTTGATGAGGGGTATCTGTAGAACACCAACGAGACAAGGAAAATTGGCTAACCAAGATCAAGCAATGCAACGATAAGAACAACTACAAGAACAATCACAAAATTTCTCTCCTTATATTGATTGATTCTCTTTTCAATTACAATAACAATACTTTCTCTCTCTCTAACTTCTCTCTAACACTAAAATCGAGATGATGTGACTACTTCTCTAAATATTCGCTCCTTGGATTGGGAATGAAATCATCTCTATTTATAGGCAATACTAAAGCGATACAATGGTCTTTTCTCTCTTGCACTATACTAGGTAACAAATGGCTGTAGTTGTTGCATTGAATTGGTTTCCAATCATTTGGGCCATGGGCCTACTTAATGTCGTGCCCAAATCCATTCTCGCTTCTGGTTTGCCTCATTAGTGTATGTTGTATCAAATGTCATTCCGTGATCTTTTTTGGATGAGGATGATGTTTTGTTCTTTTCTTAGTACGAGGATTCTTTGAAGGGCGTTATACTTCCATCTAACAAATTGAGGGCCTCTCCTCTCTTTGGTGGCTTTGGTGCCTAGGGGTGCCTTCTGGGTTGGGTCTCCTGCGCTTTCCTTTAGGCTCGGCACTCCTTTGGAAGGCTCTCTCCATGGTTCTAGCCCCTCTTTCTTTTACTTTTTGGCTCCTAGGGAGCTTCCTCATGGCTTTGGCGCCTCTGGGGTTTCTCCTCCACTGGCTCTGCACCTTGCTTCTTGTCTCCGGGGCCACTTTGGGGAAGCTTCTTCTTCGTGGCTCTAGCGCTCTTGCTTCTCTCTCTCGCGCTCCTTCAGGGGGTCGCCATGACTCTGGCGCTCCTCCCTCCATCTGTGGTGCCTTGGGGTGCTTGTCCCCAGCTCCCACGCCTTCCTTCTTGGCTCCGTGCCTTGGAGGCTCTCTACAACAGGGAGAAAATGACATGTTTGTGAAAATGCCCGCATGTGTCAAGCCAAATTCTTCTTTTTAGGAATTCATGATATCTTGGTCGAAACTTTACATGCCTTTTTTTGTTTGGGGGTGGGGTGAAGAAGGTCTCACTTTTTATGTTATCTAACATGGATAATTTTCAAAAACTTTTTACTTCAGTATTTACAATGACCGTTTTAGATTGAATTTGATAAAGTTTCTTTTTGAGAAGTTAGATTGTACATCAAATGAAGATTTATAGAGATGTGTCTTTAGAATTCATTTTGGTTAGGGTTATAAAATTGTAAGAAATATACATGCAAGATATTGTCTACAGCCCAATTTCTTTAAGTTCTTTTGGCCACCAGAAAGCCAAGAAATGATTTATTAATGGAATACTTCTGTGGTTGCTTCCTGCCTTAATTTTGCTGGTTTTCATATTGAATGTCATTTTGATTTCATTTATTACTTATGTGCAGTTGGCTCTTCGTCGGTATCAACTGGAACAGCAGAGGATGATGTGTTGAAAGCCTTGTCTCAGAGATCATTGATCCGGACTTTGGAACAGATATTGTTACATGCGGATTTGTGAAAGATCTGCAGATTGATAAAGCTCTTGGAGAGGTCTTAAAACCACAGGCCTGAAACTTTCTGCAAATGCACCTAAATGATAATGCTCTTAAGCTAAAATTTTTTCCTTTGAATCTCAGGTATCATTTCCTCAAGCTAGAGCTCATCACGCCAGCATGTCCGATCAAGGACATAGTAAATTTACTACAACTGCCATTGTTTGAGCTACAGCTGATGTAGGTTAGAGTGGTAGACTTTTTGTTCTGTAAACTCATTAAATAGTAATGAAAATAAATGAAGACACTCCATCTACTTCCATCATAAAAGAAAGGAATGTTTTTACCTGATTATGTCCCATTCCATCGCTCTCTAAATGTGATGTTTGAGTCTGATGTGCTGTAGAGACTAAATGACTATATATTCATGGCAGCTTGAGCAGAAAGCAAATGAAGTGGTAACAAAGATCCCTTGGGCCAAAATGTAAAATGTAAAAGTCACAATGTCTGCACAGCCAGCAAGACCTATATTTGCAGAGCAATTTCCAGCAGGTCTACAGACAATTTCGAATATTGTGGCTGTGTCCAGTTGCAAGGTGGATCTTTTTGAGGGGTGTTTTTCTTCATCATATGTTGATTTTTTTATATTATTTGCCAT